>JASUUF010000170.1:5000-195160 GCA_030449835.1 Clausena lansium
TTCCCTACCGTCCATACGCCTCATGGTTCCGTTTATCTCCAAGCCGAGACGACCACCCGTCAACGTTCTTATGAACGTGATCCCAAACTCGTGCATGACCTTTTAACCGCCGTCTCTCGGTGGTTCTTTATTGTCGCCACCCTTCGGCGGTCTTCCCAACCACCATGTCATCCTCCACCGATGCATGCATCGCTTTCCTTGGCCAAAACTTTCCCCGCCGAGTTAACTCGATCTGCTCCCCTCACCGAGTCAACTCCAAGCCCTGGGCCGCGTGTCTTCCTTGCCATGATGAACCCGTGCAGTCCACAACCTCTTCGTAGCCCTCTTGTTCGCGGCCAAATTTGTTACAATCATCCGACAACCCGCCACCAACAAATTCTTCAAAGCCCTCACAAAGAAAACATAACCAAACTTAATTGCAACCAAGACCCTTTGCAACCCTCCGACCATAACCCACAACCCCCACAACTTTTGCGACCCTCTCAACCATCGCGGCAATCACGTGTTGTTGAGATGGTTGGTGGCCAATCCCAAAACCAATCCCGTAACCTTCCCAACTTTCCAAATCGGCCCACGGCTTCATATGCTTCCATTCTTAATCCAACCGCAACTCCTAGACCGAACAAGTCTTTCCTCGATGATGCGATTGCGGGCACTCCCGCCCCCTCGATTCCGGTTAAGCCCGCTTTATTACATCTTGGTGAGCCTCGCTATCTCTCTTTCTGCTGTGAAGTAAAGCTCATGGTGAACCTTTCAAGGTGGCTCTTGTTGGTAATTTTTCTTTTCGTCGCCCATCTATGGATGCTATTCGAAAATTCTTTGTGACTTTGGGGTTGAAAGGGAGTTCACAGATTTCTTTATTGGATAATAGACATGTTTTGATTAAGCTCTCTTTGGAGGAAGATTATTCACGGCTCTGGGTTAGACAGACTTGGTATGTTAATAGCCGTAGTATGAGAGTTTTTAAATGGAGCACTGATTTTATTTGTCTCGTGGAGTCTCCTGTTGTTCCCGTATGGGTGTCTTTACCTTATTTGCCTGTTCATTTTATTCACTGCAAATCTGCTTTATTCTCTATTGCTGCTACCATTGGAACTCCTTTGCGTGTAGATCATGCCACGGCCTCGGTGAATAGGCCTTCTGTGGCTCGAGTGTTAGTTGAGTATGATGTTTCGCGGCCTTTGTTGCCGCGTATCTGGATTGGTGAGGGGGATTCTGGGTTTTGGCAGGATGTTGTGTTTGAGAAGGTTCCTGCCTATTGTAGTGCTTGTAAACACCTTGGGCATACCGCTGATGGCTGTTTTATTACTAATCCTGGGCTTCGTAAGTCCCAGCCGCCCTCGGATCCGGCTCAGCCTCTTGATAAAGGTAAAAAACCCATGTCTGATGGAGATGTGCAGCCTAGAGTGGCTCCTAGTACCCAATATGTTGTGGTTTCTGATAATCGTCCCCAGGGGACTGTTATTTCTGGTGAGTCTTCCCGGGGTGCTCGGTCTTCCCAAGAGGTGGCGAATGTTGCTTTGGATGGCCAGGTTCGGTCTAATGAGGGTGAATCTATGGAGGGTCAGCCTCGAGAGAGTCCTGTAGCTCAGTACGATGTGATTTCTGATAGTCGGCCATCGGAGCCTGTTTCTGGTATAGTTCCTCAGTTTATAGGTGAGGAAGTTTGTCCCCTGAGGCCTGATGACTGTGTGGATACTTGTCTGGTTGTTCGACCTCCTGTTCCGGTTGTTTCGGTTGATGTTGATGATGGTTCGGATGATGCAGATGATGAGGCAGTTGTCGAAGTAGATGCAGATGATGACTATGTTTCAAGTTCGGATTTGCGTGTGCAGAATGCTCCTTGTGATCCTGGTCGGCGAGATGTTGGGGGGCTTTCTGATCCTGAGCGGGGCGCGCTCGGGTTTTTCGCTAGTTCTCCTTTTTCCGTGACCACGTTGATGATATTCTCACTCGGAATGTCGGGTTTAACACTCATTCTACGAGATATTCCTTTCCAATCGATGAAGAGTTTAGCTCGGTGTTCTTTGGTCCGCATGCTTCTGGGTCTAAGAAGGGTTTCAAATTAATTACTGGTAGCAAATATCGAAAGAAAACACGCGGGCGAATGCATTAGTTTTTTGTTTTTGTTCTTATTGCTTTTTACGCCATTATGTTTGTTGTTTATTGCTATTTTTTTTTTTTTTTTTTTTATTAAAGCCACCCTAAGGTGGGGAGGTTAGGCGGGACCCCCTTACCTGTAAATTAATAAACGAAAAACGGAAATACATATGGAGGGGGACATAGACCAAAAACCTCCAAGCAAGAAAGCAAAAGCGACAGACAAAAAGGCACAAAAAGCATAAAGAACAAAACCCGAAACTAATGCATTCGTCCGCGAGTTTTCTTTCGATATTTGCTACCAGTTAGTAATTTGATACCCTTTTTAGATCCAGAAGCATGCGGACCAGCAACACTAAAATCACGATCTAAGCCAAGCCCCCCAATACCCTCAGGCTCAGAGGGGAAGTAAGCATTCGCCAAATAATCGCAAGAGCTAAACTCTTCATCAGACTGGAAAGGAATATCTGTAGAATGAGTGTTAAACCCGACATTCTGAGTGAGAATATCATCAACAGGGTCACGGAAAAAAGGAGAACTAGCAGAAACCCGCCGAGCGCCCCGCTCAGGATCAGAAAGCCCTCCAACATCTCGCCGATCACAAAGAGCATCCTGCACACGCAGATCCGAACCTGAAACAGAGTCATCATCAACATATACTTCAGCAACAGCCTCATCATCTGCATCATCCGCAGCATCATCAACATCAATCGAACCAGCCGGATCAGGAGGTCCAATAGCCAAACAAGTGTCCCCACAGTCAGCAGGCCTCAGAGGACAAACTTCCTCACCAATAAGCTGAGGAACTAGATCAGAAACAGGCTCCAAGGGCCGACTATCAGAAATCACAACGTACTGAGCTACAGAAGTCTCTCGAGGCTGACCCTCCGTAGATTCAACCACATTAGACCGAACCGGGCCACTCAAAGCAACATTCGCCACCTCCTGGGAAGACTGAGCACCCCGGGAAACGATTCCACAGGAACGATTATCGAAACCACAACATAATGGGTACTAGGAGCCACTCTCAGGCTGGACATCCGCATCGGACATGGGTTGTTTACCTTTATCGGGAGGTCGAGCCGGACCCGAGGCGGCCGAGACTTACGAAGCCCAAGATTAGTAACAAAACAACAGCAGCGGTATGCCCAAGGTGATTACACGCACTACAATAGCAGGAACTTTCTCAAAAACAACATCCGCCAAAACCCGTAATCTCCTCACCAATCCAAATACGCGGCAACAATGGCCGCAAACATCATACTCAACTAACACTCTAGCCCACGAGAAGGCCTATTCACCGAGGCCGTAGCATGATCTACACGCAAAGGTGTTCCAATGGTAGCCGTAATAGAGAATAAAGCGATTTGCGTGAATAAGATGAACAGCAAATAAGGCAAAGACACCCACACGGAACAACAAGGAGACTCCACGAACAGGCGAAAATCGAGTGCTCCATTTAAAAACTCTCATACTACGACTATTAACATACCAAGTCTGTCTAACCCAGAGCCGAGAATAATCTTCCTCCAAAGAGAGCTTAATCAAAACATGTCGATTATCCAATAAAGAAATCTGTGAACTCCCTTTCAAACCCAAAGTCACAAAGAATTTCCGAATAGCATCCATAGAAGGGCGGCCAAAAGAAAACTTACCAACAAGAGCCAGCTTGAAAGGTTCGGCCATGAGCTGCACTTCAGCAGCAGAAAAAAAGACAGCAGGCTCACCACGATGTAGTAAAGCCGGCTTAACCGGAACTGAAGGTGCAGGAGTGCCCGTAACCACGTCAAAGAACGACTTGTTGGGTCTAGGAGAAGCGGTGGGATTAAGAATGGAAGCATAAGAAACAGCATGGCGAGTTGTTGTTGAGCTTGGAGGGGCACGGGTTTGGGCTTGTGATTGGCCACTCCCCACATGCGCAGCACGGTTGGTGAGAAGTTGGCCATGAGAAGGGTTTGTAGCATGTTGCCGTGTGCTTGGTAAAGGGTTGGGAGGCTGCTGCGGTTGGCCAGAAGGAGAAGAAGGTTGGGAAGGCTGAACCCGCGAGGTTGGATGTGCATGAGGTGTGTGCATGAGATGACGTGGCAGTGGCTGGTTTATATTTGCATGCAAAGGTTGTGAACTAGGGTTTTGAGTGGCGGCGGCTATGGATGGAGAGCGAGTTGTGGATTGGTGGTGTGCTTGTGATGCATCGATGGGTGGCGCATCTGCCGGCAGCATAAAACCACCACCCACGGCAGCCAAGAGAGCCCGAGAGGATTGATCGGGTTCAACGACACCACAGCTGGAAGCGACTGCTACGGCTTGGGAGTGGGCATAGCCATGCGACAGCTCGTGAGTGGCAGGAGGGAGTACAGCCGAGGTAGCGCCACCGGCGTTTGTGGCAGACGCCACATCAGGGCCAAACGCACGGTGGTTCGGGTTTGAAGATCCGAAAGTGGGGTTGCTGCGATCTTGTGACAGGAACGGGTGTGAGGTCAGAACTTCATCGGGAAGGACCACAGAAGGTGCCGGCGGTTGAGTGGAGGAGATCCCAGCGGTCAGAGCTCCGGCGGCGGCGGTCAACACCATTTGACCAGCAAGGTTCGTTTGCGACAGAGGATTTTTGGGCTGCGGTGGCCACTGCAAAGGTCCATGGGCTCGAGATGAGTTGTCAGTGGGTTGAGGAGGGTCCAGCGACCGGCTGGTAGATGTCCCGGCGGCCAGATCGCCGGCAGCTGCAGATCGCAAAATTTGACCAAAAGCGTGCGACTGTGGCACACTGTTTTGGCCAAGAACCGGCGGCTGCAGAGGTTGGCGAAGGTGGCCAATGGGTGGAGGGTGGGTCGGTGGTGGCTGGTCACCCCCACCGGCGGCCGGTGAGGCCATACCGACGGCCAAACTTGGAAATCTTCAAGGCGGCTAGTTGAGAGAATTTTCCCGAGGAGAGAGAAAATTTTTTTTTTTTTTAGGTGTGGGTTAGGGTTTTATTGCTTTCTTGCTTGGAGGTTTTTGGTCTATGTCCCCCTCCATATGTATTTCTGTTTTTCGTTTATTAATTTACAGGTAAGGGGGTCCCGCCTAACCTCCCCACCTTAGGGTGGCTTTAATAAAAAAAAAAAAAAAAAAAAACCCTAAACCATAACCCTAACCCCAAACCCTAACCCAAACCCTAAACCCTAAAAACCCTAAACCCTAAACAACCCTAAACCCTAACCCTAAACCCTAAACCCTAAAACCCTAAACCCTAAACCCTAACCCTAACCCTAACCCTAAACCCTAAACCCTAAACCCTAAACCCTAAACCCTAAACCCTAAACCCTAAACCCTAAACCCTAACCCTAACCCTAACCCTAAACCCTAAACCCTAAACCCTAACCCTAAACCCTAAACCCTAACCCTAACCCTAAACCCTAAACAACCCTAACCCTAAACCCTAAACCCTAAAACAACCCTAAACAACCCTAAACCCTAAAAAAACCCTAAACCCTAAACCCTAAACAACCCTAAACCCCCTTAAAAAAAACAAAAAAAAAAAAAATTTTTCTCTCTCTTGGCGAAAATTCTCTCAACTAGCCGCACCCTTGCTTTTCAACCTTGACCGCCGGCATGGCTCCACCGGCCGCCGGTGGTGGTGCCCAGCCACCGCCGGACATCCCCCTCCCACCTGCCCACCCTTCCCGTGACCAACCCTCCGTGCAGCAGCCGTTATCTGGCCAAAACCGTGCGTCAACGTCGCACCAAAATGTGCAGTTTTGTGCCGCCGGTGATCTGACTGGTGGCCACTCTCTCAGACGGTCGCCAGACCTCCTCATGCATGAATCTGACACTGCTTTGCCTCGCCCAACAGCCCAGCCGTCATCATCTTCCCAAAACGCGCTAGGCGAACCCTAATCGCAACGCGTACGTTTCGTGCGTACATGTCGCGTCCCCAAGCCGTCCCTACGATGGATCTTCGGTGGCCGATCTCTCCTCTCGTCCATTCTCGAGCCGGTTTACGCCGTACCATCCACCAGCATGCAATGAACCCCAGCCGTCGTGTTTTCGTTTCAGATCCGAAAAATTTGCATGGACTTTTGACAGCCGCCTATGGTGGCTCTATGCTGCCGACTGTTGCTTCAGCCTGCTCGCCTTCTCCACGCCGTCCTCAACCCACCATATCCAACCGAAATATTCACACGCTGCCTAATCTCCAACCCGCGGCCGAACAATCGTTACCCGAGTTAACTCGGTTAAATCCTTTAACCGAGTCGACCCACAACCCTAACACGAGCCTTACACAGACCATGCGAGAATCCCCGCGCCCGCTTCCCTTGCCCCGTGCGGTTGGCCACTCTCTCGGACGGTCGCGGACCTCCTCATGCATGAATCGACACTCGCTTTGCCTCGCCCAACAGCCCCAGTACCGTCATCATCTTCCCCAAAACGCAGTTAGCGAACCCTAATCGCAACGCGTACGTTTCGTGCGTACATGCTCGCGTCCCAAGCCGTCCCTACGATGGATCTTCGGTGGCCGATCTCTCCTCTGTCCATTCTCGAGCCTGGTTTTCGGCCGTACCATCCACCAGCATGCAATGAACCCCAGCCGTCGTGTTTTCGTTTCAGATCCGAAAAATTTGCATGGACTTTTGACAGCCGCCTATGGTGGCTCTATGCTGCCGACTGTTGCTTCAGCCTGCTCGCCTTCTCCACGCCGTCCTCAACCCACCATATCCAACCGAAATATTCACACGCTGCCTAATCTCCAACCCGCGGATGAACAACTGCTACCCGAGTTAACTCAGTTAAATCCTTTAACTGAGTCAGCCCACAACCCTAACACGAGCCTTACACAGGACCATGCAGAATCCCTGCAGCCGCTTTCCTTGCCCCGTGACCGTCCTTTCCCAGCCGTTCCTTGTAACCACAACGAGTCCCAAAGATCTGGACACAACCCGCAACAAACACAACCTGTTCAGCCTTCACAACCTTCGCAGCAACCCTCTCGTGGTCCAACCAAGCTGTCGGGTTCTCTTGCCCGCCCTCCTTCCAATCTCCAAACCAAGCCGCCTGCCTCATATGCTTCAGCTGTGAACCCCGCCTCTATTCTGCACCCTACCGCTCCTACTAGACCCCAAAAGTCTTTCTTGGATGCTGTAGCAGGCACTCATGACACATCGAGTCCGACCAGACCAGTGCTGTTGCATCGTGGTGAGCCCGCGGTGATTTTTTCAAAGGAGGAAGTTCAACTTATGGCTGAGCCTTTCAAACTTGCATTGGTTGGGAAGTTTTCTTTTGGCTGGCCATCAATGGACGTGATCCGAAAGTTTTTCGTTTCCCTTGGGCTGAAAGGTAATTCTCAAATATCTTTGCTTGATAACCGGCATGTGTTGATCAAGCTATCTTTGGAGGAGGATTACTCGCGTATTTGGGTTCGCCAGACGTGGTATGTAAATGGCCGAGGGATGCGCATTTTCAAATGGAGTACCGATTTTCGGTGTTCTGAGGAGTCTCCTATTGTGCCTATTTGGGTAAGTCTCCCTTATCTCCCAGTCCATTTTATTCACTGTAAGTCTGCTTTATTTGATATTGCTCGGGACTTTGGAACTCCTTTACTTGTTTATCACGCTACGGCCTCTGTTAATAGGCCGTACGTGGCTAAGGTTTTAGTAGAATATGATGTTTCGCGGCCTTTCTTCGCCCGTATTTGGATTGGTGAGGGCGAATCGGGGTTTTGGCAGGATGTAGTATTTGAAAAGGTTCCCGCCATCGCTCCGCTTGTAAGCACACAGGTCATTCTCGCCGAGGCCTCGCTTTGTGTCTAACCCCGATCTTCGTAAGGCCCAAAGAACCTAAGGATTTACGTTTCGACGATCGGTCCTGATAAAGGAAAAAAGCCTATGTTTCCTGCAGATGTGCAGCCTAGGGTTGCTCCTAATACTCGATATGTTGTTGTTGCTGACAATCGGCCTGCGGATCCTATTCTTTCTGGAGTCGCTCCTCGGCCAGATACTGGTGGGGTTAGTCATACTTTGGGGCAGACTGGTGCTGCAGGTGTTTCTTTGGATGATAGGCGTATTGATGCTGGTATTCAGGTGGGGGTGGGTGCCGTTTCGGTACACGAGCGGCCTGTTGTGGATGATACTGATACTATGCATGTGGGTTTCAATACCCATAGCACTGATATTCCAGAGTTTGATTTTGATGGCGGGGGGGGGGGCGTATTGGTGTTTCTCGATCATATGTGGATTGTAGTTCTGAGGATTCTGGGGATATGGATGATGGGCGATTTTTGACTGATCCAGAGGATGTTCATACTCCGTTACCCCCGGATGCTGTGATTAGCAGTCTTACTGACCAGAGGGTTGCTAGGTCGTCTCGGGATTTTCTGTTGCTGCGGGCCGAAAGACCCGTAAGGCTCGGCGACGGGACAGGAGTCGTTCTCCACCCCAATGATTAATACGCTTATTTGGAATATTCGGGGGATAAGTAAAGCCCCCGCTGTCCGCCGATTGCGGAAATTGATTCGGATGCATAGATTGGCCTTGGTTTGTGTTTTGGAGCCCTTTATTACTGATGATAGGCTAGACAGTACTCGGATTCGCCTTGGGATGGACCATGGTTTTTCTTCTCAATCTGGAAAAATCTGGGTTTTCTGGTCGGTGCCTTTTTCAGTGGAGATTATTCTCGGGACCGGGGTCGTGGTTCACTTCTTAGGGTTAGTCACTCTTCTTTTCCGGATCCTGTTTATGTTTCCTTTGTTTATGCTAGTTGTGATATGACTGTGAGGGAGCATCTGTGGGATGCCCTTCTTTCTTTTGCGGATAGCCATGATGGCCCTTGGATGGTTGGTGGGGATTTTAATGTTGTGCAGTCTCTCTCAGAGATTTCGGGGGGGCACGCTCAGCCTCAGGGTGCTATTGATGCTTTTAATTTGGCCTTATTGGATTGTGGTTTGGAGGATGTTGGTTTCATTGGGAGTCCTTTTACCTAGACTAATGGGCGCACCTGGAGGCGTTTGGATAGGGTTGTGTGCAACGCTCATTGGTCTGGTTTCTTCTCTACTTTTACGAGTTTCTCATCCGAACATTTGGTTCGGATCATTCTCCCATGTTCTTTGTCTTGTGATGAGATTGGTGTAGAGGACCTTCTAGGTTCAAATTCTTGCATGCTTGGCTTAAGCATCCTGGGTTTCTTGATGTTGTGCGGCAGTCTTGGGGTGCTCCGGTGTTTGGTATTGGGATGAGGGCTTTTCAGCAGAAGCTAGTTCGGTTGAAGCTTTGCTTAAAAAGCTGGAATAAGGAGGTGTTTGGTAATGTGTTTGACAGGGTTAAAGAGGTCGAGACGGAGGTTGCTCAAATGGGAACGGCGGTATGATGTCTCCGGCTCTATCGAGGATCGTATTGCTTTTTTACGAGGCTCGGGCACGGCTGCAGCATGCTTTACTTTGTGAGGAGTTATTTTTACGACAGCAGTCTAGTGTTCGCTGGGTACGGGAGGGGGATGCTAACACCCGTTTTTTCCATGCGATGATTCGGAAGAAGCGTCAGTTTTTTCATGTTCATCGGATTCAGGATGCTTCTTTCGATCGGATCTCGGAGCCGTCTCACGTGTGTTGCGTCTGCTTGTTGATTATTTTCGTGGTCTCTTAGTGGGGGCCCTGGTCTTTTTTGCCGGTCCGACTTTGATTTTATCCCGTCTTTGGTGATCGCCGAGGATGACGTTGAGTTGTGTCGGATGCCTGGGATATGGATGAGTTACGGAGGGTGGTTTTCTCTATTGATCCCGATAGTGCTCGGTCCGGATGGGTTTTGCGATCGGTTTTACCGATCTGTTGGGATATTATTCTTTGGTGATTTATTGTCTCATTGTTCGGGATTATTTTCGGGGTTCTCGCTATGCCTGGGGGTTTTAAGAGTACACTATTGGTTCTTCTTCCTAAGAAGGACTCTCCCCTTCTTGGGCTGATTTTCGGCCGATCGTCTTTGTAATGTGAGCAACAAGAGTCTTGTCCAAGCTACTCGTTATGCGATCGGCCACTATCTTGCCTCGTATTATTTCTCCCTCCCGCAGTGGTTTTGTGCCTAGTAGGGTTATTCATGATAATGTCTTTCTTTGGTTCGGGAGAGTCGGTTCATGATATTGGTCGTCGTACTCGGGGGAGTAATGTGGTTCTGAAGCTTGATATGGCTAAGGCTTACGATAGGATGTCGTGGTCCTTTGTTCTGCAGATGCTGAGGTGTTTTGGCTTCTCGGAACAATGGATCTCTTTGGTGAGGCGGGTTATTTGTGGCCCTTGGTTCTCGGTTCTGGTTAATGGGGTCGACCACGGTTTTTTCGGTCTCGGGGTGGTCTTCGGCGAGGCGATCCCATTTCTCCGTGCCTTTTTATCATTGCTGCTGAGTTCTTGTCCCAGGGATTAGATCGACTTTTCTCGCAGTTTCCTTTGCTGCGCTACCATTCTTCTGGTTCCATTCCTGTCTCCCACTTGAGTTTCGCAGATGATATTGTTATTTTTGCGAATGGGAGTCGGTCTAGCCTCACGAGGCTAATGGATTTCCTGCACCATTACGAGGCGGTTTCTGGGCAGCAGATTAGTCAGGCTAAGAGCAGCTTTTATGTTGGGAGGTCAGTTGCTGCTTCGCGATGTGCTATTATTCATTCGGTTACTGGCTTCCGGCAGCGGCAGCTTCCTTTTACTTATCTTGGGTGCCCGGTGTTTGTGGGGGGTCTTAAGATTGCTCACTTTGATGACCTTCTTCGGAAGGTCCGGGATAGGATTTCTGGCTGGGCGAATCGGTTGCTTTCTTTTGGGGGGAAGCTGGTTCTGATTCGCCATGTCCTATCTTCTATGCCTCTGCATTTGTTCCATGTTCTGAGGCCGCCGATCGGGGTTGTTCAGCAGTTGGAGAGGATGTTCACTCGTTTTCTCTGGGGTGACTCTGGGTCTAGGAGGAGGATTCATTGGTGCCACTGGCCGGAGGTTTGCTTCCCGGTGGAGGAGGGGGGTCTTGGTATTCGGTCTTTTGGTGATTTGGCTGAGGCCTTTGAGCTTAAGCTGTGGTGGAGGTTTCGGGAGCAGCGGTCTTTATGGGCTTCTTACATGAAGTCTAAGTATTGCAGAGGTCGTTCATCGGTTGTGGTACATTTTCGTTATCCCAGCATCTCCTCTGCGGAGACGACTTTGTTCCATCCGTTGTGTTGCGAGAGCCTCGTGTGCGTTGGTTGGTTGGCACCGGCACTTGTAGTTTTTGGTACGATTGTTGGATGGGTTCTTGTCCTTTGTTCTTTTTTAATGCCGTCTTGTCGCATCTACGGTGCGGTGTCCTTTTTTTGGCGTGGGTAGTCTTGTTTGGGATAGGGGTAAGCTCCCGGTTGTCTTACCCGTGTCGGTAGTTGAGCGATTGTGCTTGGTTCCGATTTCGCCGATGAGCCCGATGTGATCCGTCGGGATTCTCGCTCCCGATGGATCCTTCCATTTGCGGTCGCTTGGGAGATTGTGCGTTGCTCCAAGCCTCGCGACGAGTTTTTTCTAGCATTTGGCAGCGCCATCTTCCTTCTAGGTTATCCTTTTTCCTGTGACGGTTGTTGCATGGCTATTTGGCTACTGATGACGCTTTGTGCGCGAGAGGTTTCTATATGGTTTCTCGGTGTTTTTGTGGTCGTCGCCGAGACTTCCGTCACTTGTTTCTCGAGTGCCCTCGGGTTAGCCGAGGTTTGGGAGTATTTCTACCGTTGTTGGGGGTCGCCGAGGGTTAGCTTTTCGCGGCTCATGCTTTGCTTACTCATTGGAGGAGATGTGCCCCTTCTCGGGCTAATTTTCGGTCCTTCTCCCTTGCTTCATTCTGTGGCAAGTGTGGAAGGCACGAAATGGGTCCAGATTTGATTCTCACCCCTTTTCTGTGGATGCTGTTGTTTTTCGGGTGGTGTCAGATATCAGGCTTGCCAGCTCTGCGTTTGGCTTTAAGTCGTCCCAGTTGCGGGGAGTGATGGATTCTCGGCTCGCTGAGGGGTTACGAGTGCTTCCTTCACCTAGGAGGCCTATTCGTGTTGTGTCTTGGACACGGCCGCCTCTTGGTGTTGTGAAGCTGACAGTTGACGGGTGCTCGAGGGGTAACCCTGGGATGTCCGCTGCTGGGGGTGTTCTGCGGGATCACCGGGGCATGGTTTTGGCAGGATTTGGTTCTTTTCTTGGGCATCAACCGATCTTATTTGCTGAGCTTATGGCAGTTTGTGAGGGTTTGGAGATTGCTGTTCAGCTGGGATATTCTGTTTTGGAGGTAGAGTCCGACTCGGCCACTGTGGTTTCTTGGATCCTTTCGGGCGGCTCAGTCCGATGGGATTATGCTGTGTTGTTGCGTCGAGTTTGTGTTTTGGTTTCCTCCCATTCGGTTGTCGTTCGCCATGTATTTCGGGAGGCTACATCTCGTCGCCGATTTCTTGGCCAATTGGGCCTGTACTCCTCGCTGTAGTCGTCGGTTCTTACGTACTCGGGATTTCCCAGTGGGATTGTCTGGGATATTACATTTGGATGCATTGGTTGTTCCGCATATCAGACGTTAGTGTCGATTTTAGTACTGTTTGCTTATTGCTTTTCCAGTTCCGTTGTTTGTGCTTTTTTGAGGAGGTTTTGGTTCATGTCCCCCTCCTTATGTATTTTCTTCGCCATCGATTTATAATACAGTTGGGGTCCCGCCTAACCCCCCACCATCTTGGTGGTTTTAAAAAAAAAAAAAAAAAAAACAACCCTAAACCCTAAACCCTAAACCCTAAACAACCCTAAACCCTAAAGTGAGTGAGAATATGAGTTCGAGTCTCTCATATCACAAAAAAAATAAACCCTAAACCCTAAACCCTAAACCCTAAACAACCCTAACCATAAACCCTAAAAAAACAAAAACACAAAACCCTAAACCCTAAACCCTAAAAAAAAAACCCTAAACAACCCTAAACCCTAAACCCTAAACCCTAAACAACCCTAAACCCTAAACAACCCTAAACCCTAAAATAACCCTAAACCCTAAACCCTAAATAACCCTAAATAACCCTAAACCCTAACCCTAACCCTAACCCTAACCCTAAACCCTAAACCCTAAACCCTAAACAACCCTAAGTTTTAACCGCATGGATGGAAATTTTAGCCACACACGCATCTTTTGAGTTTCTCTCGGGCGAAAATTCTCTCAACTAGCCGCACCCTTGTTTTCCATCTTTGGCCGTCGGCATGGCCTCACCGGCCGCCGGTGGTGGTGTTCAGCCACTGCCGGCCCTCCCCCCCACCAGCAGCAGCCTCCTCCTTCCTCACAAAATGTGACTCCTCGCAAACGAACCTTGCTGGTCCGACTATGTTGACCGCCGCTGCAGGAGATCTGGCCGTCGGGGGCACTGCGTCTCGGCCGCCGGCACTCTCTGTGGCCCTTCCCGACGTCGCCATGTCATCGCCGACTCCCCAGCCACAAGTTGCTTCAAAGGCCGAGAGTAGATCTCAAAACCCTAGCCGCCACGTACTTGCCCCATGTCCAGCGTCCGCGTCCCCAGCCCTTCCTCACGTTGTTTCGTACATGACAGAAACTGTTTCTGTTCATGGCCAGACCTCTCAACCTGCTGGAACGCTCCTCAGCCATCGTGTCTTTGAGCGCGATCCACCAGTTTTGCAGAGTCTTCTAGCCGCCGCATGTGGTGGTTCTTGTATGCAGGCGGCTCCTCAACATCCCCCTCCTCTTCCCCGTGAAACTTCTACGCAGCCCGGTTCCATTCCCGTGCCCAGAATTTTCCCCACCGAGTCCACTCATCCCTTCCCAACCGAGTCGACTCAGATTCATAGCTCACGTCATCCACAGTACCATGCAGATAAGCCTTCACGCCCGCGGGAAGACTGTCCACCTTCTGATCGCGGCCAAACCCAATCACACTCCATTCGCGATCAAATTCGCCCTCTCTCACGTGGCCATAACGTGGTTGCATCATCTAGGGACCAAAACCAACCCCATGTCGCTGGAAATCAAGAAGCCGTGACTGGTGGCTCACTTCCAAATCAAAACCGTGGCCCTTCAAGTTTACCAAACAGGCCGGCTGTTTCTTATGCTTCCATTCTTAATCCCACCGCTTCTCCTAGACCCAACAAGTCGTTCTTTGACGTGGTTACGGGCACTCCTGCACCTTCGCTCCGGTTGCTTCGCTTTATTCCATCGTGGTAAGCTCGTTGTTTTTTTTTTTCTCGACGATGAAGTGCAGCTCATGGCCGAACCTTTCAAGCTGGCTCTTGTTGGTAAGTTTTCTTTTGGCCGCCCTTCTATGGATGCTATTCGGAAATTCTTTGTGACTTTGGGTTTGAAAGGGAGTTCACAGATTTCTTTATTGGATAATCGACATGTTTTGATTAAGCTCTCTTTGGAGGAAGATTATTCACGGCTCTGGGTTAGACAGACTTGGTATGTTAATAGCCGTAGTATGAGGGTTTTTAAATGGAGCAACCGATTTTATTTGTTTCGTGGAGTCTCCCGTTGTTCCGTGTGGGTGTCTTTGCCTTATTTGCCTGTTCACCTTATTCACCGCAAACCGCTTTATTCTCTATTGCGGCTACCATTGGAACACCTTTACGTGTAGATCATGCTACGGCCTCGGTGAATAGGCCTTCTGTGGCTAGAGTGTTAGTTGAGTATGATGTTTCGCGGCCATTGTTGCCGCGTATTTGGATTGGTGAGGGAGATTCTGGGTATTGGCAGGATGTTGTTTTTGAGAAAGTTCCTGCCTATTGTAGTGCTTGTAAACACCTTGGGCATACCGCTGCTGGTTGTTTTGTTACTAATCCTGGGCTTCGTAAGTCCCAGCCGCCCTCGGGTCCGGCTCAGCCTCCTGATAAAGGTAAACAACCCATGTCCGATGTAGATGTCCAGCCTAGAGTGGCTCCTAGTACCCAATATGTTGTGATTTCTGATAATCGTTCCCAGGGGATTGTTTCCCGGGGTGCTCAGTCTTCCCAGGAGGGGGCGAATGTTGCTTTGAGTGGCCCGGTTCGGTCTAATGTGGTTGAATCTACGGAGGGTCAGCCTCGAGAGACGCCTGTAGCTCAGTACGTTGTGATTTCTGATAGTCGGCCCTTGGAGCCTGTTTCTGATCTAGTTCCTCAGCCTATTGGTGAGGAAGTTTGTCCTCTGAGGCCCGCTGACTGTGGGGACACTTGTTTGGCTATTGGTCCTCCTGATCCGGTTGGTTCGATTGGTGTTGATGATGCTGCGGATGATGCAGATGATGATTTCATTCTTTGAAGTATATGTTGATGATGACTCTGTTTCAGGTTCGGATCTGCATGTGCAGGATGCTCTTTGTGATCGGCGAGATGTTGGAGGGCTTTCTGATCCTGAGCGGGGCGCTCGGCGGGTTTCTGCTAGTTCTCCTTTTTTCCGTGACCCTGTTGATGATATTCTCACTCAGAATGTCGGGTTTAACACTCATTCTACAGATATTCCCTTCCAATCTGATGAAGAGTTTAGCTCTTGCGATTATTTGGCGAATGCTTACTTTCCCTCTGAGCCTGAGGGTACTGGGGGGCTTGGATTAGATCATGATTTTAGTGTTGCTGGTCCGCATGCTTCTGGATCTAAAAAGGGTATCAAATTACTAACTGGTAGCCAATATCGAAAGAAAACTCGCGGGCGAATGCATTAGTTTCGGGTTTTGTTCTTAATGCTTTTTGTGCCTTTTTGTTTGTCGCTATTGCTTTCTTGCTTGGAGGTTTTGGTCTATGTCCCCCTCCATATGTATTTTTCGGTTTCGTTTATTAATTTACAAAGTTATGGGGTCCCGCCTAACCCCTCCACCTTAGGGTGGTTTATAAAAAAAAAAAAAAAAAAAAACAAAAAAACCCTAAACAACCCTAAACCCTAAACCCTAAACCCTAAACCCTAAACCCTAAACAACCCTAAACCCTAAACCCTAAAATAACCCTAAACCCTAACCCTAAACCCTAAACAACCCTAAATAACCCTAAACCCTAAACCCTAAACAACCCTAAACCCTAAACCCTAAATAACCCTAAACCCTAAACAACCCTAAACCCTAAACCCTAAACAAAAAATAACCCTAAACCCTAAACAACCCTAAACCCTAAACCCTAAACAACGCTAAACCCTAAACATCCCTAAACAACCCTAAATAACCCTCAACCCTAAACAACCATAAACCCTATAACACCCCTAAACCCTAACCCAACCCTAAACCCTAAACAACCCTAAACAACCCTAACCCCTAAACCCTAACCCTAAACCCCAAAATAACCCTAAATCCTAAAAATAACCCTATACAACCCTAAACCCTAAACCCTAAACCCTAACCCTAACCCTAAATGCTAAACGCTAACCCTAAACCCTAAACAACCCTAAACCCTAAAAAAACCCTAAACCCTAAACCCTAAAACAACCCTAAACCCTAAATAACCCTAAACCCTAAAAAACCCTACACAACCCTAAACCCTAAAAAAACCCTAAACCCTAAAACAACCCTAAACCCTAAACAACCCTAAACCCTAAAACCACCCTAAACCCTAAACAACCCTAAACCCTAAAACAACCCTAAACCACCCTAAACCCTAAATAACCCTAAACAACCCTAAACCCTAAATAACCCTAAAACCTAAACAACCCTAAACTAAGAAGAACTCGCGGGTGGCCCAAACCTAATCCCAAACTCAATCCTAACATTTGAAGAAATCGCTACCGGTCGCGTGCGGCTAGGTGGTGAACGATCGATCTTCGAGGCTTGAGTTGCTGGTGGTGCGATCGTTGATTAAGATTGAGCTATTGGTGGCGAAGAAAGTGAAGGATTGGTGAGAGGTTGGAGTCTTGGACAAAGGAAAGGGAGATGTTACGAAATTGGGGTAGTTAGGAAAATGGCGCCGCTTGTTGAAGTTTTATCGAGATTGTTCTCGAAATGTTTGTGGTGGAAGTGAAAAGTGGTGGATAATAATGGCTATGGTGGCATGTGTTAGAGCTTCGAGGAGGCTGATTTGGAGGAGTTGCAAATAGGACCTTGGGATATTGGTCTTTCTTGGCAAAATAGTGATATGATGTAATGTGAAGAAAATGATAAATTTAGATTTTGATTCACTTGAAGGGTGAAAGAAACGATGTAATTGTACTTGAAATAAATCATTCCGGTCATTATTAAAAAAAAAAAAAACAACCCTAAACCCTAAAAAAATCCTAAACAACCCTAAACCCTAAACCCTAAACACACAATTTAGTGTTAGTGTGGGGCTCAACCCACTCCTTTCGGCTTTAAGTGACGGCGTGAATGGTGCTCAAACTCGCGCCGCATCCAACCTCCAAACCAAGCCGCCTGTCTCATATGCTTCAGCTGTGAACCCCGCCTCTATTCTGAACCCTACCGCTCCTTCTAGGCCACAAAAGTCTTTCTTGGATGCTGTAACAGGCTCTCATGACACGTCGACTCCGGTCAAAGCCGGTCTTGCTTTGCACCGTGGTGAACCCGCGGTGATTTTTTCAAAGGAGGAAGTTAAACTTATGGGTGAGCCGTTCAAACTTGCTCGGTCGGGAAGTTTTCTTTTGGCCGGCCATCAATGGACATGATCCGGAAGTTCTTTGTCTCCTTGGTTTGAAAGGTAATTCTCAAATATCTTTGCTTGATAACCGGCATGTGTTGATCAAGTTATCTTTGGAGGAGGATTACTCGCGTATTTGGGTTCGCCAGACGTGGTATGTAAATGGCCGGGGGATGCGCATTTTCAAATGGAGTACCGATTTTTGGTGTTCGGCGGAGTCTCCTATTGTGCCTGTTTGGGTAAGTCTCCTTTATCTACCAGTCCATTTTATTCACTGTAAGTCTGCTTTATTTGATATTGCTCGGGCCATTGGTACTCCTTTACGTGTTGATCACGCTACGGCCTCGGTTAATAGGCCGTCCGTGGCTAGGGTTTTAGTAGAATATGATATTTCGCGGCCTTCTTCGCCCCGTATTTGGATTGGTGAGGGAGAACGGGTTTTGGCGGGATGTAGTGTTTGAGAAGGTTCCCGCTTATTGTCTCCGCTTGTAAGCACTGGGTCATTCTCGCCGAGGCTTGCTTTGTGTCTAACCTTGAACTTCGTAAGGCCCAAAGAACCTAAGGATTCGCGCTCACCGTACAAATCCCGATAAAGGAAAAAAGCCTATGTTTCCCGCAGATGTACAGCCTAGGGTTGCTCCTAATACTCAGTATGTTGTTGTTGCTGACAATCGGCCTGCGGGTCCTGTTCTTTCTGGAGTCGCTCCTCGGCCTGATACTAGTGGGGTTAGTCATACTTTGGGGCAGATTGGTGCTGCAGATGTTTCTTTGGATGATAGGGGTCACTGATGCTGGTATTCAGGTGGAGGTGGGAGCCGTATCGGGACACGAGCGGCCTATTGTGGATGAAACTGATACTATGCATGTGGGTTTCAATACCCATAGAACTGATATTCTGGAGTTTGATTTTGATTGCGGGGGGCCGTATTGGCTTTTCTCGATCAGATGTGGATTGTAGCTCTGAGGATTCAGGGGATATGGATGATGGGCGATTTTTGACTGATCCAGAGGATGTTCATACTCCGTTACCTCCGGATGCTGTGATTAGCAGTCTTACTGACCAGAGGGTTGCTAGTTCGTCTCGGGGTTTTTTCCGTTGTCGGGCGAGAAAGACCCGTAAGGCTCGGTGGAGGGACGAGGAGTCGTTCTCCATCCCAATGATTAATACGCTTATTTAGAATATTCGGGGGATAAGTAAGGCCCCCACTGTCCGCCGATCGCAGAAATTGATTCGAATGCATAGATTAGCCTTGATTTGTGTTTTGGAGCCCTTTATCACTACCGATAGTTTTGGACAAGTACTCGGATTCGCCTTGGGATGGATCATGGTTTTTCTTTTCATTCGGAAAAATCTAGGTCTTACGGTCGATTCCTTTTCGGTGGAGGTTATTCGGGATCGGGGTCGTGGTTCATTCTTTGGGTTAGTCATTTTTCTTTTCCCGATCCCTGTTTATGTTTCCTTTGTTTATGCTAGTTGCGATATGATTGTGAGGGAGCATCCGTGGGATGCCCATACTTCTTTCTTTGATAGCCATGATGGCCCTTGGATGGTGGGTGGGGATTTTAATGTTGTACGCTCTCTCTCTCGAGATTTCGGGGGCACGCTCAGCCTCAGGGTGTTATTGATGCTTTTAATTTGGCCTTATTGGATTGTGGTTTGGAGGATGTTGGTTTTATTGGGAGTCCTTATACTTAGACTAATGGGCGCACCTGGAGGCGTTTGGATAGGGTTGTGTGTAACGCTCATTGGTCTGGTTTCTTCTCTACGTTTACAGTTTCTCATCTGAATCGCACTGGTTCAGATCACTCTCCTATGTTGTTGTCTTGTGATAGATTGGCTGCTAGAGGACCTTCTAGGTTAAAATTTTTGCATGCCTGGCTAAAGCACCCTGGGTTTTTTGATGTTGTGCGGCAGTCTTGGATTGCTCCGGTGTTTGGTATTGGGATGAGGGCTTTTCAGCAGAAGCTTGTTCGGTTGAAGCTTTGCTTGAAAAGCTGGAATAAGGAGGTGTTTGGTAACGTGTTTGATAGGGTTAAGGAGGCTGAGACGGAGGTTGCTCAGAGGGAACGGCAGTATGATGTCTCTGGCTCTGCTGAGGATCATGTTGCTTTTCTCGAGGCTCGGGCACGCACCGGCAAAGATGCTTTACTTGGTAAGGATGCTAACACCCTCTTTTTACGACAAAGATCTAGTGTTATTTGGGTTCGGGAGGGGATGCTAACACCCGTTTCTTCCATGCGATGATTCGGAAGAAGCGTCGGTTGTTTCATGTTCATCGGATTCGGGATGCTTCTTTCGATTGGATCTCGAGCCATCTCTGTGTGGCTACGTCTGCTTCGTTGATTATTTTCGGGGTCTTTTGGTGGGGGCACCGGTCGCTTTTGCCGTCGGACTTTGATTTTATCCGTCATTGGTGATCGCCGAGGATGATGTGGAGTTGTGTAGGATGCCGGATATGCATGAGTTACGGCGAGTGGTTTTTTTTATTGACTCGATAGTGCTCCGGTCCGGATGGGTTTTGCGATCGGTTTTATCATCCTGTTGGGATATTATTCTTTGGTGATTTATTGTCTCATTGCTCGGGATTATTTTCGGCGTTCTACTATGCCTGGGGTTTTCGAGTACTCTCTTAGTTCTTCCTCCAAGAAGGACTCTCCAATTTCTTGGGCGATTTTCGGCCGATCAATCTCTGTAATGTGAGCAGCAAGGTTCTAACCAAGTTGCTAGTCATGCGGTGGCTTCTATCTTGCGTCGTATTATTTCTCCCTCCCAAAGTGGTTTTGTGCTGGTATGGTTATTCATGATAATGTCTTTCTTTGGTCCAGGAGCCGGTTCATGATATTTGGTCGACGTACTCGGGGAGTAATGTGGTATCGAAGCTTGATATGGCTAAGGCATATGATAGGATGTCCTCATCCTTCGTTCTACGCGTATCTTCGAGGTGTTTTGGCTTTTCGGAGCAGTGAATTTCTTTGGTCGAGCGGGCTATCTCGTGGCCCTTGGTTCTCGTTTTTGGTTAATGGGGTCGATCACGGGTTTTTTCGGTCTCGGGGTGGTCTTCGACGGGCGATCTCATTTCTCCGTGCCTTTTTATCATTCTTCGCCGAGTTCTTGTCCGGGGATTGGATCGACTTTTTCGCGACTTCCTTTGTCTGCGCTTATCACTCTTCCGGTTCCATTCTGTCTCCTATTTGAGTTTCGAGATGATATTGTTATTTTTGCGAATGGGAGTCGTTCTAGCCTCACGAGGCTAATGGATTTTCCGCACCATTACGAGGCGGTTTCGGGCGTGCAGATTAGTCGTGAGAGTAAGAGCGAGCTTTTATGTTGGGCGTTCAGTTGCTGCTTCGCGACGTGCTATTATTCATTCTGTTACAGGCTTTCGGCAGCGGCAGCTTCCTTTTACTTATCTTGGGTGCCCGGTGTTTGTGGGGGGTCTCAAGATTGCTCACTTTGATGACCTTCTTCGGAAGGTCCGGGATAGGATTTTCGGGCCGGGCGAAATCGGTTCTTGCGCTTTTGGGGGAAGTCTGGTTTCGATTCGCCATGTCTTATCTTCTATGCCTCTCGCACTGTTCAATGTTCCGAGGCCGCCGATCGAGGTTGTTCAGCAGTTGGAGAGGATGTTCACTCGTTTCCTTTGCGGTGACTCTGGGTCAAGGAGGAGGATACATTGGTGCCACTGGCCGGAGGTTTGCTTTCCGGTGGAGGAGGGGGGTCTGGGTTTTCGGTCTTTTGGTGACCTGGCTGAGGCCTATGAGCTTAAGCTTTGGTGGAGGTTTCGGGAGCAGCGTTCTTTATGGGCTTCATACATGAAGTCTAAGTATTGCAGGACTGTTCATCCGGGTGTGGTTCATTTTCGTTATCCCTTCTTCTCTCTCTGGAAACGGCTCTATTCCATCCGTTGTGCCGCAGAGCCTCGTGTGCGTTGGTTGGTTGGCACGGGCGATTGTAGTTTTTGGTACAATGTTGGCTAGGGTCCCGCCCGTTGTTCTTTTATAACGCTAGCGCCGCTTCTACGGTGCGGTGTCTTTTTATTGGCGGGAGTCTTGTTTGGGATAGGGGTAAGCTCTTGGCCGTCTTACCCGTGTCTGTCGTTGAGCAGATTGTGCCGATTTCGATTTCTCACGACGAGCCCGATGTTAGCTCGATGGAGCTTTCCATTTGCGGTCGGCTTAGGAGATTGTACGTTGCTCAGGGCCACGAGATGAGGTTTTTTTTAGTATTTGGCAGACCACCATCTACCTTTTAGGTTATCTTTTTCTGTGGCGGTTGTTGCATGGCTATTTGGCTACCGATGATGCTTTGTGCGCGAGAGGTTTCGTATGGTTTTTCGGTGTTTTTGTGGTCGGAGCACCGAGACTTCTCGTCACTTATTTCTCGAATGCCCTCCGGTTAGCTGTGTTTGGGAGTATTTCTACCGTTGTTTGGGGTTCGCGAGGGTTAGCTTTTTGTTGGCTCATGCTTTGCTTACTCATTGGAGGAGATGTGCCCCTTCTCGGGCTCATTTTCGGGTCCTTCTCCCTTGCTTCATTACGTGGCAAGTGTGGAAGGCACGAAATGGGTCCAGCTTCGCTTTTGGCTTTAAGCCGTCCCAATTTGCGGGGTGTGATGGGATCTCGGCTCGCCGAGGGTTACGAGTGCTTCCTTCACCTGTGAGGCCTATTCGTGTTGTGTCTTAGACACGGCCGCCTCTTGGTGTAGTGAAGTTAACGGTTGACAGTGCTCGAGGGGTAACCCTGGGATGTCCGCTGCTGGGGGTGTTCTTCGGGATCACCGGGGGCTGGTTTTGGCAGGATTTGGTTCCTTTCTTGGGCATCATCCGATCTTATTTGCTGAGCTTATGGCCGTTGGTGAGGGTTTGGAGCTTCATTGTTCACTGGGATATTCTGTTTTGGAGGTAGAGTCCGACTCGGCCATCGTGTGGTGTCTTGGATCCTTTCGGGCGGTTACGTCAGATGGGATTATCTTTGTGTTGTTGCGTCGAGTTTGTGTTTTGGTCTCCTCCCATTCGGTAGTCGTTTGTCATGTTTTTCGCGAGGCTACGTCCGCCGCCGATTTCTTGGCGAATTGGGCTGTTCTTCTCGTTGCGATCGGCGATTCCTTCGTACTCGGGATTTCCCAGTGGGATTGTCTGGGATATTACATTTGGATGCATTGGTTGTTCCGCATATCAGACGTTAGTGTCGATTTTAGTACTGTTTTCTTATTGCTTTTACAGTTCCGTTGTTTGTGCTTTTTTGAGGAGGTTTTGGGTCATGTCCCCCGCCTTATGTATTTTCTTCTTTATACCGATTTATATTACAGGTAGGAGTCCCGCCTAACCCCCCCCATCTTGGTGGTTTTATATAAAAAAACAAATTTAGTGTTAGTGTGGGGGATTGTGTTAGTGTGAGAAACCGGGTCGCTTTTTAAAGACAAAACACACAATTTCTCCCCCGAGCCCACTCGGGGCCCAAAAAGTGAAGGCTAGAGCAGAACGATGTTAGGGGTTTTCCTAGGGGTTGCCGGGACCGGATTGGAATTCGACCCGCCTTCCGGACGCACCCTGGATGCGGCCTAAATGATGCCAAATGGAAAATCGTTAGCCCGTTTGGGTTCCCCGAGATAGTTTTTTGTGAATTTTATAAGAAATTCCAAGGAAAACTAGGTTTTTCGGGCAATTTTTGAACGCAATTCTGGGAAATCTACTCGAACCTCCCAGAACGTGTATTTCTAAGCATGAGACGGCTTTTGACGAGCCAGGGAATGTGTTGGCTTGGAGAAACCGGGCCTGTTTTTACAGCAATACACAATATTTCTTCCCGATGGGCCCACAAAGTGAAGGCTATAGCACACCGGTGTTAGGGGTTTTCCTTGTGGTTGCCTGGGATGGCATTGGAATTCTGACCCAACCTTCTGGAAGCACCTGGATACAGCCTAAACGACGCCAAAGGGAAGAACGGTACCCCATTTGGGTTCCTCAAGATAGTTTTTTGTGAATTTTGTAAGAAATTCTTCGGAAAACCCAGTTTTTCGGACAATTTTTAAACAAATTTCAGGGAAAACTATTAGAACCTCCCGGAACGGGTATTTCTAAGCATGACACGTCTCGTAACTAGCACTGGGATTGTATTGGCGGGAGAAACCGGGCCGATTTTGGAGCAAAACACAACATTTCTTCCTCGAGCCCAATGTGGGCCTAAAAAAAAGTGAAGGCTATTGCACGCTGGTGTTGGGGGTTTTCCTTTGGGTTTGTTAGGACGGGATTGGAATTCAAAACCGACATTCGACTCGCATGCGGCCCTAAACGACGGGAAAGGGAAGAACGGTACACCTGTTTGGTTGCTCGTGATTATTTTTTGCGAATTTGCAAGAAATTCGAAGGAAAATCGGAGTTTTTCTGTAATTTTTGAACAAAATTGAAGAAAAACTATTAGAACCTCCCGTAACGGGTGTTTCTAAGAATGAGATGGCTCGTTACGACGAGAGAATGTTTTGACTGGGAGAAACGGGGTCGGCTTTTGGAGCAAAACATAACTTTTATTCTCCCAGTGCCATTTTTGGCCCAAAAAGTGAAGGCTATAGCACATCGGTGTTAGGGGTTTTCCTTGGGGTTGCCTGGGACGGCATTGGAATTCTAACTCGGTCTAATGGATGCACCTGGATGCGGCCTAAATGACTCCAAAAGGAAGACGGTACACCGTTTCGCCCCTTGGGATAGTTGTTATTGAATTTTACAAGAAATTCCAAGGAAAACTAAGTTTTTCGAGCAATTTTTGTACAAAATTTATTGGAAATTTGCTAGAACCTCCCGTAACGGGTGTTTCTAGGCATGAGATGGCTAATGATGAGCCGAGGAATGTGTTGGGTGGATAAACTAGATCGGTTTTGGAACAAAACACAACATTTCTTCCCGGGCGCATTTTGGGCTCAAAAAGTGAAGGCTATTTTGACCCGGCCTTCTAGATGCACTGGAGCGACCTAAACCACGCCAAAGGGAAGATCGGTACCCCATTTGGGCCCCCGGGATAGATTTTAGTGAATTTTGTAAGAAATTCTAAGCAAAACCAGGTTTTTCGGGCAATTTTCGAACAAAATTCGGGAAAAATATTAAAACCTCCGGAATCGGTGTTTCTAAGCATGAGACGGCTCGTTACGAGTGGGGAATGTGGTGTCGGGAGAAAGCTGGGTCGATTTTTTGGAGCAAAACACAACATTTCTTCCTCGGGTCCGTTGTGGGCCTAAGAAGTGAAGGCTATAAAGACACTGGTGTTGGCGGTTTTCCTTGGGTTTGCCCGAGACGGGATTGGAATTCTGACTCGGCCTTCTGGATGCACTTGGATGCAACCTAAATGACGCCAAAGGGAAGAACGGTTCCTCGTTTGGGTTCCTCGAGTTAGTTTTTTGTGAATTTTGTAAGAATTCCAAGGAAAAGTAGGTTTTTCGAGTAATTTTTTAGTAAAATTCAAGAAAAACTATTAGAACGTCCTAGAACGGGTGTTTCTAAGAATGAGACGACTCGTTACGAGCTGGAAAATGCGTTGGCGGGGAGAAACGCGGTCAGCTTTTAGGGCAAAATACAATATTTATCCCCCCGGGCCATTTTGGGCCCAAAAAGTGAACACTATAGCACACCAGTGTTACGGGTTTTCCTTGGGGTTGCTCAGGACGGCATTAGAATTCTCGGCCCGGCCGTTTGGAGGCACTTGAACTTAGCATAAACGACACCCAAGGAAAGAACAAGAACTAATTTGAGCCCCTTGGGATAGTTTTTAATGAATTTTGCCGGAAATTCTAATGAAAACCCGATTTTTCAGCAATTCTTGAGCAAAATTCGGAAAACCTATTATACCGTTACGGAACGAGTGTTTCTAAGCATGACACGGCTCGTAACTGGCCTGGAAATGTGTTCGCGGGGAGAAACCGGGTCAGTTTTTGGAGTAAAAACACAACATTTATTCCCCTGGGCCATTCTAATTCCGAAAAGTAAAGGCTATAGCACACCGATGTTAGGCGTTTTCCTTGGGGGGTTGCACGGCATTATAATTCTATCCCGGCCTTTTGGATGCACTGGATGCAGCCTAAATCATGCGAAAGGGAAGATCGGTACATCATTTGGGCCCCCGAGATAGTTTTTAGTGAATTTTGTAAAAAATTCTATGGAAAACTAAGATTTTCGGGCAATTTTTGAAGAAAATTATGGGAAAACTGTTAGAACCTCCCGTAACGGGTGTTTCTAATCATGAGATGGCTCGGGGACGAGTCGGGGAATGTGTAAGCATGGAGAAACCGAGTCGGTGTATCGAGCAAAACACAATATTTCTTCCCGGGCCAATTACGGGACAAAAAGTGAAGGCTATGGCACACCGGTGTTGGTGGTTTTCCTTGGGGTTGCCCGAGACGGGATTGGAATTTCGACCCAACTTTACGGACGTACTGGATGCAGCCAAAACGAAGCCAAAGGGAAGAAAGGTGCCCCGGTTAGGTTCCTCGAGATAGTTTTTTGTGAGTTTTATAAGAAATTCCACGGAAAACCAGGTTTTTTGAGTAATTTTTGAGCAAAATTCAAGAAAAATTAGTAGAACCCCCGGAACGAGTGTTTCGAGAATACGACGGCTCGTTACGAGTCGAAGAATTTGTTGGGAGGGAGAAACGGGATCAGTTTTTGGAGCAAAATACAACATTTATTCCACCGGGGCATTTTGGGCCCAAAAAGTGAAGGCTATACCACATCGGTGTTGGGGGTTTTCTTGTGGTTGCCGGGACGGCATTAGAATTCGACCCGGCCTTCCGGATGCACCTGGATGCTGCCTAAACGACACCTAAGGGAAGAAAGGCAACCCATTTGGTCCCCCAGCGGTAGTTTTCCGTGAATTTTGTAGCAAATTCCAATGAAAACACGGTTTTTCACACAATTTTTGAACAAAATTCGTGGAAACTATTAGACCCGCCCGGAATGGGAGTTTCTAAGCATGACTTGCTCGTAACTAGCCTGGGGTTGGTGGGGAGAAGCCGAATCAGTTTTTGGAGCAAAACACAACATTTTTCTCCCGTGGCCATTCTAAGTCCAAAAAGTGAAGGCTATAGCACACTGGTGTTGGGGGTTTTCCTTGGGGTTGACCGGGAGGCATTGGAATTCTGACCCGGCCTTCTGGACGCACTTGGATGCAGCCTAAACAACACCAAAGGGGCGAACGGTACCCCGTTTGGGTTCCTCAGGATAGTTTTCAGTGAATTTTGTAAGAAATTTCAAGGAAAACCAGGTTTTTCAAGTAATTTTTGAACAAAATTCAAGAAAAATTATTAGAACCACCTGGAACAGGTGTTTCTAAGATTGAGACGGCTCGTTACGAGCCGGAGAATGTGTCGACAGGGAGAATCGGGGGGTCGACTTTTGGAGCAAAACACAACATTTATTCTCCCGGGACATTTTGGGCCCAAAAAGTAAAAGCTATAGCACACCGGTGTTAGGGGTTTTCCTTGGGTTACCGGGACGACATTGTAATTCGACTCGGCCTTTCCGGATGCAACTTAAATGTCCCCAAAGGGAAGAAAGGTAACCCATTTGGGTCCCCCGAGATAGTTTTCGAGTGAATTTCGCAGAAATTCCAATGAAGACACTGTTTGTCGAGTAATTTTTGAACAAAATTCATAAAAAACTATTAGAACCTCCCGGAACGGGTGTTTCTCAGAATGAGACGGCTCGTTACGAGCTGGAGAATGTGTTAGCAGGAAGAAACGGGGCCAGCTTTTGGAGCAAAACACAACATTTATTCCCCAGGCCATTTTGGGCCCCCAAACATAAAGGCTATAAGACACTCGGTGTTGGGGGTTTTCCTTGGGGTTGCCGGGACGGAATTAGAATTCGACACCGCCTTCTCGGATGCACCTGGATGCAGCCTAAACTACGCAAAAAGGGAAGAACGGTAATCCATTTGGGCCCCCGGGATAGTTTTCGAGTGAATTTTACAGAAATTCCAATGAAAACCTAGTTTTTCCGATAATTTTTGAATAAAATTGAGGGAAAACTATTAGACCCTCACGTAACGGGTGAGCACAATCGTTATGAGCTGAGGAATGTGTTGACGGAGAGAAACCGAGCTAGTTTTTGGAGCAAAACACAACATTTCTTCGCCGGTGCCGGTCTAGGCCCCAAAAAGTGATGGCTATAGCACATCGGTGTCGGGGGTTTTCCTTGGGGTTGCTTGGGACGGCATTGGAATTCGACCAGGCCATTTGGACGCACCTAGATGCAGCCTAAACGACGCCAAAGGGAATAACGGTACCCCATTTGGGTCCTTTGGGATTGTTTTTAGTGAATTTTGTAAGGAATTGCATGGAAAACAGGTTTTTCGAGCAATTTTAAACTAAATTCGGGGAAAACTAATTGAACCTCTCGGAACGGGTGTTTTTAAGCATGAGACGGCTCTTTACGAGAGCTGGGGAATGTGTTGATGGGGAGAAACCTTGTCGAGTTTTGGAGCAAAACACATTATTTCTTCCTTTGGGCCACTCTGGGCCAAAAAAGTGAAGGTTATAGCACACTGGTGTTGGGGGTTTTCCTTGGGGTTGCCTGGGACGGCATTGGAATTCTGAACCGGCCTTCTAGATGCACCTGGATGCAGCCTAAACGACGCCAAAGGAAAGAACGGTAACCCATTTGGGCCCCCCGGGATAGTTTTCAGTGAATTTTGTAGGAAATTCCTATGAAAACCTGGTTTTTCGAGCAATTTGTGAACAAAATTCAGGAAAAAATATTAGCCCTCCCAGAACTGGTGTTGCTAAGCATGACACTGCTCGTAACTAGCCTGGGAATGTGATGGTGGGGAGAAACCGGGTCAGTTTTTTGAGCAAAACACAACATTTATTCCCTGGGGCCATTCTAAGTCCAAAAAGTAAAGGCTACAAACACACCGGTGTTGGGCGTTTTCCCTCGGGGTTACCCGTGCGGTATTGTAATTCTAACCCAGCCATCTAGACGCACTTTGGAAGCATCCTAAACGATGTCAAAGGGAAGATCGATACCCCATTTGGGCCCTCCGAAATAGTTTTTAGTGAAATTTGTAAGAAATTCCAAGGAAAATTAAGTTTTTCGAGTAATTTTTGAACAAAATTATGGGAAAATTATTAGAACCTCCCGGAACGATTGTTTATAAGCATGACACTGCTCGTAACTAGCACGGGAACGTGTTGACCTGGATAAACCGGGTCAGTTTTTGGAACAAAACACAGCATTTCTTCCCTGGGACCACTCTAGGCCCAAAAAGTGAAGGCTATAGCACACCGCTGTTGGGGGTATTCCTTATGGTTGATTGGGACGGCAGTGGAATTCGACCCAACCACTTGGCCACACCTGGATGCAGCCTAAACGACGCCTAAGGAAAGAACGGTACCCCATTTAGGTCCCCCTGGGATTGTTTTTATCGAATTTTGTAAGGAATTCCGCGGAAAACTCAAAGTATTTCGGGCCGTATTTAAACAAAATTCAGAGAAAACTATTAGAACCTCTCGGAACGGGTATTTCTAAGCATGAGACGGCTCGTTATGAGCTGAGGAATGTGTTGGCGGGGGGAAACCGGGTCAGTTTTTTGAGCAAAACGCAACATTTCATCCTCGGGGCCATTTTGGGCCCAAAAAGTAACGGCTATAGCACACAACATTTACGGATGCACCTAGATGCAACATAAACGACGCGAAAAGGAAGATCGGTACCCGTTTGGGCCCCCCAAGATAGTTTTTAGTGAATTTGAAAAGAAATTTCAAGGAAAACCCAGGTTTTTTGGGCATTTTTTTAACAAAATTATAGGAAAACTGTTAGAACCTCCCGGAACAGATTTCTAAGCATGAGACGGCTCATTACGAGTGGGGGGATCGTGTTGGCATGGAAAAACCGAGTCGAGTTTTGGAGCAATACACAACATTTCTTCTCCGGACCATTCTAGGCCAAAAAACTAAAGGTTTGTAGCGCACCGGTGTTGGGGTTTTCCCTAAGGTTGCACAGGCCGGGATTAGAATTCCGGCCCGCCTTCCGGACGCACTTTGGATGCGATCTCAACTATGCCTAAGGAAGAACGGTACCCTGTTTGGGTTCCTCGGGATAGTTTTTTATGAATTTTGTAAGAAATTCCATGGAAAACTGGGTTTTTCAAGTAATTTTTGAACAAAATTCAAGAAAAATGATTAGAACCTCTTGATATCGGGTCGACTTTTTGGAGCAAAACATAATATTTTTTCCCGAGACCATTTTAGGCCAAAAAGTGAAAGTTATAAGCACACCCGGTGTTCGGGATTTTCCTTGGGGTTACCCAGACGGCGTTGGAATTCTGACCCGGCATTCGGATGCACCTGGATGCAACCTAAACGACGCCAAAGGGAAGAACGGTACCCGTTTAAGCCCCCGGTATAGTTTTTAGTAAATTTTATAAGAAATTCCAAAGAAAACTATGTTTTTCGGGCAATTTTTGAACAAAATTATGGGAAAACTATTAGAACCTCCCGGAACGGGTGTTTCTAAGCATGAGACGGCTCATGACGAGTCGGGGAATGTATTGGCATGGAGAAACCGGGTTATTTTTTGGTGCAAAACACAACATTTCTTCCCTGGGCCCATTCTGGACCTAAAAAGTGAAGGCTATAAAGACACCGGTGTTAGGGGTTTCGCTTGTGGTTGCCCAGGACGGCATTGGAATTCTGATCCGGCCTTCTGGATGCACCTGGATACAGCCCAAACGACGCCAAATGGAAGATCGGCACCCCATCTAGGCCCCCGAGATAGTTTTTAGTGAATTTTCTAAGAAATTCTAAGAAAAACCAGGTTTTTCAAGCATTTTTTTAACAAAATTTTGGGAAAACTATTAGAACCTCATGGAACGGGTGTTTCTAAGCATGAGACGGCTCATAAGGAGCTGGGAAATATGTTAGCGTCGAGAAATCGGGTCGTTTTTGGAGCACAACACAACATTTCTTCCTCGGGCTCATTATGGGCCCAAAAGTGAAGGCTATAAGACACTTGGTGTTGGGGGCTTTCCTTGGGGTTGCCGGGACAGATTGAAATTTGTTCCGGCCTTTGGACGCTCCCGAATGCAGCCTAAACGACACCAAAGGTAAGTACGGTACCCGTTTGTGTTCGTTGGGATAGTTTTTAGTGAATTTTCCAAGAAATTCCAATGAAAATCAGGTGTTTCGGGCAATTTTTGAACAACATTCAAGGAAAACTATTAAAACCTCCCGGAACGAGTGTTTCTAAGCATGAAAGGGCTCGTAACTAGCCTGGAAATGTGTTGGCGGGGAGAAAGCAAGTCAGTTTTTGGAGTAAAAACACAACAATTATTCCCCGGGGCCATTCTAAGTCCAAATAGCAAAGGTTATAGCACACAAGTGTTAGGCGTTTTCCTTGGGGATGCCGGGACGATGTTGTAATTCTCGATTCAGCCTTTGGGATGCACCTAGATGCAGCCTAATTGACGCCTAAGGGAAGAACAAGAACCCATTTGGGCGGGGATAGTTTTTCCGTTAATTTTGCAAGAAATTCCAATAAAACTAGGTTTTTCAAGCATTTTTTGAATAAAATTCTAGAAAACTATTAGAACCTTCTAGAACGGGTATTTCTAAGCATGAGACGGCTCATGACGAGCCGGGGAATGTGTTGGCGTGGAGAACTCCGGTCAGTTTTTAGAGCAAAACACAATATTTCTTCCTCGGGCATATTCTCGGGCCTAAAAAGTGAAAATTTGTAGGACACCGTTGTTGGGGGTTTTCCTTGGGGTTACTGGGACGGGATTGGAATTCGACCCAACCTTACGGATGCAGTCAAAACTATTCCAAAGGGAAGATCGGTACCCCGTTGGGCCCTCTCGGGATAGTTTTTAATGAATTTTGTAAGAAATTCCAAGGAAAACCAAGTTTTTGCGATAATTTTTGAACAAAATTCTGGGAAAACTATTACAACTTCCCTGAACCGGTGTTTCTAAGTTTGAGACGGCTCATGACGAGCTGGGGAATGTGTTGACGTGGAGAAACCGGGTCAGTTTTTGGAGCAAAACACAATATTTCTTCCCCGGGCCTATTCTGGGCTCGAAAAGTGAAGGCTATAGCACACCGGTGTTGAGGGCTTTCCATGGGGTTGCCCGGGACGGCAATGGAATTCTGACTCGGCCTTCAGGACGCATCTGGATGCATCCTAAACGAACCAACGAGATGAACGGTACCCCGTTTGGGTCCCTCGGGATAGTTTTTATTGAATATTGTAAGAAATTTCAAAGAACAACACGAGATTTTGGGGTAATTTTTTAACAAAATTCGGGAAACCTATTAGAACGTCCCGAACAGGTATTGCTAAGCATGAGGCGGTTCATGACGAGCTGGGGAATGTGTTAGCGTGGAGAAACCGTGTCAATTTTGGGAGCAAAAGACGACATTTCTTCCCCGGGCCTATTCGGGCCCAAAAAGTGAAAGCTATAAAGACACTAGTGTTAGGGTTTTCCTTAGGGTTGCCGGGACGGGATTGAAATTCTGACCCGACCTTCGGACGCACCTGGATGCAGCCTAAACGACGCCAAAGGAAGAACGGTAAACCATTTAGGCCCACCGGGATAGTTTTCGAGTGTATTTTGCAAGAAATTCCAATGAAAACCTCGATTTTTCGGGTAATTTTAGAATAAAATTCAGGGAAAACTATGAGAACCTCCCGTAACGGGTGTTTGTAAGAATTAGATGGCTAGTTACGAGTCGGGAAATGTGTTGACGGGCAGAAATCGTGTCGGTTTTAGAGCAAAACGCAACATTTTTTCTCTGGGGCCACTCTACGCCCAAAAAGTGAAGGCTATAAGACACCGATGTTGGGAGTTTTCCTTGGGGTTGCCCGAGACGGCATTGTAATTCAGACCCAGCCTTCTCGGTCGCTTTGGATGCAACCTAAACGATGCCTAAGGGAAGAACGATAACCCATTTGTGCTTCTTTGGGATAGTTTTTCGGTGAATTTTACAGAAATTCCAAGGAAAACCTGGTTTTTTGGGCAATTTTTGAATGAAATTCAGGGAAAACTATTAGACCCTCACGGAACGGGTTTTTCTAAGCATGACATGGCTCGTAACTAGCCTGGAAATGTGTTGGCGTGGAGAAATTGGGTCAGTTTTTGGGGCAAAAACAGAACATTTATTTCGCGGGGCCATTTTAAGTCCAAAAAGTAACGGCTATAGCATGCAAATGTTGGGTGTTTTCCTTGGGATTGCCCGGGACGGCATTGTAATTCTGACCTGGCCTTGTGGATGCACCTGGATGCAGCCTAATCGACGCCAAAGGGAAGATCGATACCCGTTTGGGCCCTCCGGGATAGTTTTAGTGCATTTTGTAAGAAATTCCATGGAAAACTAAGTTTTTATGGTAATTTTTGAACAAAATTTGGGAAAACTATTAGAACCTCCGAACGGGTGTTTCTAAGCATGAGAATGCTCATGACGAGCCGAGGAATGTGTGGGCCTGGAGAAACCGGGTCGCTTTTTTGAGCAAAACAAAACATTTCTTGGGGTTGGCGAGTTTTCCTTGGGTTGCCGAACGAGATTGGAATTCGACTCGACCATCTTGACGCACCTAGATGCAGCCTAACCGACGCCAAGGTGAAGATCGGTACCTCTTTGGGCCCCCTGGGATAGTTTTTAGTGAATTTTATAATGTAATTATAGGAAAACTATTAGAACCTCCTGGAACGGGTATTTCTAAGCATGAGACGGCTCATGACTAGCCGAGGAATGTGTTGGCATGGAGAAACCGGGTTAGTTTTTGGGACAAAACACAACATTTCTTCCCCGGGGCCACTCTAGGCCCAAAAAGTGAAGGCCATAGCACACCGGTGTTGGGGGTTTTCCTTGGGGTTGCTTGGGACGGCATTGTAATTCGACCCCGCCATCCGTAAGCACACGGATACAAACCCTAAACGACACGAAAGGGAAGAACGGCACCCCGTTTGGGTCCCCCGAGGTTGTTTTTAATGAATTTTGTAAGGAATTCCCGGGAAAACTAGATTTTTTGGGCAATTTTTAAACAAAATATAGGGAAAACTATTAGAACCTCTCGGAATGTGTGTTTAAGCATGAGATGGCTCGTTACGAGCCACGTCTGTTTTTTAAGTAAAACAAAACTTTTCTTCCAAGGGGCCATTTTGGGCACAAAAATGAAGTCTATAGACACCGGTGTTGGGAGTTTTCCTTGTGGTTGCCGGGACGACATTGGAATTCGACCCGCCTTCCGAACTCCCCGGATGCAGCCTAAACGACGCCAAAGGGAAGATCGGCACCCCGGCATAGTTTTTAGTGAATTTTGTAAAAAATTCCATGGAAAACTAGGTTTTTCGGGCAATCTTTGAACAAAATTTTGGGAAAACCATTAGAACCTCCCGGAACGGGTATCTCTAAGTATGAGACGGCTCATGACGAGTCAGGGAATGTGTTGGCGTGGAGAAATTGGGTCAGCTTTTGGAGCAAAACACAACATTTCTTCAGGGGCTATTTATTTTGGGCCCAAAAAGTGAAGGCTATAGCATACGGGTGTTGGGAATTTTCTTTGGGGTTGCCGGGATGGGATTGGAATACCGACCCGACCTTCCGGATGCACTTGGATACAACCTAAACTATGCCAAAGGGAGGTACGGTACTCCGTTTGTGTTCCTTGGGATAGTTTTTAGTGAATTTTGTAAGAAATTCCAAGGAAAATCAGTTTTTCGAGTAATTTTTGAACGGTGTGTTTTTAAGCATGAGGCGGCTCGTTACAAGCGAAGAAGAATGTGTGGCGGGAGAAACGGGGTCGGCGGTTTGGGGTTACCTTAGGGTGGCCCGGGACGGCATTGGAATTCCGATCCGGCCTTCGGAATTCATTTAGGCCTAGATACATCCTAAACGACGCCAACGGGAAGAACGGTAACCCATTTGGGCCCCGGGTGACGTTTTCGGTGAATTTTATAGGAAATTTCAATTAAACCTGGTTTTTCGTGTAATTTTTGAACTAAATTCGGGAAAACTATTAGACCCTCCGGAACATGTGTTTCTAAGTATGACACGGCTCGTAACTAGCCCGAGCATGTGTTGGTGGGGATAAAACGGCTCGATTTTTGGAGCAAAACACAACATTTATTCCCTGGGGCCATTCTATTTACAAAAAGTAAAGGCTATAGAAAACCGATGTTAGGTGTTTTGCTTAGGGTTACCGGGACGGCAATGTAATTCTGACCCGTCCTTCTAGATCCACTTGGATGCAGCCCAAACGACGCCAAAGGGAAGATCGGTACCCTGTTTGGGCCCCCCGAGAGAGTTTTTAGTGAATTTTGTAAGAAATTCCAAGGAAAACTAGGTTTTTCGGGTAATTTTTGAAAAATATTCGGGGAAAACAATTAGAACCAATCGGAACGGGTGTTTCTAAGCATGAGACGGCTCATGACGAGTCGGGGAATGTGTTGGCATGGAGAAACCGGTTCAGTTTTTGGGACAAAACACAACATTTCTTCCCCGGGCCCATTATAGGCCCAAAAAGTGAAGGCTATAGGACATCGATGTTAGGGGTTTTCCATGGTGTTGCCCAGGACAGGATTGGAATTCTGACTCGGCCTTCTGGACGCACTTGGATGCAGCCTAAACGACGCCAAAGTGAGGAACGGTACCCCGTTTGGGCCCCCCAGGAGAGACTTTTCGGTGAATTTTGCGGGAAATTCTAATGAAAACTGGTTTTTAAGGCAATTTTTGAACAAAATTCAGGGAAAATTATTAGACTCTCCCGGAACATGTGTTTCTAAGCATGACACGGCTCGTAACTAGCTTGGGAATGTGTTGGTGGGGAGAAACGGTTCGGTTTTCGGAGTAAAAAAAAAACATTTATTCCGCGGGGCCATTCTAAGTTCAAAAAGTAAAGGCTATAGCGCACCGGTGTTAGGCGTTTTCTTTGGGGTTGCCCAAGACGGCATTGTAATTCGACCCGGCCTTCGGGACGCACTGGATGAAGTCTAAACGATGCCAAAGGGAATATCGGTGCCCGTTTGGGCTCTCTACGGGATAGTTTCTAGTGAATTGTGTAAGAAATTCCAAGGAAAACCAGGTTTTGGGGCAATTTTTGAACAAAATTTGGAAAAACTATTAGAACCTCCCGAAACGGGTATTTATAAGCATGACACGGCTCATGACGAGCCATGGAACAAAACATAATGTTTCTTCTGTGGAGAAATCGGGTCATATTTTGGAACAAAACATAACGTTTCTTCCCCGGGCCCATTACGGGCCCAAAAAGTGAAGGTTATAAAGACACTCGGTGTTGGGGGTTTTCCTTGGGGTTGCCCGGGACGGGATTGGAAATCTGACTCGGCTTTCTAGACGAACCTAGATGCAGCATAAACGACGCCAAAGGGAAGAATGGTACCCCGTTTGGGTTCCTCGGGATAGTTTTTTATGAATTTTGTAAGAAATTCCAAGGAAAACTAGGTTTTTCCCGTAATTATTGAATAACATTCAAGAAAAACTATTAGAACCTCCCCGAACGGGCGTTTCTAAGAATGAGACGGCTCGTTACGAGCTGGGAAATGTGTTGGCTGGGTGAAAAGGGACGCTTATGGAGCAAAACACAACATTTATACCCCCGGCCATTTTGGGCCCAAAAAGTAAAGGCTATAAGACACGGTGTTGGGGTTTTCCTTGGGGTTGCCCTGGATGGCACCGGAATTTTGACCCGGCCTTCCGGATTCACCGAGATGCAGCCTCAACGACGCCAAAGGGAGCATCGGTACCACTGTTTGGGCCATCCGGGATAGTTTTTAGTGAATTTTGTAAGAAATTCCAAAGAAAACTAAGCTTTTCGGGCAATCTTTGAACAAAATTATGGAAAAACTACTAGAACCTCTCGGATCGGGTATTTGTAAGCATGAGACAGTTCATGACGAGCTGGGGAATGTGTTGGCGTGGAAAAACCGGGTCGATTTATAACATTTCTTCCCCGAGCCCATTCTCGGGCCTAAAAAGTGAAGGCTACAAAGATACCGGTGTTGGGGGTTTTCCTTGAGGTTGTCCGGGACGGCATTGGAATTCGACTCGGCCGTGAGGACGCACCCGAATGCCGCCTAAACGACGCCAAAAGGAAGAACGGTACCCCGTTTGGGTTCCTCGAGATAGTTTTTAATGAATTTTGTATGAAATTCCGTGAAAACCCAGTTTGTCGGGCAATTTTTAAACAAAATTCAGGTAAAACTTTTAAAACCTCCCGGAATAGGTGTTTCTAAGAATGAGATGGCTGATGACGAGCCGGGGAATGTGTTGGCATGGAGAAAGCGTGTCGGCTTTTTGGAGCAAAACAGAACATTTCTTCCCCAAGCCCATTCTAGGCCAAATGTGAAGGCTATAGCACACCGGTGTTAGGGGATTTCTTTGTGGTTGACCGGACTGCATTGGAATTCTCACCAAGCCTTCTAGGCGCACCGGGATGCAGCCTCAATGACGCTAAAGGGAATAATGGTAACCCATTAGGACCCCATGGATAGTTTTCGATGAATTTTACAAGAAATTTCAATTAAAACCCGATTTTTAGGCAATTTTTGAACTAAATTCGGGGAAAACTATTAGACCCTCCGGAACGGGTGTTTCTAAGTATGAAACGGATCGTAACTAGCTTTGAGAATGTGTTGGAGGGGATAAACCGGCTCGGTTTTGGGAGCAAAACACAACATTTATTCCCCGAGGCCATTTTAAGTACAAAAAGTAAAGGCTATAAGACACCGGTGTTGGGTGTTTTGCTTAGGTTTGCCCGGGACGGCATTGTAATTCTCGACCCGTCCTTCGGATCCACCTGGCTGCAGCCTAAACGACGCCAAAGAGAATATCGGTACCCCATTTTCGCCCCCCGGGATAGTTTTTTGTGAATTTTGTAAGAAATTGCAAGGAAAACAAAGTTTTTCGGGCAATTTTTGAAGAAAATTATGGAAAAACTATTAGAACCTCCTGGAACAGGTGTTTCTAAGCATGACACGGCTCATAACTAGCACTCGGGAATGTGTTGGCAGGAGAAATCGGGTCAGTTTTTGGGGCAAAAGACAACATTTCTTCCCCCGGCCCATTCTAGGCCCAAAAAGTGGAGGCTTTAACACACGGTGTTAGGAGTTTTACTTGGGGTTGCCCGAGACGGGATTGGAATTCTGACCCGCCTTCTAGATACAGCCTAAACGGCTCTAAAGGGAAGGACAGTAACCCATTTGGGCCCCCCGGGATACTTTTCGGTGAATTTTACTTGAAAATTCTAATGAAAACCTGGTTTTTAGGGCAATTTTTGAACAAAATTCAAAAAACTATTAGACCCTCCGGAGCGGATGTTTCTAAGCATGCCACGGCTCGTAACTAGCACCGGGAATGTGTTGGTGAGGAGAAATCGGTTCAGTTTTTCGAGCAAAACAAAACATTTATTCCGCGAGGCCATTCTAAGTCAAAAAGTAAAGGCTATAGCGCACCGGTGTTGGGCGTTTTCCTTGGGTTGCCCAGACAGCATTGTAATTCGACCCGGCCTTCGGGACGCACCTGGATGTAGTCTAAACGACCCCAAAGGGAATATCGGTACCCCGTTTCGGCTCTCCGGGATAGTTTTTAGTGAATTATGTGCGAAATTCCGTGGAAAACTAGGTTTTGGGGCAATTTTTGAACAAAATTCTGGGAAACTATTAGAACCTCCCGAAATGGGTATTTATAAGCATGACATGGCTCATGACGAGCCGCGGAGAAATCGGGTCATATTTTAGAGCAAAACACAACATTTCTTTCCCATGCCATTTTGGGCCCAAAAAGTAACGGCTATAAGACACCTTGGTGTTGGGGGTTTTCCTTGGGGTTGCCTTGGACAAAGATTTGGAATTTTGACCCGGCCTTTCCGCTTCACCGAGATGCAGCCTCAACGACGCCAAAGGGAGCATCGGTACCCCATTTGGGCCTCCCGGGATAGTTCTTAGTGACTTTTGTAAGAAATTCCAAGGAAAACTAAATTTTTCGGACAATTTTTGATCGAAATTATGGAAAAACTATTAAAACCCCGGAAAGGTATTTCTACGCATGAGACGGTTCATGATGAGCCGGGTAATGTGTTGGTGTGGAGAAATCGGGTCAATTTATAACATTTCTTCCCAGGACCCATTCTGGGCCCAAAAAGCGAAGGCTATAGCACACCGGTGTTGGGGTTTTCCTTGTGGTTGCCTAGGGCGGCATTGGAAATCTGACCTGGCCTTCTGGACGCACCTGGATGTAGCCTAAACGACGCCAAAAGGAAGAACGGTACCCCGTTTGGGTTCCTCGAGATAGTTTTTAATGAATTATTAAGAAATTTCGTGGAAAACCCAGTTTTTCGGGCAATTTTTAAACAAAATTCAGGGAAAACTATTAGAACCTCTCAGAATGGGTGTTTCTAAGAATGAGACGGCTCGCTACGAGCCGGCGACTGTGTTGACGGGGTGAAACCGGGACATTTTTTGGAGCAAAACACAACATTTCTTCCTCGGGGCCACTCTCGACCCAAAAAGTGAAGGCTATAGCACACCGATGTTAGGGGTTTTCCTTGAGGTTGCTTGGGACGGCGTTGGAATTCTGACCCGGCCTCCTGGACGCACCTAGATGCAGGCTAAGCGACGCCTAAGAGAAGAATGGTACCCCATTTGGGTCCCCTGGGATTGTTTTTAGTGAATTTTGTAAGGAATTCCAAGGAAAACCAGGTTTTTTGAGCAATTTTTTAGCAAAATTCAGGGAAAACTATTAGAACCTCTCGGAACGGGTGTTTCTAAGCATGAGACGGCTCGTTACGAGACGAGGAATGCGTTGGCGGGGCGAAACTAAGTTTGTTTTTTGAGCAAAACGCAACATTTCTTCCTCGGGGAAATTTTAGGACCAAAAGCGAAGGCGATAGTACATCGGGGTTCGGGGTTTTCCTTGTGGTTGCGGGGACAGCGTTGAAATTCGACCGGCCTTCCGGATGCGGCCTAAACGACACCAAAGGGAAGATCGGCACCCGGTTTGGGCCCGCCGAGATAGTTTTAAGTGAATTTTGTAAGAAATCCCATGGAAAACCAGGTTTTTCGAGCAATTTTCGAACAAAATTCGGGAAAAACTATTAGAACCTCCTAAAACGGGTATTTCTATGCATGAGACGGCTCATGACGAGCCAGGGAATGTGTTGGTCGGAGTGTCGGTTTTTTGGGGTAAAACGCAACATTTCTTCCCGGCCCATTCTCGGTTTTTGGGGCAATTTTTGAATAAAATTCAGGGAAAACTATTAGACCCTCCCGGAACGGGTGTTTCTAAGCATGACACTCGCTCGAATCGGCTTGGGAACATGTTGGCCTGGAGAAAATGGGTCAAGTTTTAGAGCAAAATACAACATTTCTTCCTCGGGGCCATCGGGCCCAAAATGTGATGGCTATTGCACATCGGTGTAGGGGGTTAGGTCGCATTTTGACTCGACCTTCCGGACGCACCCGAATGCGGCCTAAACGTTGCCAAAGGGAAGATCGGCACCTATTTTGCGCTCCCGGGATAATTTTTAGTGAATTTTGTAAGAAATTCCAAGGAAAACAAGGTTTTCGAGCAATTTTTGAACAAAATTCTGGGAAAACTATTAAAACCTCCCGGAATGAGTATTTCTAATCATGAGACGGCTTATGAAGAGTCGGGGAATGTGTTGGCGTGGAGAAAACAAGTCTTTTTTTGGAGCGAGACACAACATTTATTCCTCGGGCCCATTCTAGACCCAAAAAGTGTTGGGGGTTTTCCTTGTGGTTGCCTGGGACGACATTGGAATTCTGACCCAGCCTTCTGGACGCACCTGGATGCAGCCTAAACGATGCCAAAGGGAAGATCGGCTCCCCTTTTGGGCCCACCAGGATAGTTTTTAGTGAATTTTGTTACAAATTCTGATGAAAACTAGGTTTTTCGAGTAATTTTTGAACAAAATTCAGGGAAAATTTTAGAACCTCCCGGAACTGGTGTTTCTAAGCATGAGACGGCTCATGATGAGCCGGGGAATGTGTTGACATGGAGAAACTAGGTCAATTTTTGGAACAAAACACAGCATTTTTTCCCGAACCTATTCGGGCCTAAAAAATGAAGGCTATATCACAATGGTGTTGGTGGTTTTCCTTGGGGTTGCCGGGATGGGATTGGAATTTCGAACCGACCTTACGGACGCACCTGGATGCAGCCTAAACAACGCGAGGAAGAACGGAACCCTGTTTGGGTTCTCGGGATAGTTTTTCATGAATTTTGTAAGAAATTCCAAGGAAAACCTGGTTTTTCAAGTAATTTTAGAACAAAATTTAAGAAAAACTATTAAAACCGCCGGAACGGATGTTTCTAAGAATGAGCCGGCTCGTTACGAGTCGAGAGAATATGTTGACGGGGAGAAATAGGGTCGGCTTTTGGAGCAAAACACAACATTTATTTCCCGAGCCATTTTCGGCCCAAAATGTGAAGGCTATACCACACCGGTGTTGGGATTTTTCCTTGGGGTTGCCCGGGACGGCATTGGAATTCGACCCGGCCTTCCGGATGCACCTGGATGCAGCACAAACGAGGTGAATGGGAAGAACGGTACCATTTCGGCCCCCGGATAGTTGTCGGTGAATTTTACAGAAATTCCAATGAAAACTTGATTTTTCGGGCAACCAAAAAATGAAGGCTACAATGTGCCAATGTTAGGAGTTTCCCTTGGGTTGCCCGGGACGTGATTGGAATATCGACCCGGCTTTCTCAACGTACCCGGATACAACCTAAACGAAGCCAAAGGGAAGAACGGTACCCGTTTGGGTTCCTCGGGATAGTATTTTGTGAATTTTGTAAAAATTCCAAGGAAAACCAAGTTTTTTGAGTAATTTTTGAACAAAATTCAAGAAAAACTATTAGAACCTCCCGAACATGTGTTTCTAAGAATGAGACGGCTCGTTACGAGTTGGCGGCAAGAAATGGGGTCACTTTGGGCGCAAAGCACAACATTTATTCCCTCGGGCCATTTTGGGCCGAAAAAGTGAAGCCGATAGCACACCGGTGTTAGGGGTTTTCCTTTGGGTTGCTTAGGACGGTAATGGAATTCGACTCGGCCTTCGGGACGCACCCTGGATACGGCCTTAAGCGACACCAAAGGGATGATCGATACCACTGTTTGGGCCCCGTGAGTTTTTAGTGAATTTTGAAAGAAATTCCAAGGAAAACCAAGTTTTTTGGGCAATTTTTGAATAAAAATCTGGGAAAACAATTAGACCTCCCGGAAAGGGTATTTTTTTGCATGAGACAGCTCGGTACGAGTCGGGGAATGTTTTGGCGTGGAGAAACTAGGTCGGTTTTTGAAGCAAAACACAACATTTCTTCCCAGGGCCCATTCTCTCGACAAAAAAGTGAAGGTTGCAGCACACCGGTGTTGGGGGTTTTCCTTGTGGTTGCTGGGACGGGATTGGATGCAGCCTTAACTACGCTAAAGGGAAGAACGATACCTCGTTTGGGTTCCTCGGGATAGTTTTTTCCGAATTTTGTAAGAAATTCCATGAAAATCGAGTTTTTCGGGCAATTTTTGAACAAAATTCTGGGAAAACAAATAAAACCTCCCCGAACGGGTGTTTCTAAACATGAGACGGATCATGACGAGCCAGGGAATGTGTTGGTGTGGATATACCGGGTTAGCTTTTGGTGCAAAACACAACATTTCTATCCTAGGCCCATTTTGGGCCCAAAAAAAGCGAAGGCTATAGCTCACTTTGTTGTTGGGGGTTTTCCTTGCTGTTGCGCGGGACGGACATTGAAATTTTGAACCGGCCTTCGGATGCACTTGGTTTCAACCTAAACAATGCTAAAAGGAAGATCGGCAGCCCGTTTGGGCTCCCGTGATAGTTTTTGGTGAATTTTGTGAGAAATTCTAAGGAAAACTAGGTTTTTCGAGTAGTTTTTTAACAAAATTTCGGGAAAACTCTTAGAACCTCCCGTAACGGTTATTTCTAAGCTTAAGACAGCTCATGACGAGCCGGGGAATATGTTGCCGTGGAGAAATCGGGTCAGTTTTTTGAGCAAAAAACAACATTTCTTCCCTGGGCCCATTATTGACCTAAAAAGTGAAGGCTACAGCACACCAGTGTTGGGGGTTTTCCTTGGGGTAGTCGGGACGGCATAGAAATTCGACCCGGCCTTCGGGCGCACGTGAATACAGCCTTTACGATTTTAACGGGAAGAAGCGTAACCCGTTTGGGTTCCTCGGGAATTTTAGGCCTAGAATGGGCTAAAAATTTTTAAGGTAATTTTTAGACAAAATTCGGGAAAAACTATTAGAACCTCCCGGTAAGGGTGTTTCTAAGCATGAGACGGCTCGTTACGAGCCGAGAATGTGCCGACGTGGACAAACCGAGTCGCTTTTTGGAGCAAAACATAACATTTCTTCTCCGAGGCCACTCTAGTTCAAAAAGTGAAGGCTATAGCACACCGGTGATGGGAGTTTTCCTTGGGATTTCTTGGGACGGAATTGGAATTCAGACCCACCATCTGGATGAAGCCTAAACGACGCCTAAGAGAAGAACGATACCCCGTTTGGGTCCCCTGGGATTGTTTTTAGTGAATTTTTTTAAGGAATTCCAAGGAAATCCAGGGTTTTCGCGCAATTTTTAAAGAAAATTCAGGGAAAACAATTAGAACCTCTCGGAACAGGTGTTTCTAAGCATGAGACGGCTCATTACAGCCGGTTTCTAAGTATAAACCGGGTTAGTTTTTTGACCAAAACACAACATTTCTTTCCGGGGCCATTTTGTGCCCAAAAAGTGAAAAAATAGCATGCGGTGTTGGTGGTTTTCCTTGGGGTTGCCCGGGACGAGTTTGGAATTCTGACCCGGCCTTTTGGACGCACCTGGATGTAGCCTAAACGACGCAAAAGGGAAGAACAGTACCCCATTTGGGTTCCTTGGGATAGCTTTTTGTGAATATTGTAAGAAATTCTAACGAAAACCAGGTTTTTCGAGTAATTTTTGAACAAAATTCAAGAAAAACTATTAGAACCTCCCGGAATGTGTGTTTCTAAGAATGAGACGGCTCTTGACGAGCGTGCGAATGTGTTGTCCGGGAGAAACTGGGTCAGTTTTTTGAGCAAAAGACAACATTTCTTCCCCGGGCCATTTTAGGGCCAAAAAGTGAAGGCTACAAAGACACCGGTGTTGTGGGTTTTCCTTGGGGTTGCTTGGGACGGCATTGGAATTCTCGACCTGGCCATCCGGACGCACCTAGATGTAGAGTAAAAGACGCCAAAGTGAAGATCGGTACCCGTTTAGGCCCCTCGGGATAATTTTTAGTGAATTTTGTAAGAAATTCTAAGGAAAACTATGTTTTTCGGGCAATTTTTGCACAAAATTTTGGGAAAACTATTAATACCTCCCCGAATGGGTGTTTCTAAGCATGAGACGGCTCTTGACGAGCGGGGAATGTGTTGGCGTGATGAAATCGGGTCAATTTTTTGAAGCAAAACACAAAATTTCTTCCTCGGGCCCATTTTAGGCCCAAAAATCGAAGGCTATAACAAACCGGTGTTGTCGGTTTCCCTTGGGGTGTGCCGGGACGGGATTGAAATTCGACTCGGCTTCTAGAAGCACCCGGATGCAGCCTAAATGACGTCAAAGGGATGATCGATATCCCGTTTGAAAATTCCAAGGAAAACCGGTTTTTCGAGTAATTTTTGAAAAATATTCGGGGAAAACAATTAGAACCAATCGGAACGGGTGTTTCTAAGAATGAGACGGCTCATTTTGAGCCACGAGAATGTGTTGACGGGGAGAAACGGGGTCGGCGTTTGGAGCAAAATACAACATTTATTCCTCAGGACCATTTTGGGTCCAAAAAGTGAAGGCGATAGCACATCGGTGTTTGGGGTTTTCCTTTGGGTTGCCGGGACGGGATTAAAATTCGACCCGACCTTCCGGATGTACCCTGGATGCACCTAAACGACGCCAAAGGAAAGAAAGGTACCTGTTTAGGTTCCTCGCGAATTTTATAAGAAATTCCAAGGTAAACCAGGTTTTTCGAGTAATCTTTGAACAAAATTTAAGAAAAACTATTAGAACCTCCCGAAGCGCCTGTTTCTAAGAATGGGACGGCTCGTTACGAGTTGGAGTATGTGTGGCGAGGAGAAATGGGGTCAGCTTTTGGAGCAAAACACAACATTTATTCACCCGGGCCATTTTGGGCCCAAAAAGTGAAAGCTATAGCACACCGGTGTTGGGAGTTTTCCTTGGGGTTGCCCGGGACGGCATTGGAATTCTGAACCGGCCTTCTAGATGCACCTGGATGCAGCCTAAACGACGCCAAAGGAAAGAACGGTAACCCATTTGGGCCCCCCGGGATAGTTTTCAGTGAATTTTACAAAAATTTTAATGAAAACCTGGTTTTTGAGGTAATTTTTGAACAAAATTCAGGGAAAACTATTACACGCTCCCGCTTGGGTTCCTCGGGATAGTTTTTTGTGATTTTTGTAAGAAATTCCAAAGAAAACCAGGTTTTCCGAGTAATTTTTGAACAAAATTCAGGAAAAACTATTATAACCTCCCCGAACGGGTGTTTGTAAGCATGAGACGGCTCATGACGTGCGGGGAATGTGTTGGTCGGGAGAAACTAGGCCAATTTTTGGAGCAAAACACAAGATTTCTTCCTCAAGCCCATTTTGGGCTAAAAAAATCGAAGGCTATAACACACCGGTGTTAGGGGTTTTCCTTAAGGTTGTCCGGGGACGGATTGGAATGCTGACCGGCCTTCTAGATGCATCCGAATGCAACCTAAACGACGCTAAAGGGAAGAACGGTGCCCCGTTTGGGTTCCTCGGGATAGTTTTTTACGAATTTTGTAAGAAATTCCATGAAAACTAGGCTTTTCGGGTAATTTTTGACCAAAATTCTTGGAAAACTAATAGAACCTCGCCGAACGGGTGTTTCAAAGCATGAGACAGATCATTACGAGCCGGGAATGTGTTGGCGTGGAGAAACCGGGTCGCTTTTTGGAGCAAAACACAACATTTCTTTCCGGGGCCATTTTGGGCCCAAAAAGTAAGGGCTATAAAGACACACGGCGTTAGGGGTTTTCCTTGGGGTTGCTTGGGACGGCATTGGAATTACGGCCCAGCCATTTGGACGCAGCAGGATGCAGCCTAAACGACGCCTAAAGGAAGAAGCGCACCCCAGTTTGGGTCTCTTTGGGATTGTTTTTAGTCAATTTTGAAAGGAATTCCAAGGAAAATTAGGTTTTTCGGGCAATTTTTAAACAAAATTTAGGGAAAACTATCAGAACCTCTCAGAACGGGTGTTTCTTAGGATGAGACTGCTCGTTACGAGCCGGAGAATGTGTTGGCGGGGAGAAATGGAGTCAGTTTTTAGAGCAAAGCATAACATTTTTTCGCCGTGCACTTTCTAGGCCTAAAAAGTGAAGGCTTTAAAGACACCGGTGTTGGGGGTTTTCCATGGAGTTGCCGGGACGGCAATAGAATTCTGACTCGGCCTTCGTAGGTACCGGACGTAGCCTAAACTACGCTAAAGGGAAGAACGGTAACACATCTGGGCCCCTCGAGACAGTTTCCAGTGAATTTTGCAGGAAATTCCAATGAAAACCTAGTTTTTTGGGAAATTTTCGAACAAAATTCAGGGAACACTATTAGACCCTCCCAGAACAGGTGTTTCCAAGCATGACACGGCTCGTAACTAGCCTGGGAATGGGTTGGCTAGGAGAAACCGGGTCGCTTTTTGGAGAAAAATGCAACATTTATTCCCGGGGCCATTCTAAGTCCAAAAAGTGAAGGCTATAGCACACGGTGTTGGACGTTTTCCTTGGGTTGTTGCCGGGCGGCATTGTAATTCGACCTCACCCGGATGCAGCCTAAACGTCCCCAAAGGGAAGATCTATACCCCGTTTGGGCCCCCCGGGACAGTTTTTAGTGAATTTTGTATGAAATTCCAAGCAAAACAAAGTTTTTCGGGCAATTTTTGAACAAATTTATAGAAATACTATTAGAACCTCCTGGAACGGGTGTTACTAAGCATGAGACGGCTCATGAAGAGCGGGGAATGTGTAGGCGTGGAGAAACCGCGTCGTTTTTAGAGCAAATCACAACATTTCTTCCCTGGACCCATTATGGGACCAAAAAGTAAAGGCTATAAAGACACAGGTGTTGGGGGTTTTCTTTGGGGTTGCCGGGAAGGGATTGGAATTCTGATCCGGACTTCTAGGCGCGCACTGGATGCAGCCTAAACGACGCCAAAGGAAAGAACGGTACGCCGTTTCAATTCCGCAGGATAGTTTTTTGTGAATTTTGTAAGAAATTACGCGAGAAAATCCAGCTTTTTCTAGTAATTTTAAAAAAAAATTTAGGGTAAACTATCGAACCTCCCGGAATGGGTGTTTCTAAGTATGACACGGCTCGTTACGAGCCGAGGAATGTGTTAACGAGGAGAAACCGAGTCGGTTTTTGGAGCAAAACACAACATTTCTTCCTTGGGGCCACTTTAGGCCCAAAAAGTGAAGGCTATAACACACCGGTGTTGGGCGTTTTCCTTGGTGTTGCTTGGGACGGCATTAGAATTCGACTCGGCCATCTAGACGCATCCGGATGCAGCCTAAATGACGCCTAAGGGAAGAACAAGACACCCGTTTGGGTCTCCCGGGATTGTTTTTAGTGAATTTTCTAAGGAATTCCAAGGAAAACCAGGTTTTTAAGGCAATTTTTAAATAAAATTTAGGGAAAACTATAAGACCCTCTCGGAAAGGGTGTTTCTAAGCATGAGACGGCTCGTCACTAGCCGGGAATGTGTTGGCGGGGAGAAACCGGTCGGTTTTTGGAGAAAAACACAACATTTCCTCCCCGGGGCCATTTTGGGCCCAAAAAGTGAAGGCTATAGCACACCGGTGTTTGGGGTTTTCGTTAGGGTTGCCCGGGACGGCAATGGAATTCTGACCTAGCCTTTTGGATGCACCTGGATGCAGCCTAAATGATGCCAAAGGGAAGAACAGTAACCCATTTGGGCCCCCTGGGATAGTTTTCAGTGAATTTTGTTGGAAATTCCAATGAATACCTGGTTTTTCGGGCAATTTTTGAACAAAATTCAAGGAAAACTATTAGACCCTCCCGGAACGAGTATTTCTAAGCATGACACGGCTCGTAACTAGCCTAGGAATGTGTTGGCGCGGAGAAACCGGGTCGATTTTGGGAGCAAAATACAACATTTATTCCAAGGGCCATTCTAGGTCCAAAAAGTAAAGCCTATAGACACTAATTTTGGGGGTTTTCCTGGGGTTGCCGGGACGGCATTGTAATTCGACCCACCTTCCGGATGCTGCCTAAACGATGCCAAAACAAAGAATGGACCCCGTTTGGGCCCCGAGGGGATAGTTTTTAGTGAATTTTGTATGAAATTCCAAAGAAAACAAAGTTTTTCGGGAAATTTTTGAACAAAATTATGGGAAAACAATTAGACCCTCCCGAACGTGTGTTTTTGGACATGAGATGGCTCATGACAAGCCGGGGAATGGATGAACCGAGTCAGTTTTTTGAACAATACATAACATTTTTTCCTCGTCCCATTCTCGGGCCCAAAAGGTGAATCTTTATAGTACACAGGTATAAGGGGTTTTACTTGGGTTTGCCGGGACGGGATTGAAATTTTGACCCGGCCTTACGGACGCACCTAGATGCGGCCTAAATATGCCAAAGGGAAGATCGGTACCACGTTTCGGCCCCCGCGATAGTTTTTATTGAATTTTGTAAGAAATTCTAAGGAAACCAGGTTTTTCGAGCAATTTTCGAACAAAATTATGGGAAAACTATTAGAACCTCCGGAATGGGTGTTTCTAAGCATGAGACAGCTCATGATGAGCGGGGAATGCGTTGGCGTGAGAAACCGGGTCAGTTTTTTGAGCAAAACACAACATTTATTCCCTGGGGCCATTCTAAGTCCAAAAAGTAAAGGCTATAGCACAACGGTATTGGGCGTTCTCCTTGGTGTTGCCCGGGTCGGCTCTGTAATTCTGACCCGGCCTTCTGGATGCACCTGGATGCAGCATAATTGACACCAAAGGGAAGATCGGTACCCCATTTTGGCCCCTCGGGATTATTTTTAGTGAATTTTGTAAGAAATTCCAAGGAAAACTAAGTTTTTAGGGCAATTTTTGAACAAAATTATGGGAAAATGATTAAAACCTCTCGAAACAGGTGTTTCTAAGAATGAGACGGCCCGTTACGAGCCGGAAAATGTGTTGGCCAGGAGAAACCGGGTCAGTTTTTTGAGCAAAACGCAATATTTCTTCCCGAACCCATTCTAGGCCCAAAAGTGAAGGTGCGCAAGCGCACGGTGTTGAGGGTTTTCCTTGGGGTTGGTCGGGATGGGATTGGAATTCGACCGACCTTCCGGACGTACCTGGATGTAGCCGAAACAACGCCAAAGGGAAGATCGTTGCCCCATTTGGGCCCCTAGATAGTTTTTAGTGAATTTTGAAAGAAATTGCAAGGAAAACCAGGTTTTTCGAGCAATTTTGAGGCCGCATCCGGGTGCATCCGGAAGGCCGGTCGAGAATTCCAACGTTGTCCTGGGCAACCACCAGGAAAACCCCTAACATCGGTGTGCTACATCCTTCACTTTTTGGGCCGAAAATTACCCCTAGGAAGGAATGTTGTGTTTTGGTCAAAAAATCAACCGGTTTTCCCCTCCAACACATTCCCCCGGCTTAGAAATACCACTCCGGAATGTTTTAATAGTTTTCCCGAATTTTGTTTAAAAATTGCCCGAAAAACCTGGTTTTCCCTGGAATTCCTTATAAAATTCACTGAAAGCAATCCCAGGGGACCCAAAAGGGGTACCGTTCTTCCCTTTGCCGTCGTTTATGCTGCATCCAGGGTGTGTGCGAAGGCTAGGTCGAATTACAATCCCGTCCCGGGCAACCCCATGGAAAATCCCCAACACCGGTGTACTGTAGCCTTCATTTTTTGGGCCCAAAAAGGCCCGGGGGAGTAAATATTGTGTTTTGCTCCAAAAACTGACCCCGTTTCTCCCCCCCAATACATTCTCCGGCTCGTAATGAGCCGTCTCATGCTACGAAACACCCGTTCTGGGAGGTTCTAATAGTTTTTCTTGAATTTTGTTCAAAAATTACCCGAAAAACCTAGTTTTCCTTGGAATTTCTTAAAAAATTCACAAAAAATTATCCCGAGGAACCCAAACGGGGTACCGTTCTTCCTTTGACGTCGTTCGTTTGCATCCAGGAGTGCGGTGGAAGGGCGGGCGCAGAATTCTAATCCCGTCCCCCGCAACCCCAAGGAAAACCCACAACATCGCCGTCTTTGTATGCCTTCACTTTTTTTGCCCGAGAATGGGCCGGGGGAGGAAATATTGTGTTTTGACCCAAAAACTAACCTGGTTTTCCCCGCCAACACATTCCCCGACTCTTTATGAGTTTGTCTTATGCTTAGAACTATTTGGTTCATGAGCTATCTTATTCTCCACCCCCGAGAAAAACCAGGTTTTCGGGAATAAAATTATGGGAAAACTATTAGAAACTCCGGAACATGTATTTTGAAGCATGAGACGGCTTATGAAGAACCAAGGAATGTGTTGGCATGGAGAAATCGGGTCTGTTTTTGGAGCAAAACACAAGTATTTTTTCCACTGGCCCATTCGGGCCCGAAAAGTAAAGGTTATAGCACACCGGTGTTGGAGGTTTTCCTTGGGGTTGCCCGAGACGAGATTGAAATTCTCGACTGGCCTTCCGGATGCACCTGGATGCGGTAAACGACGCCAAATAGAAGATCGGTGCCCCTTTTGGGTCCTTTGGGATTGTTTTTATTTAATTTTGTAAGGTATTCGAAGGAAAACCATAATTTTCGGGTAATTTTTAAACAAAATTCTAGAAAAACCATTAGAACCTCCGGAATGGGATTTCTTAGCATGAGACGGCTCGGGGACGAGCGGGGAATGTGTGGGCGTGGGAAACCTGGTTAGTTTTTGGAGCAAAACACAACATTTCTTCCCTTGGCCTATTCTTCGGGCCCCAAAAGTGAAGGTTTGTAGCTCACCGGTATTGGGGGTTTTCCTTGGGGTTGCTCGGGATGAGATTAGAAGTCCGACCCGCCTTCTGCACGCACCCTGGATGTAGCTGAACTACGCCAAAGGGAAGAACGATACCCGTTCGGGTACCTTGAGAGAGTTTTTGTGAATTTTGCAAGAAATTCCAAGGAAAACCAAGTTTTTAGAGTAATTTTTCAACAAAATTCGAGAAAAACTATTAGAACCTCCTAGAATGGGTGTTTCTAAGCATGAGACGGCTCCTTACGAGCCGAAGAATGTGTTGGCGTTGACAAATGGGGTCGACTTTTTGAGCAAAACACAACATTTCTTCCCTAGGCCTATTGTGGGCCAAAAAGTGGAGGCTTTTAAACACGGTGTTGGGGGTTTTCCTTAGGGTTGCTCGGGACAGATTGGAATTCGACCCGGCCTTCGGACACAAATTTGGATGCAACCTAAATGACGCCAAAGGAAAGAACGATACCCAATTTGGGTTTCTCGTGATAGTTTTTTTTTTGTGAATTTTATAAGAAATTTAAGGAAAACCAGGTTTTCGGATAATTTTTGAGCAAAATTCTTGAAAAACTATTAGACCCACCCGACCGAGTGTTTCTAAGCATGAGATGGCTCATTACAAGCCGGAGAATATGTTGGCGTGGAGAAACCGAGTCGGTTTTTGGAGAAAAACACGATATTTCTGTCCCGCCTTCCGGATGCACCTAAATGACGCCAAAGGGAAGATCGGTACCCCATTTCGGTGCCCCGGGATAGATTTTAGTGAATTTTGTAAGAAATTCCAAGGAAAACCAGGTATTTGGGCAATTTTTGAACAAAATTCTTGGAAAACTATTTGAACCACCCGGAACGGGTGTTTCTAAGCATGAGACGGCTCATGACAAGCGGGGAATGTGTTGACGTGCGAAATTGGGTTAGTTTTTAGAGCAAAACACAACATTTCTTCCCTTGGCCTATTCGGGCCCAAAAAGTGAAGGCTATATAAGACACCGGTATTAGGGGTTTTCCTTGGGTTGCTTAGGACGGAATTGGAATTCTAACTTGGCCTTACGGACTCACCTGGATGCGGCTAAAAGACCCCAAAGGGAGGAACGGTACCTCGTTTGGGTTACTCGAGATAGTTTTTTGTGAATTTTGTAAGAAATTCCAAGGAAAACCAGGTTTCTCGGGTCATTTTTGAACATAATCCAAGAAAAACTATTAGAACCTCCAGTAACGGGTGTTTATAAGCATGAGAAGGCTCCTTACGAGCCGAGAGAATGAGTTGGCGAGGAGAAACGGGGTCACTTTTGGAGAAAAAACACAATATTTATTCCCCCGGGCCATTTTGGGGCCCAAAAGTGTAGGCTCTTGCACACCGGTGATAGGGATTTTCCTTGGGGTAGCTCGAGACGGCATTGGAATTTCGACCGGCCTTTGGACGCACGTGGATGCGGCTGAACGACGCCAAAGGGAAGAACAGTACCCCGTTTGGGTTCCTCGGGATAGTTTTTTAGGAATTTTGAAAGAAATTCCAGGGAAAACTAGGTTTTTCGAGAAATTTTTGAACAAAAATCTAGAAAAACTATAATAACCTCCCGAAACTGGTGTTTCTAAGAATGAGACGGCTCGTTATGAGTCGGAGAATGTGTTGGTGGGGAGAAACGGGGTCAGCTTTGGGAGAAAAACACAACACTTATTCCCCCGGGCCATTTTGGGCCCAAAAAGTGAAGGCTATAGCACAACGGTGTTGGGGGTTTTCCTTAGGTTGCTCAGGACGGCATTGGAATTTTGACCCCGCCTTCTGGACACAACTGGATGCAGCCTAAACGATCCCATAGGGAAGAATGGTAACCCATTTCGGCCCCCCGGGATAGTTTTCAGTGAATTTTGTAGGAAATTCTAATGAAAACCTGGTTTTTCATGCAATTTTTGAACAAAATTCAGGGAAAACTGTTAGACCCTCCCGGAACAGGTGTATCCGACCATGAAACAAATTGGTAACTAGCAAAACGAAACATTTATTCCGCGTGGCCATTCTATGTCCAAAAAGTAAAGGCTTTAGCACACCGGTGTTGGGCATTTTCCATGGGGTTGCTCTGGGACGGCATTGTAATTCTAACCCGACCTTCTAAATACACTTGGATGCGGCCTAAACAATGCCAAAGGGATGATCGCACCGCATTTGGGCCCCCAAGATAGTTTTTAGTGAATTTTTTAAGAAATTCATAGGAAAACTAAGTTTTTCGGACAATTTATGAACAAAATTATGGGAAAACTATTAGAACCTCCGGACCAGGTTTTCAAGTATGAGACGGCTCATGACCAGCCGGGGAATGCGTTGGCACGGAGAAACCGGGTCGATTTTTTGAGCAAAACACAACATCTCATCCTCGGGCCCATTTACGGGCTCAAAAAGTTAAGGCTATAGCACACAAGTGTTGGGAGTTTTCCTTGGGATTGCCGGGACGGCATTGAAATTTCGACCCGGCTTTACGGATATACCTGGATGCGGCCTAAATGACGCCAAAGTGAAGAACAAGTACCCGTTTGGGCCCCGGATAGTTTCTCGAGTGAATTTTGCAAGAAATTCCAATGAAAACCTAGTTTTTCGGGCAATTTTTGAACAAAATTCGGGGAAAACTATTAGATCCACCTGAGAACAAGTGTTTCTATGCATGACACGGCTCGTAACTAGCACAGGAATGTGTTGGCGGAGAGAACAGGGTCGGTTTTTGGACCAAAACACAACATTTATTCCAAGAACCATTCTAAGTCCAAAAAGTAAAGCCTATAGCGCCTTTGGTGTTGGGCGTTTCCACTGGGGTTGCCGGGGACGGCATTATAATTCGACCCACCTTTTGGATGCAGCCTAAACGATGCCAAACCGAAGAATGGAACCCCGTTTGGGCCTCGGGGATAGTTTTTAGTGAACTTTGTAAGAAATTCTGAGAAAAACCAGGTTTTTCGGGCATTTTTTAAACAAAATTCAGGGAAAACTATTAGAACCTCTCGGAACCGGTGTTTCTAAGCATGAAACTACTCATGACGAGCCGAGGAATGTGTTGGCGTGGAGAAACCGGGTCAGTTTTTGGAGCAAAACTCAATATTTCTTCCCCGGGGCCATTTAAGTCCAAAAAGTAAAGCCTATAGCACTCGGTGTTGTTGGCGTTTACCTTAGGGTTGCCCTGGACGCCATTGTATTTTCGACCCGGCCTTTTAGATGCACCAGGATGCAGCCTAAATGACGCCAAAGGGAAGATCGGTACCCCGTTTGGGCCCCCGGTATTGTTTTTAGTGAATTTTGTCAGAAATTCAAAGCAAAACTAAGTTTTTTGGGCAATTTTTGAACAATATTATGGGAAAACTACTAGAACCTCCCGGAACGGGTGTTTCTAAGCTTAAGACTGCTCATGACGAGCCGGAGAATGTGTTGACGTGGAAAAATCGGGTCAGTTTTAAGAGCAAAACACAATATTTCTTCTTCAAGCCCATTTCGGCCCAAAAAGTCAAGGCGTAGCACACGGTGTTGGGGGTTTTCTTTGGGGTTGCCGGGACGGGATAGAAATTCTAACCCGGCCTTACGGACTCACCTGGATGTAGCCGAACCAACGGCAAGGGGAAGGACGGCGCCCCGTTTGGGTTCCTCAGGATAGTTTTTTGTGAATTTTATAAGAAATTCCAAGGAAAACCAGGTTTTTCGAGTAGTTTTTTTAACAAAATTCAAGAAAAACCATTGAAACCACCCGAAACGGGTCTTTCTAAGAATAAGACAGCTCGTTACGAGCCAGAGAATGTGTTGGCGGGGAGAAACGCGATAAGCTTTTGGAGCAAAACACAACAATTTTTTCCCCGGGCTATTTTCGGTCCGAAAAGTGAAGGCTATAGAACACTGGTGTTGGGGGTTTTCCTTGGGGTTACCCGGGACGGCATTGGAATTCTGACCCACCTTACGGACTCACGTGGATGCAACCTAAACGACGCCAAAGGAAAGATTGGTACACCGTTTGGGTTCCTCGGGATAGTTTTTTGAGAATTTTGTACGACATTCTACGGAAAACCCGGTTTTTAAACAAAAATACGGAAAAACTATTAAAACCTCCCGAAATGGGATTTCTAAGAATGGGACGGTTTATGACGAGTCGGGCAATGTGTTGGTGGGGAGAAATCGAGTCGGTTTTTGGAGCAAAACACAACTTTTCTTCCCTGGGCCCATTTTGGGCCTAAAAAGTAAAGGCTATAGCACACTGGTGTTGGGGGTTTTCCATAAGGTTGCCCTGGACAGGATTGAAATATTGACCCAGCCTTCTAGATGCACGTGGATGCAGCCAAAACGACGCCAAAGGGAAGATCGGTACCCGTTTGGGCGCCCTGGGATAGTTTTCAGTGAATTTTGTGAGAAATTCCAAGGAAAACCTGGTTTTTCGGGCAATTTTTGAACAAAATTACGGGAAAACTATTAGTCCCTCATGGAACGGGTGTTTCTAAGCATGAGACGGCTCTTGACGAGCCGGGGAAAGTGTTGGTGTGGAGAAACCGGGTCAGGTTTTGAAGCAAAACACAACATTCCTTCCCTGGGCCCATTCTGGACCTAAAAAGTGAAGGCTACAGCACACCAGTGTTGGGCGTTTTCTTTGGGGTTGCCGAGACGGGATTGGAATTCTGACCCGGCCTTATAGAGGCACTGGATACAGCCGAAACGATGCCAAAGGGAAGATAGGTGACCCTTTTGGGTCCCTTGGGATTGTTTTTAGTGAATTTTGTAAGGAATTCCGAGAAAAACCGAGGTTTTCGGGCAATTTTTAAACAAAATTCGGGAAAACTATTAGAACCTCCGGGAATGGGATTTCTAAGTATGAGATGGCTCATGACGAGCAGGGGAATGTGTTGGCGGGGAGAAACGGGTTAGTTTTTGGAGCAAAACACAATATTTGTTCCAGGGCCTATTCTCGGGCCCAAAAAGTGAAGGCTATAGACACCCAGTATTAGGGGTTTTCCTTGGGGTTGCTTGGGATGGGATTAGAATTCTGACCTGGCCTTACGGACGCACCTAGATGCAGCCTAAGCGATGCCGAGAGGAAGAACGGTACCACTGTTTGGGTACCTCGATATAGTTTTTTGTGAATTTTGAACTAAATTCCAAGGAAAATCAGGTTTTTTGAGTAATTTTTGAACAAAATTCAAGAAAAACTATTAGAACCTCCCAAAACAGGTTTTTCTAATAATGAGACGGCACGTTACGAGCCAGAGAATGTGTTGTCGGGGAGAAATGGGGTCAACTTTTGGAGAAAAACACAACATTTATTCCCCCGCCCAAAAATTGAAGGCTATAGCACACTGGTGTTAGGGGTTTTCCTTGGGGTTGCCCGGGACCTAGCCTTCTGGATGCAGCCGAAACGATGCCAAAGGGAAGATCGGTACCCCGTTTGGGCCCCTCGGGATAATTTTTAGTGAATTTTGTGAGAAATTCAAAGGAAAACTAGGTTTTTCGGGCAATTTTTGAACAAAATTCTTTAAAACTATTAGACCCTCTTGGAACCGGTGTTTCTAAGCATAAGAGGGCTCATGACAAGCCGGAAGATGTGTTGGCGTAGAGAAAGCTGGGTAAGTTTTGAGAGAAAAACACAATATTTTTTCCCCCGGCCCATTCTCGGGCCAAAAAATTAAGGCTATAGACCACCGGCGTTAGACGTTTTCCCCGGGGTTGCTCGAGACGGGATTGGAATTCTAACCTTGACCTTCTAGATGCACTTGGATGCAGCCTAAACGACGCCAAAGGGAAGATCGGTACCCCGTTTGGGCCCCCCGGGATAGTTTTTAGTGAATTTTGTAAGAAATTCCAAGGAAAACTAGGTTTTTCGGGCAATTTTTGAACAAAATTCTGGGAAAACTATTAGAACCTCCCGGAACGGGTATTTCTAAGCATGAGACGGCTCATGACGAGCCGGGGAATGTGTTGGCGTGGAGAAACCGGGTCAGTTTTTGGAGCAAAACACAACATTTCTTCCTCGGGCCCATCTGGGCCTAAAAAGTGAAGGCTATAGCACACCGGTGTTGGGGGTTTTCCTTGGGGTTGCCCGGGACGAGATTGGAATTCTGACTCGGCCTTACGGACTGGACTTACCCGGATGCGACCCTAAAGGACGCCAAAGGGTGGAACGGTGCCCCGTTTGGGTTCCTCGAGATAGTTTTTTATGAATTTTGTAAGAAATTCCAAGGAAAACCAGGTTTTTCAAGTAAGTTTTGAACAAAATTCAAGAAAAACCATTGGAACCTCCCGGAACGGGTCTTTCTAAGAATAAGACGGCTCGTTATGAGCCAGAGAATGTGTTGGCGGGGAGAAACAGTGGTCGGCTTTTAGAGCAAAATACAACATTTATTCCCCAGGGCCATTTTGGGCCCAAAAAGAAAGGCTATTGCACACCGGTGTTGGAGATTTTCCTTGGGGTTGCCGGGGCGGCATTGGAATTCGACCGGCCTTACGGACGGACCCGAATGCGGCCTAAACGACACCAAGGGGAGGAATGGTACCCCGTTTGGGTTCCTCAGGATAGATTTTTGTGAATTTTGTAAGAAATTCCAATGAAAACTAGCTTTTTCGGGTAATTTTCGAACAAAATTATGGAAAAACTATTAAAACCACCCGTAACGGGTGTTTCTAAGCTTAGACAGCTCTTGATGAGTTAGGGAATGTGTTGGCGTGGAAAAATCGGGTTAGTATTTTGAGCAAAACACAACATTTCTTCCTCGGGGCCATTTTAAGCCCAAAATGTGAGGGCTATAGCACACCAAGTATTAGGGGTTTTCCATAGGGTTGCCCGGGACGGGATTGAAATTCTAACCCGGCCTACTCGACGCACCTGGAGGCAGCCGAAACGACGCCAAAGGGAAGATCGGTACCCGTTTGGGCCCCTCGGGTTAGTTTTTAGTGAATTTTGCAAGAAATTCCAAGGAAAACCAGGTTTTTCGAGTAATTTCGAACAAAATTATTGGAAAACTATTAGAACCAGGGGAATGAGATGGTTCATGACGAGCCGGGGAATGTATTGGCTTTGAGAAATCGGGTTAGTTTTTGGAGCGAGAACATAATATTTCTTCTCCGGCCCATTACGGAAAAAAAAGTGAAGGTTATAGCACAGGTGTTAGGGATTTTTCTTGGGGTTGCCCGGGATCGCATTGGAATTCTGATCATGCCTTACGGACGCTTTTGAATGCGGCCTAAACGACGCCAAAGGGAAGAACGGTACCCGTTTGGGTCCTTGGGATTGCTTTTAGTGAATTTCAAAAAGAATTCCAAGGAAAACCAGGTTTTAGGGTAATTTTTAAACAAAATATAGGAAAAACTATTAGAATCTCCTGGAACAGGTATTTCTAAGCGTGAGACTCTAAAGGGAAGATCGGTACCCCGTTTGGGCCCTCGGGTTAGTTTTTAGTGAATTTTGCAAGAAATTCCAAGGAAAACCAGGTTTTTCGAGTAATTTCGAACAAAATTATTGGAAAACTATTAGAACCTCCGGAACAGGTGTTTCTAAGCATGCGATGGTTCATGACGAGCGGGGAATGTATTGGCTTGAGAAAGCTGGGTCATTTTTTGGAGCAAAACACAATATTTCTTCCTCGGGCCCATTCTGGGCCCAAAAAGTGAAGGCTACAGCACACTGGTGTTAGGGGTTTTTCATGGGGCTGCCCGAGAGGCATTGAAATTCTAACCCGCCTTCCGGATGCACCTGGATGCAACCAAAACGGCACCAAAGGGAAGAATGGTACCCTGTTTTCCTCGGGATAGTTTTTTTTTGAATTTTGTAAGAAATTCTACGGAAAACCTAGTTTTTCGGGCAATTTTTTAAATAAAATTCAGGGAAAACTATTAGAACCTCGCGGAATGGGTGTTTCCAAGAATGAGACGGCTCATTACGAGCGGGGAATGTGTTGGCATGGAGAAAACGGGTAGGCTTTTTAAGCAAAACACAATATTTCCTCCCGGGACCATTTTGGTCACAAAAGTGAAGGTCGTAGCACACCAATGTTGGGGATTTTCCTTAGGGTTGCCGGGACGGGATTGGAATTCTGACCTGGTCTTACGGATGCACTGGATACGGTATAGACTACGCCAAAGGGATGAACGGAACCCTGTTTGGGTTCTTCGGGATAGTTTTTTGCGAATTTCTTAAGAAATTCCAAGGAAAACCAGGAGTTTTTCGAGTAATTTTTGAATAAAATGCAAGTAAAACTATTAGAATTTCTCGGAACGGGTGTTTCTAAGCATTAGAGGGCACGTTACGAGCCGGAGAATGTGTTGGTGGGGGGAAACGGGGTCGACTTTTGGAGCGAAACACAATATTTATTTCCCCGAGCCATTTGGGTCCTAAAAAGTGTAGGCTTTTGCACCGGTGTTGGGGGTTTTCCCTGTGGTTGCCCGGGACGGCATTGGAATTCTGACCCGGCCTTCTGGATGCAGCCTAAACGACACCAAAGGGAAGAACGGTAACCCACTTGGGCCCCATGGGATAGTTTTCAGTGAATTTTCCAAGAAATTCCAATGAAAATCTGGTGTTTCGGGTAATTTTTGTACAAAATTCAGGGAAAACTATTTGAACCTCCCGGAACGAGTGTTTCTAAGCATGACACGACTCGTCGTAGCACGGGAATGTGTTGACGGGGTGAAATCGGGTCGCTTTTTAGAGCAAAACACAACATTTCTTCCCCAGGGTCACTCTAAGTCCAAAAAGTAAAGGCATATAGCACATCGGTGTTGGGCATTTTCCTTGGGGTTGCACAGGACGGCATTGTAATTCGACTCGTCCTTCCGGACGCACCTGGATGCGGTCTAAGCTGCGCCTAAGGGAAGAGTGACACCGAGTTTGGGCCTCCGGGATATTTTTTAATGAATTTTGCAAGAAATTCCTCGACTAATTTTTGAAAGAAATTATGGAAAAACTATTAGAACCTCTCGGAACGGTGTTTCTAAGCATGAGATGGCTCATTACGAGCTGGGGAATATGTTGACGGGGAGAAAGCGGGTCGATTTTAGAGCAAAAGATAACATTTATTCTCCCGGGCCATTTTGGGCCCAAAAGTGAAGGCTATAGCACACCGGTGTTGGGGGTTTTCCTTGGGGTTGCCCGGGACGGCATTAGAATTCTGACCCAACCTGCTTGATGCACCTAGATGCAGCCTAAACGACACCAAAGGGAAGAACGGTAACCCAGGTGGGCCCCCCGGGATAGTTTTTCGGGCAATTTTTTAACAAAATTCGGGAAAAACTATTTGACCCTCCGAGAACGGGTGTTTCTAAGCAAGACACGAGTCGTAGCTAGCCGGAAAATGTGTTGGCGGAGAGAAACCGGGTCGGTTTTGACCAAAACACAACATTCTAACTCTAAAAATTAAAGGCTAGAGCACACAGGTGTTAGGAGTTTTCCTTGGGGTTGCCCGGGACGGCATTGAAATTCTAACCCAACCTTACGCATACACTTGGATGCGGCTTAAACGACACCAAAGGGAAGATCGGTACCCCGTTTGGGCCCTCCGGGATAGTTTTCAAGTAAATTTTGTAAAAAAATTCCAAGGAAAATTAAGTTTTTTGAGCAATTTTTGAAAAAATGCGGGAAAACTATTAAAAACTCCCGAAACGGGTGTTTCTAAGCATGATACGTTTCGTACCTAGCCTGGAAATGTGTGGACGTGGAGAAACGAGGTCGGGTTTTGGAGCAAAACACAACATTTCTTCCCGGACCCATTACGGCCCAAAAAGTGAAGGTTATAGCACACCAGTGTTTGGGGTTTTCCTTGGGGTTGCCCGAGACGGGATTGGAATTCTGACCCGGCCTTCTGCACCTGGATGCAGCCTAAAGGACGCCAAAAGGAAGAACGGCACCCTGTTTGGGTTTCTCCGGATAGTTTTTTGTGAATTTTATAAGAAATTCCAAGGAAAACTAGGTTTTTCGGGCAATTTTTGAACGCAATTCAAGAAAAACTATTAAAACCTCCCGAAACAGTGTGTTTTTAAGCATGAGACGGCTCATTATGATCCAAAAAAGTGTTGACGGGAGAAATGGGGTCAGCTTTTGGAGCAAAATACAACATTTTTCCCCCGAGCCATTTCGGGCCCAAAAAGTGAAGGCGATAGCACCCCGGTGGTGGAGTTTTTCCTTGGGGTAGCCCGGGACGGCACCGAAATTCTGACCTAGCCTTCTAGATGCATCCTGGATGCAGCCTAAACGACGCCAAAGGGAAGATCGGTACCCCGTTAGGCCCCGGGATACTTTTTAGTGAATTTTGTAAGAAAATAAAAAGAAAACTAAGTTTTTCGAGCAATTTTTGAATAAAATTCTAGAAAAACTATTAGAACCACCCGAAAGCGGTATTTCTAAGCATGAGACGGGTCATGACAAGCCGGTGAATGTGTTGGCATGGACAACGGGCTCAGTTTTTGGAGCAAAACACAACATTTATTCCCCCAGGCCATTTTGGACGCAAAAAGTGAAGGCTATAGCACACCGGTGTTGTGGGTTTTCCTTGTGGTTGCCCAGGATGGCAGTGGAATTCTGACCCGGCCTTCTGGATGCACCTAGATGCAGCCTAAACGACGCCAAAGGGAAGAACGGTAACCCTTTTGGGCACCCCGAGATAGTTTTCAGTGAATTTTGCAAGAAATTCCAGTAAAAACCTTGTTTTTCGGGCAATTTTTGAACAAAATTCAGGGAAAATTTTAGAACCTCCCGGAACTGGTGTTTCTAAGCATGACACGGCTCGTAACTAGCCTGGGAATGTGTTGGCGGGGAGAAACCGGGTCAGTTTTTGGAGCAAAACACAACATTTATTCCCCGGGGCCATTCTAAGTCCAAAAAGTAAAGGCTATAGCACACCGGTGTTGGGCGATTTCCTTGGGGTTGCCCGGGACGGCATTGTAATTCTGACCCGGCCTTCTGGATGCACCTGGATGCAGCCTAAACGACGCCAAAGGGAAGATCGGTACCCCGTTTGGGCCCCCCGGGATAGTTTTTAGTGAATTTTGTAAGAAATTCCAAGGAAAACTAAGTTTTTCGGGCAATTTTTGAACAAAATTCTGGGAAAACTATTAGACCCTCTCAGAATGGGTGTTTCTAAGCATGAGACGGCTCGTTACGCCGGGTAATGTGTTGGCGAGGAGAAACGGTCAATTTTTTGAGTAAAACACAACATTTCTTCCCCAGAGCCATTTTAGGCCCAAAAAGTGAAGGCTATAGCACACCGGTGTTGGGGGTTTTCCACTGGGGTTGCTTGGGACGGCATTGAAATTTCGACGCAGCCATCTGGACACACCTGGATGCACCCTAAACGACACCTAAGGGAAGAACTCTACCCCGTTTGGGACCCCGGATTGTTTTAGTGAATTTTGTAAGGAATTCAAAGGAAAACTGGTGTTTCTATTAGAACTATTAGAACGGGTGTTTCTAGACGTGAGACGGCTCCTAACTAGCCTGGGGATGTGTAGCCAGGGAGAAACCGTGATAGTTTTTGGAGCAAAACACCACATTTATTCCCTAGGGCCATTTTAAGTCCAACAAGTGAAGGCTATAGACACTGCTTGGTGTTAAGCATTTTCCCTCGGGTTGCTCGAGACGGCATTGTAATTCGACCGGCCTTACGGATGCACACTGGTACAGCGTAAACGACGCAAAAGGGAAGGTCGGTGCTCGTTTGGGCCCCCGGGATAGTTTTTAGTGAATTTTGTAAGAAATTCCAAGGAAAACTAAGTTTTTCGGGCAATTTTTGAACAAAATTTTGGAAAACTATTATAACCTCCCGAACAGCTTGTTTCTAAGCATGAGACGGCTCATGACGAGCCGGGGAATGTGTTGGTGTGGAGAGACGGGTTAGTTTTTGGAGCAAAATACAACAAGATTCTTCCCGGCTCATTCGGGCCCAAAAAGTGAAGGCTATAGTACACCGATGTTAGGGGTTTTCCTTAGGGTTGCACGAGACGAAATTGGAATTCTGACCCGACCTTCTATACTATACTAGATATAGCCTAAACAATGCCAAAGGGAACAACAAACACCCGTTTGGGTCCCTAGGGTAGTTTTTAGTGAATTTTGTAAGAAATTCTAGGAAAACCTGGTTTTTTATGCAATTTTTGAACAAAAATGCGGGAAACTATTAGAACCACTCGGAATGGGTATTTCTAAGTATGAGACGGCTCGGGATGAGCCGGGGAATGTGTTGACGGAGAGAAACGGGGTCACTTTTTGGAGTAAAACACAACATTTCTTCCTCATGGCCATTACGAAATTTGAAAAAGTGAAGGTTATATAGCACGCCGTTTTGGGGGATTTCCTTGGGGTTGCCTAGGACGGCATTGGAATGCTGACCCGACCTTCTATAGGCACACTGAATGCAGCCTAAACAACGTTAGAAGGAAGAACGAAACTCGATTTTGGGACCCCGGGGTAGTTTTAGTGAATTTTAGAAGATATTCTAAGGAAAACCAGGTTTTTCGGGCAAATGTTGAACAAAATTTTGGTAAAACTATTGGAACGTCCCGAAATGGGTATGTCTAAGAATCGGTCGGCTCGTGACGAGCCGGGAAATGTGTTGGCGGAGAGAAACGGGGTCACTTTTTTTAGCAAAACAAAACATTTCTTGCACTGGGCCATTACGAGACCAAAAAGTAAAGGCCATAGTACTACGGTTTTGGGGTTTTCCTTCGTGTTGCACGAGGCGGCATTGGAATTCTGACCCGACCTTCGTAAGCACTTGAATGCATCCTAAACGACGCCAAAGGGGAAAAACGGCACTCGATTTGGGTCCCCGGGGAAGTTTTTAGTGAATTTTATAATAAATTCCAAGGAAAACCAAGTTTTCGGGCAATTTTTGTATAAAATTTCGGGAAAACTATTAGAACCTCCCGGAACGGGTATGTATAAGGATGAGACGACTTGTGATGAGCTAGGGAATTTGATGCAAAACACACCATTTCTTCCTCGGGGCCATTACGGGGCCCAAAAAGTTAAGGCTATATGACACCGGTTTGGGGGTTTTCCTTGGGGTTGCCGGGATAGTATTGAAATTCTAACCCGGCCTTCAATACGCACCTGGATGCAGCCTAAACGATGCCAAAGGGAAGATCGGTACCCAGTTTGGGCCCCCCGGGATAGTTTTTAGTGAATTTTGTAAGAAATTCCAAGGAAAACCAGGTTTTTCGGGCAATTTTTGAACAAAATTCTAGGAAAATCGCTAGAACTTCCTGGAACGGATATTTCTAAGCATGAGACGGCTCATGACGAGCCAGGAAATGTGTTGGCGTGGAGAAACCGGGTCAGCTTTTGGAGCAAAACACAATATTTATTCCTCAGGGCCCATTCTTGGCCCAAAAAGTGAAGGCTATGGCACACCGGTGTTGGGGGTTTTCCTTGGGGTTGCACGAGACGGCATTGGAATTCTAACCCAGCCTTCTATATACACTTGGATGTAGTCTAAATGACGCCAAAGGGAAGAACGGTACACTGTTTGGTTCCCCCAAGGTAGTTTTTAATGAATTTTGTAATAAATTCCAAGGAAAACCACGTTTTTTTGGCAATTTTTGAACAAATTTCTAGGAAAACTATTAAATCCTCTGGAACGGGTATTTCTAATCATGAGACGGCTCGTGACGAGCTAGGGAATCTGTTGGCGAGAGAGAAACGGGGTCACTTTTCTTAGAAAAACACAACATTTCTTGCACTGTGCCCATTCTAGGCCCAAAAAGTGAAGGCTATATCACACCGATTTTAGGGGTTTTCCATGAGGTTGCACGGGACAGCATTGAAATTCTGACCCGACCTTACGTACACACCTAGATGCAGCCTAAACAACTACATAGGGCAGAACGGCACCCTGTTTGGGTCCCCCAAGCACAATTTTTAGTGAATTTTGTAATAAATTGCAAGGAAAACCAAGTTTTTCTAGTAATTTTTTATCAAAATTCTAGGAAAACTATTAAAACATCCCGGAACAGGTACGTCTACCGATGAGACGGCTTGTGACGAGCTAGGAAATGTGTTGACGAAAAGAAACAGGGGTCACTTTTTGGAGCAAAATACAACATTTCTTCGCTGGGGCCATTACGGGGCCCAAAAAGTGAAGGCTATAGCACACCTTTGGTTTTTGCGGGTTTTCTTTGGGGTTGCACTGGGACGGCATTGGAATTCTGACCCGCCTTACGCACACACTGGATGCGGTTTAATCGACGCCAAAGGGAAGAACGACACCCGATTTGGTTCCCCTATGGTAGTTTTTAATGAATTTTTAATAAATTCCAAGGAAAACCAGGTTTTCGAGGCAATTTTACACAAAATTCCGAGAAAACTATTAGATCCCCCCGGAACGGGTATTTTTAAGCATGAGACGGCTCGTGACGAGCCGGGAAATGTGTTGGTAGAGAGAAACAGGGTCATTTTTTTAGCAAAACACAACATTTCTTCCCGGGCCCATTCTAGGCCTAAAAAATGAAGGCTATAGCACACCGATTTTGGTGGTTTTCCATAGGATTGCACTGGGACAGCATTGAAATTCTGACCCGGCCTTCCGTACACACTAGAGTACAGCCTAAATGAAGCCAAAAGGAAGAAAGGCACCCGATTTGGGTCCAGGGGTAGTTTTAGTAAATTTCGTAAGAAATTTCAAGGAAAACCAGGTTTTCGCGCAGTTTTTGAACAAAATTCGGAAAAACTATTAGATACTCCCTGCAACGGTATTTCTAAGCATGAGGCGCTCGTGATGAGCCGGTGAATGTGTTGACGAGAGAGAAACGGGGTCACATTTTTTAGCAAAACACAACATTTCTTCCCTAGGCCATTACGGGCCAAAGTTTTGGGGATTTTCCATAGGGTTGCACTGGGGACGGCATTGGAATTCGACCCGGCCTTCGCATCCACTTCAATGCGGCCTAAACGACGCCAAAGGGAATAACGGCACCCGATTTTGGTCCCTTAGGGTAGCTTTTGAGCATGAGACAGCTCGTGATGAGCCGGGGAATATCTTTGGCGAGAGAGAAACGGGGTCACTTTTTTTAGCAAAACACAACATTTCTTCCCGTGGCCATTTTAAGCCAAAAAGTGAAGGCTACAAGACACACCAATTTTGGGGGTTTTCCGTGGAGTTGATTTGGGACGGCCTTGGAATTCTGACCGGCCATCTATACACACCTCAATGCGGCTAAAACGACACCAAAGGGAAGAACGGCACCCAATTTGGGTCCCACATGGTAGTATTTAGTGAATTTTGCAATTAGTTCCATGGAAAACCGGGTTTTTCGAGCGATTTTTTATCAAAATCCCGGGAAAACTATTAGAACCTCCCAAAATGGATATTTCTAAGCATGAGACAGCTCATAACGAGCCGGGGAATATGTTGGCGAGAGAGAGACGAGGTCGGCTTTTTTTGAACAAAACACTATATTTCTTTCCGGGGCCATTCTCGGCCCAAAAAGTAATGACTATACCACACCGATTTTAGGGGTTTTCCATGGGGTTACGTGAGACGGCATTGGAATTCGACCCGCCTTTCGTACACACCTAGGTGCGGCCTAAACTACGCCAAAGGGAAGAACGACACCCTATTTGGGTCTCTCGGGTAGTACTAAGCATGAGACGGCTCGTAACGAGCCGAGAAAATGTGTTGCGAGAGGGAAACGGGGTTAGTTTTTTGAGCAAAACACAACAATTCTTCACCAGGGCCATTCGGGCCCAAAAAAGCGAAAGGCCGTAGCGCACCAATTTTAGGGGTTTTCTTTGGGGTTGCACTGGGGACGGCATTGGAATTCTGACCCGACCTTACGTACGCACACTGGGTGCGGCCTAAACGACGCAAAAGGGAAGAACGGCACCCAATTTGGGTCCCCCAGGAGTAGTTTTAGTGAATTTTGTAAGAAATTTCAAGGAAAACCATATTTTTCGGGCAATTTTTGAACAAAATTTCAGGAAAACTATTAGAACCTCCTGGAATGGTTATGTCTAAGGATGAGACGGCTCCTAAAGAGCTAGGGAATGTGTTGGCGGAGAGAAACGGGGTCACTTTTTGAAGCAACACACAACATTTTTCCTTAAGGCCATTCTAGGCCCAAAAAGTGCATGCTATTGCACACCTATTTGGGGGGTTTTCGTTGTGGTTGCTCGGGATCGTATTGGAATTCGACCCAACCTTCGCATGCACACTGGATGCGGCCTAAACGATGGCAAAGGAAAGAAGAAAGACCCGGTTTGGTTTTAAGAATGACACGGCCCGTTGCGAGCTAAAGAATGTCTTGGCAGAGAGAAAGCTGGATCACTTTTTGGAGAAAAACCCAACATTTCCTCCCCGGTATTCGGTATTCATGGGTTTCGATAGGACTGCATTGAAATTTTGATCCGACCTTACGTACGCACTTGGATACTACCGGAACGATTCTAAAAGAAAGAAGGGTAGTCCAAGAAAAGCCCCGGGATAGTTTTTAAGGAATTTTCTAAGAAATTCCAAGGAAAACACGATTTTTCGCGTAATTTTTGAACAAAATTATGGGAAAACTATTAGAACCTAATAGTGTGGGTGCTTCTTAGAATGAGATGACTCATTACGAGCGGATAATGTTTTGGCGGAGATAAAGGCGGGTCACTTTTTGGGGAAACCCAACATTTCTTCCTTGGGGCCATTCTAGGCCGAAAAAGAAGAAGGGCACACCGTTTTTTGGGCTTTTCCTAGGCTTTCCCTAGAACGGCATTGATATTCGACCTAGCCTTTTGCACGCACCTCGATCTTTCGCGTAACGACGCCAAAGGGAAGAACAGTAGTCCACGAAAATTCCGGGATTGGTTTCAATGAATTTTTTGAGTAATTCCATGGAACCCTCAATTTTTTGGGCAATTATTGATCAAAATTCCGGGGAAAACTATATAACATCTTGGAACGAAGGCTTCTAAGAATGAAATGACTCGTGAGCCGAGAGAATGTTTTGGCGAGAAACAAATCAGTCACTTTATAGAGAAAACCCCAACATTTCTTCCCAGGGGCCATTCTAGGCCCAATAACTAAAGGCTACATCACTCGGTTTTTAGGCTTTTCCTTGGATTTCCCCGTGACAACAATGGAATTCTAACCCGGCCTTCTATACACACACCGAACATTACTAGAACGATGCTAAAAGGAAGAACGGTAGTCCATGAAAAGCCCCCGAGATAGTTTTTAGTGAATTTTGTAAGAAATTCCAAGGAAAACCCTATTTTTGGGCAATTTTTGAACAAAATTTAGAGATTCGTAGAGAACAATTAGAACCTCCCGGAACGGGTGTTTCTAAGAATGAGACAGCTCTTTACGAGCTAGAGAATGTTTTGGTAGAGAAAAATTGAGTCACTTTTCAGAGAAAAATCCAATATTTTCTCTCCAGGGCCATTCTAGGACTAAAAACAGAAGGCACAGCACACTGATTTTTGGGCTTTTTCTTCGGTTTCCCTAGGACAGCTTTGAAATTCTGACCCGTCCTCCTATACGTACCTAGATACTACTAGAATGACGCCAAATGAAAGAATGGTAGTCCATGAAAAGCGCCGGGATAGTCTCTTCTCGGGGGTCTATTTTGGGATTCAAAATTGAAGGCTAATAGCACAATGGTTTTTGGACTTTTTATGGGATGTCCCTATAACGGCAATAGAATTCTCGGCGCAACATTCGCATGCACTTAGTTACTAGCAGACCAACGCCAAAGGGAGAAACAAGTAGTTCTTTTGGAACCCCCAAAATAGCTTTTATTGAATTTTTTAAGAAATTATAAAGAAAACCTAATTTTTTGGGATAGTTTAGAAAAAAAAAACTTTAGAAAAACTATTAGAACATTAAAGAACGGGTATCTTTAAGATCGAGACAGCTCATTACGACCCAAAGAATGTTTTGACAAAGAAAAATCGATTACTTTTTTTAGATAAATTCAAAATTTCTTCCCAAGGCCCATTTTGGGCCAAAAATTAAACGCCTCTAGAATAATTTGTAATGAATTTTGTAATGAATTCCAATGAAACCCGATTTCTTGGGATATTTTTAAAATAATTCCAAAGAAACAATTAAAACATTCCAGAATGAGTATCTTTAAGAATGAGATGGCTCGCCACGACCCAATGAATGTGTTGACGGAGAAAAACCAGATTACGTTTTAGAGAAAAACCAAACACTTTTTCCCGGGCGCCATTTTGGCCTCTAAATTAAAGGCTATAGCACACTGGTTTTTGGGCTTTTCTCTCGGGACGGCATTGGAATTATGACTTGGCCTTCGTACGCACCTAGATACCGGCAAAACGACGCCAAAGGGAGAATCCGTAGCCTGTTTGGATCCCACAAAATAGTTTTTAATGAATTTCATAAGAAATTTTGAGGAAAATATGATTTTTTAGGGTAATTTTTAAAAAAATTCTGGAAAAACTGTTAGAACATTATGGAACGAGTATCTTTAAGAATGGGCTGGCTCGTTACGACCCAAAGAAAGCTGCTAGTTAGAGAGAAAAATCGAGTTACATTTTGGGGAAAAACCAACCTTTCTTCTCGGATACCATTTTGGAATCAAAATTGAAGGCTATAGCACTTGACTTTTGTGCTTTTCATGGGCTCTCACCGGGACGGTAAGGGAATCCTGGTTCAGCCCTATGTATGCACCTCAGTACCGGCAAAATGATGCCAAAGGGAGATATAGTAGTCCTTTTAGAGCCCCGGAATAGGTTTTAATGAATTTTGTTAGCCAATTACACGGAAAACCTAATTTTTTAAGGTAGTTTTGTATAAAAGTTCGGAAAAACTATTAGATACTTATGGAATGGGCATCTTTAAAAATGAGACGGCTCGTTAAGACCCAAAGAATGTGTTTGCAGTGAAAAATAGAGTTGCTTTTAAGAGAAAAACCCAATATTTCTTCTCGGGACCACTTTGGGACCAAATTGAAGGCTGTACCACATTGGTTTTTGAGTTTTTCATGGGCTTTCTCTAGGATAGGATTGGAATTCGACCCGCCTTACGTACGGACTTAGATACTTGCGAACGATGCCAAAGGGAAAAACAGTAGTCCGTTTGGAGCCCTTGAAATAGTTTTCAATGAATTTTGTAAGAAATTCTAAGGAAAACCCAATTTTTTGCGATATTTTAAAAAAAAATACCGGAAAAACTATTAGAACATTCCAAAACGAGTATCTTTAAGAATGAGATGGCATGTTACCACCCAAAGAATGTGTTGATGGAGAAAAATCGAGTTACATTTTTGGAGAAAAACCCAACATTGAAAGCTATTTTGGGCTTTGAATGCAAAAGGGCCATTTTGGGCACTAAATTGAAAGCTATAACTCACTAATTTTTGGGCTTTTCCTAGGCTCTCTATAGGACGACAAGGAAATTCTAACCCGGTCTTCATCATTCACTTAGTTCTTGCGAGACCGATGCCAAAGGGAAAAACGATGAGTCGGTTTGGAACTCTTAGAATAGTTTTTATGAATTTTGTATGAAATTCAAAAGAATACCTGATTTTTTGGGTATTCTTGAAAAAAAATTCAAGAAAAACTATTAGAACCTTCTGAAACTGGTACTTTTAAGAATGAGATAGCTTGTTACGAGCCAAAGACTATGTTTACGGTGTAAAGCCAGGTTACTTTTTGGAGAAAAATCGGGACCATTTTGGGCACTAAATTGAAAGCTATAGCACACCGATCTTTATGCTTTTCATGGGCTTTCTCTACAACGGCATTGGAATTCTGACCCAGCCTTCGTATGCACCTAGTTCTTGCGCAGACCAATGCCAAAGGGAGAAACAAGAGTCCGTTTGGATCCTCCGAAATAGTTTTTAATGAATTTTGTAAGAAATTCTAAAGAAAACCCCATTTTTTACGATATTTTTGAAATAAATTCTCGAAAAACTATTAGAACCTTCCGAAACAGGCATCTTTAAGAATGAGATAGCTCATTTTGACCCAAAGAATGCGTTAGCAGAGAAAAATTGATTATTTTTTGGGAAGAATTCAACATTTCTTCTCGAGAGACATTTTAGGCCCAAAATTGAAAGCTATAGAACCTCGGTTTTTGGGCTTCTCATGGGCTCTCTCTAGGACGACACCGGAATTCGACCCGGCCTTTTTTACACACCAAGATATTGGCGTAACGACACCAAAGGGATAGTTTTTAATGAGTTTTGTAAGAAATTCTAAGGAAAACCTTGTTCTTTGGGATATTTAAAAAAAATTTCGAGAAAAACTATTAGAACTTTTCAGAACGAGTATTTTTAAGAATGAGGCTGCTCGTTATGACCCAAAGAATGTTTTGGCAGAGAAAAACTGGTTATTTTTTGGAGAAAAACCCAACATTCCTTCCCCGAGGCCATTTTGGGATTCAAAATTAAAGGCTATAGCACACTAGTTTTTGCGCTTTTCATGAGCTCTCCCTAGACAAAGAATGGAATCGACCCGGCCTTCTACATGCGGTTAGTTAGTTCTTGGTAGACCGACACCAAAGAGAAAAATGGTAGTCCGTTTGGACCCCCAGAATAGTTTTTAATGAATTTTGTTAGAAATTCTAAGGAAAGCCAAAATTTTTGGGGTATTCTTGAAAAAAATTCAAGAAAAACTATTAAAACCTTCTAGAATAGGAAATTTAAAGAATGTGACGGCTCGTTAGGACCAAAGAATGTTTTGGCGGAGAAGAATCGGGTTACTTTTTGAAGAAAAATCCAACATTTCTTCCCGGGGGAAATTTTGGGCCTAAAATTGAAGGCTATAGAACCTTGGTTTTTGGACTCCTCATGGGGTTTCTCTAGGACGGCACTAGAATCTAACTTGACCTTTTGCACGTGCGTAGATACTAGCGTAACGACACTAAAGTGAAAAACGGTAGTCCGTTTAGAGTCCTCCAAATAGATTGTAATCACTTTTTAAGGAATTCCTAGGAAAACCTGATTTTTTGAGGTATTCATGAAAAAAAATTCAAGAAAAACAATTAGAACTTTCTAGAATGCCTATTTTTAAGAATGAGACAGCTCGTAAAGAGCCAAAGAATGTTTTGGCAAAGAAAAATCAGGTTAATTTTTTAGAAAAACCCAATGATTCTTCCGTGGGGCCATTTTGGGCTCGAAATTAAATGCTATAGCACACTGATTCTTGAGCTTTTCAAGAGTTCTCCCTAGGACGGCAATGGAATTCTAACCTGACCTTCTACATACACTTCTTGTCGCGCACCGACGCCAAAAGGAGAAACGGCGATCTGTTTAGAGCCCCTAGAATAATTTTTAGTGAATTTTGTAAGAAATTACAAGGAAAACCTTATTTTTTAGGGTATATTTGAAAATCATTTTCGGAAAAACCATTACAACCTTTTGGAATGAGTATTTTTAAGAATGAAACTCAAAGAATGTGTTGGCAGAGAAAAATTGGTTACTTTTTTTTAGAAAAATTCAACATTTGTTCCCTATGACCATTTTGGGCTCGAAATTAAAGGCTATAGAACCTCGGTTTTTGGCTTCTTCAAGGGCTCTCTCTAGGACAACACTTTAATTTTGGCCTAGCCTTTTGCACGCATCTAGATCTTTTGGTAGAACAACGCCAAATGGGGAAATGGTAGTCCGTTTGGAGCCCCCGGGTTAGTTTTTAATGAATTTTGTAAGAACTTCTAAGGAAAACCAGGGTTTTTGGGGTATTTTTTAAAATTTTCCTAAAAACTATTAGAACATTCGGGGAACTAGTATATTTAAGAATGAGATGGCTTGTTACAACCCAAAGAATGTTTTGGAGGAGAAAAACGGATTACTTCTCGAAGAAAAACCCAACATTTCTTCCCGAGGGCCATTTTGGGATTCAAACTTGAAGACTATAAGCACCTTTGGTTTTTGGGCTTTTCATGGGCGTTCTCCCTAAGACGGCAATCGAATTTTCACTCGACCATCCGCATTCACCTAGTTTCGCAAGCGAGACGCCAAAGGGAGAAACATTAGTCCTGTTTAGAGCCCCTGTAATAGTTTTTAATGAAATTTGTATGAAATACTAAGGAAAACACAATTTTTTGGGATAGTTTTAAAAAAATTCTGGAAAAACTATTAAACCTTCTAGAACATGTATCTTTAAGAATGAGAAGGCTCGTCACAACCCAAAGAATGTTTTGGCAGAGAGAAACTGGGTTACTTTTTGGAGAAAAACCCAGTATTTCTTCCCGGGGGCCATTTTAGGCCAAAAATTAAAGGCTATAGAACGTCGGTTTTTAGCATCTCATAGGCTCTCTCTATGATGGCATTGGAATTTCGACACAACCTTTTGGACTCACCTAGATACTAGCGAACGACGCCAAAACGAGAAACGATAGTCTATTTAGAGTCCTCGGAATAGTTTTTAATGAATTTTGTAAGAATTTCCAAGGAAAACCAAGTTTTTTATAGTATTTTTAAAAAAAAATCTCAAAAAACTATTAGAACCTTAGGAATGAGTATCTTCAAGAATGAGACTGCACGTTACGACCCAAAGAATCTGTTGGTGAGAAAACTCGGGTTTTTTTTTGTAGAAAAACGCAACATTTCTTTTCGAGGGTAGCTTTTAGGCCCAAAATTAAAGGTTATAGCACACCAATTTTTGGGCTTTTCATGGGCTTTCTCTAGGATGGCGTTGGAGTTCTGACCGGTCTTCGCACGCACCTTCATACTAGCAAAACGATACCAAAGGGAGAAATGGTAGTCCATATCGATCCCCTGGAATAATTTGTAATGAATTTTGTATGAAATTCAAGGAAAACTCGATTTTCCGGGTTTTTTTTAAAAGGAAAACCCAACTTTTCTTCTCGAGACCCATTTTCGGCCCAAAATCGAAGGCTATTGCACACCGGTTTCGGCTTTTCATGGGCTTTTCAATGCTCTAATTACAATTTGGAGCCGATATTTTGTATGCACGTTAATATACGCAAAATGATGCCATAGGAAAAATCGGGATTATGTACAAAATTGAAGGCTCTATTTTTTTATCTCTGCGAGAAACTCCGCCGAAATGATACAAAACCGCTTGGGGCGGCTCTTGTGACCCAAAGAATGTTTTGACAAAGAAAAATCGAATATGTTTTGAAGAAAAACCTAAATTCTTTTCTCTTTTCTCGGGCCCACATTCGGCCCAAAAATCTAAGGCTATAGTACACTGATTTTCGGCTTTCCTTGGGCTTTTCAAGGTTATAATTGGAATTTTAAGCCGGTTTTCTCCACGCATGTCAACATTAACGAAATGATGCCATAGGAATAAATGAGAGTCGATTTCGAGCCTCGAAATAATTTATACCGATTTTTCGGTCTTCTTTTAGAAAAAAATCAAAGAAAAATAAAAAATTTTCAAAAAGTTTCAAAAAAATTGTGAGAACCTTCCGAATGGTACGAAAGCTGGCAGACGACGCTCTTTGCGACCCAAAGAATGTTTTGACTAAGGAAAACCAAATTAGTTTTTAAGAAAAACCCAACTTTTCTTCTTAGGCCTATTTTGGGCCTAAAACCAAAGCTATAGCACACTAGTTTCCGCTTTTCATGGGCTTTTCAAGGCTATAATTGGAATTTTGAGTTGGTCTTTCGCACGCATGTTAATATTCATGAAACGATGCAATAGAAAAGAACATGAGTCGCTTTTTCAAGGCGACAACTCCGAGCTTTAAAGAACAAGATTTTTCATGTGACAACTACGAGATCAATTAGCAAATCAACTATTTCAATCATCTTATTAACTTTTTCTCACCTCACAGTTTATAGCACACAATTTTGAGCCTTTGTAGGGGCCTTTTTTCTCAAAGCACGCATGCACACATTGGCAAAACACAACCGCATGAACAAGTGAGACTCAATTTCAAGGCCTAGTAAGGTTTTGCGCCTATTTGGGCCTTCAACTAGTGTGTAAAAGGGCCCTCGAGCAAGTTCGCCACAATTGGACATTTTTACGAGCCGCTTGTTTGCGTGCATAAAAAGTTGCTAAAAACATTCATAAAATGAGCTCCGAACCTCATAATCGACTTCCTTTCCTTCCTATGGGTAACCCAAACCAATATCTACACAATCGGCCAAAAATCTAACACCACCATGAAAATGTAGAAATTCGACCCAAATCCAAGCTCTTAAATTTCCATACTATTTTCCCTCATTTCTTTGGGCAGTAACAATACTTAGGGCATAAGAGGACCCCCAGCGAGTTCTCGCCAAAATGGGACGAGTTCGGCCACAATCAGATGTTTCTACGGACCGCCCATTTGCATGTATGCACGGTCGGTAAAAACAGTGGTAAAAACAGTCATAAAATGAGATACATACCTCAGAATCGACTTCCGTTTCTTCCTATGGCTAACTCCAGCCACTATCTATGCGATTGGTTCAAATTCCAACACTGCCCCACGAACGCAAGAATTCGGCCCAAATCCAGGCTCCAAAGCTTCCACACTATTTCTCTCATTTTTTTGAGCGGTAAAAAAAATACTTAGGCAGTTAGATGTCCCCCGGGTAAGTTCATCACAATCGGATTAGTTCGGCCACAATCGAATGCTCCTATAGGCCGCCCATTTGCGTGCATGCACGGTCGATAAAAACAATCATAAAATGAGATTTGGACCTCGAAATCAACTTCCATTTCTTTCTATGGCTAACTCCAGCTAGTATATACGCGATCGACACAAAATCCAACACTGCCTTGAAAATGTGAAAATTCAGCCCAAATTGAGGCTGCAAAGCTTCCGTGTTATCTTCCCCGATTTCTTTGAGCAGTAACAATACTTAGAGATTAAGAGGGCCCCTGGGTGAGTTTTGCCACAATCGGGCGAGTTCGGTCACAATCGAATGTTTTTACGAGCAGTCAGTTTCAGTGAATCCACGGTCGGTAAAAACAGTTATAAAATGAGATCCAGACATCGGAACCGACTTTCGTTTCTTCCTATGGTTAACTCCAACCAATATCTACGCGATCGGCTCAAATCTGGGCTCATGGCGTAGATTGTTGGTTGTTAATCTAAATACAGTCAATCATAATTAAATACTTATTTGAGTAGATTGTCGAGCGTAGTGAAAATTGATTGTGGGCCAAAAGCGGTAAAAAATATTGGCCCCCGACCCGGGTCGAATTATTTTTTTAAGGTAAAATCTTAAGTCAACGTAATCCAAACTCCTTTCCCGTTGTCTCAAACAGCAAAGCACCGTAATAGAGGCGGTCTTCTGCTGGCAACAAGCGCCAGCAAAAACACTTCTTGCTGTTTTAAGAGCGAGAGAAAAGAGAGAGAGAGAGAGTGTGTGAAAGCCAGGCCCAGCAGACGACGCCCGCCATCAACAGCCATCGTACGTCGCCGGCGTCTGGGCAATACCAATAAAGGTTAGTTTTTTTGGGTCTAATTTCAGTTGATTATAAGATCGTAATATTAGTTGTCCTTTTTAGCTACGCCCTTTGATTTTGATTCAGCCATTGAATAATAAAATTTATATCCTTTTTATTAGTTGTAAGCATTAATCGATAATTCAGTAGTCCAGATTGGTCAAATTTAGCCTTCCATCCAAGTATTTATTAGCTTCTGTCCTCCCTATTTATACTCCTTGCAGATTTCTTGTCAATTTCTGGTCACTCTTTTTTGGTTACTGCTTGCAGATTTCTTTAAGTCTTAGACATTTAAAGTAAATTAAACCCAAATTCTGTTAATTGATTTGTGTTTTTATTTGGTTGTATTTGTGTTGTAGAACCTAAGGAAAAACTAAAAATAAAATGCCAAATAAAAAGGAGTCGGACACCACAGTTTCTTCTCTTCCACCAGATGAATCCACCCCCAGCATTACATCCACCATTGCCTCTACTGAGTTCTCTAGAGGAAATAAACCTCTATCATCAGCGCCGGTTCAGGTCCCTATCTCATATCCTGAAGATGGGATGCTTACAATTGAATGGATCCAAGATCTTACATTGACTTTCGACTGGTCTTCCAGAAATCTTCCACCCTCCGAGTTTCCTTCTGTGTTTCCTGTTGATGTATTTGATACTTTGGTGTTGATTGCTTCCAAGATCCTTCATAAAGAGCCCAATTGTGTCATAATCGATGACTTTGACCAGGATTCAAGAGTTGTAGTGGTCGGAGACGTGCATGGGCAGTTGCACGATGTTCTTTTTCTCTTGAGAGATGCTGGATTTCCTTCTCAAGACTGCTTCTTTGTCTTTAATGGAGATTACGTTGATAGAGGAGCCTGGGGTCTTGAAACCTTCTTGCTTTTACTAGCATGGAAAGTAATGCTTTTATTTCTTTCCTATTTTCTTCTCTTATTTATAGGAGATGCTAAATGAAATCAATTTTAAATATCTATTTAAATTCTTTTAGGTCTTTTTGCCACACAGAGTATATCTACTTCGCGGGAATCATGAATCTAAGTATTGTACATCTGTTTATGGCTTTGAGAAGGAAGTTATGGCAAAATATGGTGACAAGGGTAAGCACGCTTACCGTAAATGTTTGGGCTGTTTTGAAGGGCTCCCTTTGGCCTCACTAATAGGTAAGCATGTGTTTACGGCTCATGGAGGACTTTTTCGAAGTGTTTCTCATGCTCCGTCAAAGAAACCTAAAGGGAAGAGAAAAATAAGGTAGCTTTTAACCCGAGAAGCCAACCCTTTATCTCTTGGTTCGTTCCACGAGTTAGCTAAAGCTCGAAGGTCGGTTCTTGATCCTCCGTGGAACCCGCATCTCAGTTCAAACTTGATTCCGGGTGATCTTCTCTGGTCAGATCCATCAATGAAACTTGGTCTTTCTGAAAATACTGAAAGAGGCATCGGTCTATTATGGGGTCCTGATTGCACAGAGGACTTTTTAAAAAAGTTTAGTCTAAAGGTGATATCATGATCCTACATTTTATCTTTTAAACCAATGGATTCATATTTATCTCTGAAAGTAGTGTTAAAACTTACTGAAGTTTAAAGTGGCAATCTTGTAGTTTTAACATTACAGTTGCTATTTTTGTTTCTTAGTTAATTATTAGATCACATGAAGGGCCAGATGCAAGACAAAAAAGACCTGATTTAGCAGGAATGGATAATGGGTACACAGTAGATCATGACGTAGAATCAGGAATGTGTATCACTCTGTTTAGCGCTCCAGACTACCCACAGTTTCAGGTCTGTACATGGTCTTATTTTTAGTTTCTTTGTTGCAAAGATTTCTACTTCATGTTTTTATACAATTTTTTTTTCAAAACAAATACTTAATATAGCATATGACATTCTCTATCATCATCAACTTTGGCATTTTGAGTAATGTTTTTTTTTCTTTTTCTTTTTCATTTAATGACAAACATTGTGAGATTTAAGGTTTAATAATATTCTGGTTGGCTTCCATTTGAGACAAATCCTGAACCCTATAAATAGCCACAATGTTCTCAAACATGGATCTTCTTCTCTGGTGCTCCATAAGAGGTCATTTGTCTGGCGTTCTTTCTTTGCTCAGAAGCCATTGTTCTCTTGTCTTGTTGTACCAAAATCTGAAAGCCTTGTTTCCTTCTTAAAACAACCTTAAAGTACATATTTGGGATGTTTAAATGATTCAATGTTCATGTTTAATGCATTTTAAGAACTTGATATATGTCTTGCTAATTTTGATGGCTTTATTTAGCTACTAATGATGTTGCTTGAAATGTCGATCAAAGTTATACATTTAATTTAAGTAATGTTCCATTGCAGATGGGATAAGTCACTTTTCTTTCTGTCAGTCATTTCTGCCTTTTTTATTTTTTCCCCTCCTCTCCTTTAAATCGAGTATTTGTATTAATAAATAATGGATGATTTGAATAATGGTGAATTCATGAGTGCTAGATCTGTGCCTGTGTGTTATGGATGTCCTCTATGAAAAATACTGATGCCATAGGGCAAAAGGCAGTCACAAGTTTCTTAAATTGCTTAATAGCAAGCATGAATTGGAAGTGTGGAGAAATTTATAGCAATTATGATAAAGTAGGGTATTGGCTATCTATGCATCTTGTGACTTATAGTGCTTCACTTGTATTTTTTTATTTGCCCACCTGTCTTATCTGTAGTTTGCTTAACAATTCTTTTTGTCTGTCGTGCAGGCAACAGAAGAAAGGTTTAGAAACAAGGGGGCTTACATTGTATTAAAACCTCCTAAATTTGACATTCCAGACTTTAATGTTTTTGAAGCAGTCACTCCAAGACCAGATGTGAGATGTTTACTCGTGTATACATTTGGAAAAGTAGGGGTGTGTTAATGGACTAATACAATGAAACATCTCATGCAGGTCAATCCCTTTTATGACTTCAAGAATGTGATAGACTCCGATGAGGAGTTGGAGTTGGCATCAATGGAGCCTAGCACATGAAGATTTTAAAACATTCAAGTTGTACATACTACTACAAAAGGTTATGTTTATTTGGTTTCTCTTGAAAGCTACTCTTTTTGTATGAAGAAAAGTGCATTTAAGGTTTTATCTGAATAAACGCATTGTTTGTCTCATAATGCTTGATATAAAAATACATGTTTGTGAAATATGCTATTTGCTACAGGCGGTAATTTGTGAAATATGATATTTACTACAGGGGGTAAATGCAAAACTAATATTTTCTTCTTGATAACTCTTATTATATTTCTTTAATTGGATTCCTACAGGGGCTAAATTGCCCATGAAATTACTATTTGAATTGGAGGGTATCTGTTGGGTCTCGGTTGTAGTTTCTTTACTTAGTGGGGTATCTACATTCGAGTGGAGGATAAAAGTTTGTCAATTTGTCCACTTTTAGCTGAAGACAATAGCAGACTTCGGTGAATAGCATTAATTTTTGCTGCAAAGGTGAAGATTTTTTTTTTTTTTTCTTTTTTAAATCACAAAAGAGATTGATTTGATCATTATGTACACTGATGTTGGGGTAATAGCTTACTGTTACAGACAGCATAAATTTTAAGTCGAAGAGATTAACTAGATAAACCAAAGATGTAATAGCTTGGCTTGATTTTAGAAGGTTCTATTTCCAGTACTTTTTTTACTTGTAAATATATTTTACTTGCAAATATCTTAGAAATACTCTGGAGAGTGATAGGATATGAGTTTTTTAACAACTTGTATATAGAAATCTCTAGCATGTTGTAGATAGTAGTCGTGCTAAAATATTCTAGGTCTTACTAAAAATGAGAGTTCTCTGAACCATCAGAATTCTCTAGATTAGGAAGGTTCTAAAACTAGTCAAGCTTCCCTATAAATAGGCTTGGCTACTTAGCATTTTATATTTTTATTCAAGCAATTCAAATTAAGCAATACCAAGCATCAAGTTATCAAGCTCTCTTTTATACACACACTCTTGTAAATAATCGAACTCTCTTTAGCTCGATTGCTCTCTCTTCTCCCTAGTTCTTCCATAAGCATTTTAACTTAGCTAGTCAAAAAGCTCAAGGTTTACTTAGCAACTTTTAGGTAAAAGTTGTTTAAACACTCCACAAGTGTACTGTACAAAATACTTATCCCATGACATTATGATTCCCTAAGCTAAAACAAAAATAATATTATCTAGAAACCTTCCTGCATAGACCCTTAAGTGACATAATAATTACATATAGCATATCAAGAACAGATATATAGTAATTATATATAACATATGAACACAGTTCTAATGCTTAAAGCTTTTTTCATTGTTCTATTTTCGGTATGCTGCAGTTACACTAGCGGTAAGCCGGTAAATAATAGGATTTGGGATTACATTAGATTGGCCAACAGAGTCAAACAGTCGACCAATGAAGCTATTACCCCAAAACTCACCGTTGTGAGTTTGGTTTGCTCGAGCGAAGAGTAGGCCCCCCCAGAACCTGGCAAACTAACTATCAATGAATTCCCCGGCAATTCTCAACCAACATATGCGATTCATTCCTGTAAAGATCACAACGCAGAGAAGACTCCTTACCTTAGAAGCGGGATAAGTAGCTTTTTCCTTACTAATGGCACTCCAATTTCTAAATTTTCCTTGTTCCGTTTCTAAATTTCTAAAGACCGTAAGAGCTATTAAGTAAGGAGATCTTCACTTTGTTGAAATTCTATATTTTATTATTTGTGAATGATATCCTCACTTTGTTAAAATAAAAAAATTTTCCCATTAGATAATTATCATCATCATTCTTCAGTGAAGACATCCTCACTTTATTAAAAAAAAAATGTTAATAAAATACAAAAAAAAAATACATATTCTAATATACTAAGTGACAAATAAATAATTTACAATATATTAAAATCTGTATTTTTTTAATATTTTAATCACTTTAACAAAATAATAATAACCTCACTATATATATAGTGTATTTTTGTGACATCCTCATTAAAGTGAGGAGGCCTCTCTCTCCCTCTCTAGGCATAGACACACACACAAAAATAAAGAAAGATATTATATAATTACAGATTTCCTAAGTTATACTCTTATGAACAACAGCCGTAGTAGAAGATATTGTTGACTTGAGAAAGCACGAAACTTTTTCGAAATTAATAAACATTCATTTATCAATAAATCGGTAAATATTTATTGATAAATGAATAATTTCACTAAAATAATATTTTATCTTAGTCCCAATTATATTATTTTATAGATATTTTATTGTACTTAGTCCCATGTCCCATAAAGGAAGAGAGACACAGGTGGTAGCAAAAATTATCGGGTTAGAAAATAATCATTTCAGACAGAAATTAGTCTCGGTATAAATCAGATACACATTGGGTTAAAATTGAAAATATAGACATGCAATTGCATCGCAGAGCTGGCCAAAGTTAGATTCAGAAGAGGGTTCCAAATCTGTTAAATAGCTTTATGCCCTTACTTCCCAATCATGGGGCCTATAATAAACATCCCAGTAAACTACCTAGTCAGTTTGCTCAAATGGGACTCGGACAAACAACTGGCCATGCAGTGTGACCACAGCCGATGTCAGATGAGGATCAATTCTTGCAGGTAAGCTCACAACCTGGTACCAAACAATAAAAAAAATAAATTGCAGTAATAATAATGTCTGCAAAATGTGGGGACAAAATGCACCAGGAAATATAAAAAAAAAAATTGCAAAATCTTTTTTGCATGTTAAGTCATGCTAATATCCGAGTTTCAGCTTCATAAAACATTTGTCAATAGTAGTGAGAGGTTGATAATTCTACCGCTGCAGTTAGATGTGGTTGAATGCAAGTTAAGAAGGCAGTACAAAAAGAAAAGGCCATGGGGTTACTGTGTGGGTAACTTTGTGTGTGCCAAGCAACAGGACACAGGACACAGCTAGGTATGAAGATGAAGGAGTTTAGGTAAGAAATGGATAAACAGAAGGTTAGAAGGCGCTGCAATAATAACAGCAAGAGAAGGTTCTAGCTTAGGGAGGACTGAGCATGTTAGTAATCACGATGATCATCAGCTAAATTAATGAGACATTAATGGAAAATATTAATCAATAAAAAGAAACAAACTGTTTCTCTACAAAAATAGAATTAAGTTGATGTAGATTATTTGCAACATCTATGCAGGCAATTCATCGAGTATTTCTAATCCGATTTTATTTAACTGAAATCATTAACTAAAGCTTATTAAGACGTCAAAAGTGGGAAAATCCATCATAAAGATAATCTGAGTTCACTAAAAGATCTAACTAAAAGTCCCTTTGTTTTTATTGAGCATATAGTCCACATTTTCCCTTGTAATGAAACAGCATTCACTCATGCATAGCAGTCATTACATGAAATTAAAGATAGAATTCTGTTGCAAAAGCAATAATCAGATTCAATGACCCACAAGAGAAACATAAGGCACAGCACTCCAAAAAAAAGCAATAACCATATTCAATAATCATTCCCCATAACATTCTATGCACAAACTATCCATCCATGTCTTTGTTCTTATAAAAACAAGAGTGTTTTATCATTGTACTTAAGAAAAAGATGTGCACCTTTTTGAAGGGTGTTACACCCCAAGGGTTATCAGGATGCTCAGGTTCTCCACTTATAACAAGACGTCCGGCCGGATCTGACTGAACACGCACCTAAATTGCCAAACGACAAGTTACCAAATATGTTACTAGAGAGAAATCTAGTAAATGGTACCTATAGAATTAAATACCAAAGCAGACTGACGCTAAACTTTAGCTAACATCTTCATTTCTATGGATAGCTGGTACATTTCTCAATATGCACTCTCTTTGATATACCTCATACTTTCTAAATAAATATTCTGTCTCAAATTGAATTGAATGGATCTCATGTTCATAATCAAGCAGATCAGCTGCTCATGCATCATTTGTAAAATGGGCAAATAATTTCCCACAACAAAATAGCTAGCAAGTAAAGTAAATAGTAAGCCATCACCCAAAACACCAGTTGTTCCAGCAACTAGCAGTCACGAACTGACCTTGAGACACACCTTATAACCAGCAAACTATGGCTTGAAAAACATATAGGCAATTTGTGCATGGTCATAATTGAGAAACTGCTTTTAATCAGAATCTCCACAGGGCTAAATGTGCTAATTATGATAGAGAAGGAACATGAGAATATATACAAATGCCATCACCAAGTACACAAGCATACCTCCTCTCGGAGAAGCCCTGGCACCAACACATAGACCTCAAAACAATCTTTCTGTAAAATAAAATTTACTTCAGTAACAAAAAAATAAAAGTGGTTTTTCCAATTCTATTAACAAAAATATAAAATTGAACTTACAGTTCTCTGTACATTGATCTTCACCCAATCAGCTGGTGGTCCAAGGTCAACAACTGCTACATCCAATCTAGCATCCACAAGAAGCGGTCGGAAAAAAAGCCAATAAATTCACCCAATTTCACCAAACCTTATTGAGGAATCATTATTGACTTATCAAATGGTCAAGGTTTATAGGCAAACTCCATAAATAATGATGCAGAATCTTAACTGTGATTTAGACGTTTTAGTACGTGCAGCCTTAACAGCAAGTTCAACGTATGACGGCTTCTTACGTTTAATTAAACCTGGTCAAATAGGCAAGATGCTAAATGATATAGCATGGTTAACTATATTGAGTACAATGATGAAATCATGTTGTAATGCATACCTCGACTTTTAAGCTGCTTTTCACGCTTTTGCAGGGACGGATGATTCTTATCCTACATATTCAGATTAATTGCATAAGCTAGAAACATGAAAAGAATACACGTGACAAAATAGAGAGAAAATTTCTTAAGAGTTCGAAACCAATAAACCTTGATTATAGGGTCACTAACTTCATCATTACCGAGAACATGCTGTGAGTGCCAACCCTGCATGGCACGTGCAGCAGCATCCCTCCTGGCTCTGCCTGATCCTGAAGCCTAATTAACACAAGCATGCATTAAAATAATATAAGTAAACGAGTACCAGTGGCAAAAATCCACTGTAATCCTAAAGCTTGTAACAAAATGAAATCGGAAAAAGCTAAAGCATTATAAATGTTTTCGCACTTGGTTGTCATTCTTCCAAAAGTAATTCAAATGGTAATCTGACCACAAGTATGACAGTTCTGAACTAGAACGATTTAGACACATGCAGAATCCAACTACTGACTCATTTCCATAACAATTACAACTGTAGAGTGTGTAGACTCATGACCATAACTTTTACAGCTATAGCAGATGAATTTAGTTTAAAACAGCTATATCTCACAGATCGGCCACATTCACCCACCAAAATTAGAAAACATTTCCAATGGATTTATCTTAATAAACTGGAACTCTTTCCGCAAGGTGGAATGGTTTAAAACACGCCATCTAAAAGCAAAAGAAGGAACCCACATAATTGATAATGAATTTAGTTGACTTTTACCTGATTGTCAATATTCATAGGTTGTGATTGAAAAGCAACAGGTAAACTAAGCTCACCACCAGATGTCTTATGTCTCTCATAATCGAGAAGTGCCTAAAGAAAGACATAAGAAAACTAAGCATATGAAACTAACAAAAATATATTTTTTGAATGCAGCTAAAAGAGAGTCAACAAGCAATAAAGAGAGATTGGGCCCACGATGTTTGATCAAAGCATGTTTGTTCAGACAGAAAATATTCAAAAGTTTTGGAAGAAAGCTGGTCTGGTTGTTTGCTAGGTCATTCTGATTGTGCAACTTCAATAGGCACAAACGGTATATCATTAACTTAGAAAAAAATATACTTTAGATATCACTAAGCCATAAGAGTCCAGACAACCTGAACTCAATCTCCAAGCACAGAGTGAAAGCATCTGCCAAGCCAGAAAGCTCTAAAACCATTCTAAATAAACTACAAAATGAGCCCAATATTTGAAAAAAGTGAAAAACCGTAAACAGAAATTGATGAATTCTAAAGATGCAACTAACCCCTATGATGTAACCAAAAATCGTAGAACTCCAAAAGATTCATGGTTTACTTAAATAGATTTCAAGAAATGCACTTCTCATGGGCCCACCATGTACAGGAAGATGTGTAGCATATAGAATGTAGTAAAACGCAAAACTAAATACTTTTATACATATATATGGGCGTGATACAAAATAACAGTATGATATTAATAATAAATTATGACTTAAGATCACCTTCTCATAGAAACCTCGAAATGTCCATGAAACTGTTGTGCATGTCCTGCACAAAAAATTGAAAAGGAGTGAAAATCAACAATTATTATTACATGATCCTGATTGCAATGGTAAAGAGAGGATGCATGCCCCAGACGGTTGATGTAATTAAAAAGTAAAATAAGAGTTGAGCTTATAAACTCTGCAAATTATCAATGTTTGAAAGTAAATGTCTTGAAGTTTTAGAAAAAGTTATTTATATTATAAAACAAAAAGTTATTTGTCATTTATATACATTGCAAGTGTGCATACGAAAACAAATAACAAGATTTTAAAACATCATATCCTGCTCCTTACTTTGGTGGTTTGAAGGACTCTCCCACTTGCCGCCACAACTTGCATGAGGTCACCTATCCATATCCAGAGGTCAGTTATTGATTTTTACATAAAGTCACCAAAGAAAGTTTTTGGGAACAAAAGAACAAATTCAATTTCAATAATACTACCATAGTGGTCAATTCATAATATTACAAATACTGGCAAAAACTATACAGTTTCTAGGAAATATGTAGAAAACAACACTGTTGCAAAATGGGACTCGTCTCCTAGTCATTTGTTAACCTAAAAATTGATCTACGTACGGAAGAATTCAGTGATTAAGACAAGCAAAATAATCCTAATCTACCCAATTAACAAACCATTTTTTGCGTGATTTACAGCCAGATATTCAACATAATACACATTCCAAAAAGTATCACCATTTATTATTAATTTTCATATAGACCTGGCTTATAAATTCATATGATATCCTACAATCATTATTATGTTTCCTATTTCGTCACTTAACATAATTTTATGAGTTTAAATTTTAGAAAGTGCCCTATGCATGTTGAAACATAGAAACTACTATTTCATTTAAAACATAGTTTTATATAGTCCCCTGCACTTAATCGTACCGACAATCCAAGGAACTAACTCAAATAAATTTAAAATGTAAGCTTTGAAAAAGTAATTGAACAGTTCTTAACGGTACATTTGCTACAAATAATTATGATTCCTGTATTAATAATGATTCAAATTAGATATAATTTTTGTCTTAAAAAAATAAATAAATAAATTTCTACCCCTGCAATTCCCTCAGTGCTGGAGGATATTCTCATCTGTTTTCGTACATAATTCTAAATACAGTTTTGTACTCTTTGACATCTTGTAGAATTTTCTTTTTTAATACCTATTTGCAAAATTAGAAAAATAGCCGTCGCTCCAAATTAGAAAAGAACAAATAGCAATTAAATGAAAGATAAAATGATAACTGTAAAAGTGTATATAATTGTAGAGTAACTAAAGCATACCTTGTCATACCCACCCAACCTAGTTACAGCTCTCCACAACCTTCATTCCAGTAGAGTTATTAAATTAGACCAGACTAAACAGAAACTATTCAAGAAAGACAAAAATACTATAATGTGATCAAGTAAAAACTAGAAACTTACTTGAGACAATTCAGTCCCTCTCCATAGAACTTAGGAGGCTTAAATTCCACGCTCCTATCTCTAAAGAAGTTTTCAAGTTCCTCCATGAATGATGATTGCTCCTCTTCCGTTCCAGATTCACTGCCCTCATAATTTTCATCCAAAAGAAATAACTGTGCTGAGTTGGACTTCTCATTCATTGGTGGTGTAGGTAACTCTGATTTGTTAACCTTATCTTTGATTTCTGTGTCATTTACATTCTTAAGCTCTATGTCAGAAGGAGCTGCATTAGGGTTAGGAGTAGCGGCTAGTACTTTGGAAGAAGGTTTGGCCTCGGAGTCTGCAGGGAGTTCAGCTGTAGAATCTGCAGGGGGGCCAGCTGTGAAGGCTTCTGCCTTTGAAGCCGCATCATGTCCAGCGTTGGAATCTATAGGGGAATTGACGGGGGCTTCCACCTTGGAAGATGTAGGGAGTTCACAGTTGGTGGAAAAAATGGTATCAGTCTCAGCAGTGGTGTCTTCTATAGTATTAGGAACTTCATGGGGTTTAGCTTTGATACTAGCAGATGCAGATTGTTGAATATCAGGATCAGCTGAACCTGAATCTCCGACAACATCCAAAGAAATTGAAGATGGTTCTTGACGAAGAGTCGAATGTGATTCAAGATTTTTAACATCTGAAACAGTGTTAGTATCAGCTAGAGGATTCACATTGACAGAGGGCACAGCCTCTGCTGGTGGTACATCTTGTTCAGTACTCTTGGAGGAACCAGGCAGGTCTTCTCCCGGTGCTTCATTCTTCTTATGCTCAGCTGAATTACCACTCATTTTCTATTCTATACCAAAAACCAGAACAAAAGCTAACATCTGGAACATATGGTGGGTTTGGGTTTAGGAGGAATATTAAAAGAAATACATTGAGGGCCAAAAAGTATTCAATCCAACCAATTTAATCATGCCACATCAACTTATATGAAATAAGTTTGTACAAGAATTTGAAGCTCTATCATTATTCTTCCATTATTTTGTATTTTTTATCCTATCAATAAATTTATACCTAAGTTTGTAGAAGAGTTTGTAATTCTATAGTCATTTAATAATGAAAACAAATCATATTATATCAATTTGTACAGGAGTCTGTAGCTCTATCGCTGCTCACATACAGAAAAATAATGATTACACAATAATTATTATAAAGTTAATAATTAACAAATAAAATTACACAAGCTGTCCAAAATTTTAATTAATAATATTCGATAAATAATCACAAGTTTTTAAGTTTGGCTAATGGCTAGAAGATGAAAAAGAATGCATATTCAAAATTAATATTATAAGAAACGTATAAACGTTAAAAAAAAAAGAGAGAGAGAGAGAGACAGACGAGTGCTTAAGACATCAAGAATGATGAATAACAATACTGAAAAGAACAATAAAAGTAAAGAAAGAGAAAGAGAAATTTTGCCTGAAAGCGAGGATTGAGATTATTTTGTCTTTGTCGATGATCTGATTCCTTCCGATAAAAGATAAACCCTAACTTATTAATTAACGATATATGATATCACCCCTTTTCCTTTCTGCAGCACTCTGCTCCTTTTTATTATATTTTTCTCTTTTTCCTTTTTTTTTATTTATAAAATCAAGAGGATTCTCTAATTCATTCTTGATGACAGGACAGACCAGGCACAACAGCCAGGAGGACAGTGTCCATATTGAACACGTGTTTTAGTACTCAATAAAATTAAGAAAGCAAAAATGCGTTGGTCCCTCCCTTTGGGCCTCTATTTAACAAAACAAAGAACGGCCCAACTCATTTAAGCCTATGCTAATATGCTATGTACTAGGCTGCAGGAGTGATCGAATAGAGGATCAGCTCGGCAATCGCAATTTTCATCGAGTTCAATTTTTTTGAAATATGTATTTCGAATTTTTTTTTTATTTAGTAATTTACAAGATAAAAATTAACATTATGTTCAAGATAATTATCTAACGACCAAATATTTTTTAGACTTCTTTAAAAATATACAAATTTTTTCCTTTTAGCGCTTCACTTGAAGTTAACATCACTTTCATTCATCCACTTCCGTCATAATACAGTTAATAGATTTAACAAAATTTAATTAAATAATTTTTTTGACCCTAAATGTAAAATTATTATTTTGCCTTAAATAAATGCCAAAAAAAATAAAAATATCATTTAAAATTTTCCAAGTTTAATACAGCACCGTGGAAACCTGAAGTTTCTGTTTCAATTCTTAAGCGTTGAACAAAGCAAAATAACTTTTTTTTTTTTTTTAAAAAAGCATGGATTTCAATTAATAAAAGGATTTCAATTTAACCAAAAATTTCTAATACTGAAAAACAAAACGTCCAAAAATCAAAGAAAAGGTAAGGAAAGAAAAGAAGGAATATAAGTTCATCAAGAAAAATGAGATGGACAGACATGGCAATTAATATTCGGCTTTTTTTCAATTAACTCCCACCTCAGCCTCTAAAAGCACAACACAGCCAACTTCACGTTCTTGTTTTTCTGCTTGATCTTCTAGGGCTTGGTGTATGTCTTCTTCTTTTTCTTCTTGGCCCCACTACGAAGCCGAAGCACCAGGTGCAAAGTCGACTCCTTCTAGATGTTGTAGTTGGCCAAGGTTCGCAAGGTATTTGAAGTTTAATTTTTCTGTTTCTTTTATAAGATGTGATTAAGGTTTTTGTATTTGGGATTTATTTGATCTTCGTAGTTTGTATAGAGTGATTAATAGATCTTATTCATTTTTTTTGTTGATTTTTTTTCAATCGCGATGTTGTTTTTTTTTATTTTCGATTGCATTAAAGGACATCATTTTTTCTGTTCATGTGAGATAACAATTTTATGTTAGTGATATGCCCGAAAGGCCAATCGAGTGGGCTTGCTTTTAGGGAATTGCTTTATTTAATTAATATTTTGATATTTATTAAATGGCAAAGTTATTAATATTCATAAATTATATTAATGAATATAGTCCAAGAAGTATAATAGTTAAGGAACACATTCTCGAGAATGTCGAGAATATGAAATGTGTATACTTTGTACTATACTTTTAAAATAGTTCCTAGTGGTGGATTTATGATTGGACGTCATAAATTCCTATAAACAATAGTATGTGTTATGACTCCTTTACATATGAGATATAGGGTTGGCAAAATCCGGTCCGGTCCGGGTCCGGTCCGGTATTGTCATGCTCGGACTTTGCCCGGACATGTTTTTTTTCGCCACATGGTCCCGGCTTAAAAAGTCGTGCATCGATTTGGATTTTTTAATCCGAGTTTTGAAGCCCTGGATTTTTATATTTTATAATATTATATATGTATTTTCTTAATTTATTTTATAATTTCTTAATTTATTTTAATGAAATTAGACATGAAAATATGAACTTTAAATGTTTAAAATTTTAAATATATATAATAAATGGATTAAATAAATATAATTATTGAAAATAATATATATTTTATTATAATTTTCTTTTATAAAATTTGGGTTCCTGTGCCGGACCCGGCTTTTCAAGTGATGTCCGAGACCCGCTCGGTCTCATCTCCGGTCCGGGTATTACCCGCCCGCATTGCCCTGGCCTTGTCTAGATCTGGTCCAAAGCGGGTATTTTTGCCACCCCTAATGAGATACTAAAATGGATTATGAGTTTTATATCATTGACATGAGATGCCAAGTCAAACACATAAGTACTTGTTGCAAGAACAAGTTTACTAAACTTGACCAAATAATAATAAGCCATATGATCTTGAGTGTTAATGGCTTATTATATTATTTTAGACACTATGTTTAGTAATGATCTTTAGACTTGAGGCATCACAGATATCTTGTACATAGGCATCTATGTGAAAGCATAAGGATTAATTCCTAATCAAGGAAGCGATCCAACCGTGGCTATCATGGATGGTTGTGTATGGAGATAAGTGTATGGCCAACATGGAATTCATCATTTTGTAATTGACAAAAAGGATGTCCCTTGTAAGTTAATATGGATTGGCATGAGAAATCATTGGCCAAGGTGAAATATATTTGAAGGAGTTCAAATTATATTTTTTATGCCAAGTTCATTTAGACTAATTTTGAGGAAAAGCATAAGTGCTTAACATACTAAACCATAAGCCATGCTTTTCACTGGACATGGATGACGAAGAGACCAGAACATAGAGAAACAATGGAATAGATTCTATACATCCAGCAATTTTTGTTATTTTGATGGTCATGAAATACTGCTAGGTGTCACTCATGACTTATAGAAACCTTAAAATCATGATTGCTAAAGTGTATTAGCAATGCATTTTAAGGTCATTAGAAGAGTTCTAATTGATGACTAAAGAGTTTAGCACCTTTTAATGAATAAAGAGTTATCATAAAAATAGTTCTACTACCTTATAACAAAAAACTTAAAAGGTCACACACCTATTAGAAATGAAAAATGAGTTACTAAAAATGAGAAGTTAAATTTCCTAATCTTATGAAAATTATAATTTATGGAAATAATTCATTAGAGAATGAATTTGAATCTTAGATGTGATTTAAGATATAAATTTTGATGTTCCATAAATAGTTTAAGGAACAATATAAATTTCATAAAACTTTAATGACTATATTGGACATGTTTCGGTTCATTAATGATTACGGACTTCTTGACCAATTTTGGGTACATAATTTGAGCTTTTATTGGACCTAAAATGGATTAAGAAAAAGCATAAAATCATATCACAAAACAAGCCCATAATTAGCCATTTGATTTGATCAAATTGGACTTAATTTGTTTAAGACAAAATTAAGTAACTATGCTATTTATTTAATATCGATTGATTAAATATATTATTGAAGTGATAATATCAATTCAATAAAGTATGGCTTAGTGGGTGAGCCTAAGTCATTAAGATTTTTGGTGTCATTATTGAAAAGATAATGATGGCTTTTGACTTAGTGGGATAAGTAATCATGAACTAGCATTCATGTTTCATTATTATCTCTCTCATTTCCAAATGAAATTTGGTGATTCCAAATTCTATGAACTCCTAAAAGATTTCTAAGTATGGATCGATTAGAGGCATCACAATTGGGGTGCTTTAAGGATCTCAACTCAGGCATAAACAGAAGTTGTTCGTGCAAAGTGGTTTGTTTCCAAGATAGTATTCGTAACTTGCCGTTTTCGGTCTTTTTGTACTATCTCACGAAGATGTTTCGAAACTCAAGTGAGGTAATTAAACTTCTGTCTTTCCTCTTGATTTTCGTTTTTGAATGAAGCCGATCTAAGGTTCCTAGAGCTTCAGCATTCATTTTATTTTAATGCGCAAAAGTTACTTTTTTCAGAACCTCATGGACAAGTGTTGTCCCTTATTTTACCCCTATTATATCAGCAAAGTTATCATAATGTTATGACGGAAGTGGACGAGTGAAAGAGATGTTAACTTCAGGTGGAGCGCCGCCAAAAAATATATATATTTGTGTAGTTTTGAAAAAGTCTGAAAAAATAGGTGGTCCCTCATGTTCATGGTAATGTGAAACAATATGGCTTGATATAAGGTAATAAATAAGTAAATAAATTATACATGGGTTAATTTTAAGCAATAAAATTAAACCTTTTCTTAAAGTGCCAACCGCATTTAATGTCTGATTCAATTATACATCATCTATGCATTTAGGATTATTGTTGGAAAGCTCAAAAGTGATTTTAAAAAAGTTAAAAGTTAATATTAGTATTTTTTTGTTAATATTAGTATTTTTTTAAGTTAACAATTATTTTGATATTGCGGAGGCTTGGTTCAACTAACATTAAGAATTTTTCAAACCGATGGCGTATTTGTAAAGGCACTATAAAAATCCGAGAAGTAACTTTTCGTAATGTCCGATTTTGAGAATCAGTTTTATATTTAATACAATTCAATAATAGTTTTTCGTAACTGATTTTGAGAATTAATTTTATATTTAATACAATTAAACATATTTCCTTACATATTTTACATAAACCCAAAATTGTACTTAGTCAAGAAAGAAATAAAATTAGAAAATTATAGATGATTATTATTTTAATTTATTTTTTCTTCACGCACACTCTTTATCCATAACTTCTTCTTCCTATTTTTTATTCCATCAAAACTTATCTAATACGCAAAAATCATTACTATAAGCTAGGGGTAGGCAAACGGTTTGGTTTTCGCCAAACCAAATCAAATTTTTCGATTCATTTCTGTTCGATTCGATTCTAAAGGCAAAAATCGAATTGTTTGAATTTTTTAGAATCGATTGGTTTGTGTTCGATTCGATTTTAAACCGAACCGAACCGACAAACCGATCGATTCGACCCATTTTAATTAAAAAATATTATTAATTTAAAATATATAAACCTAAATTAAATTCTAAAATCCCTCAAATAGTCAAATCTATTCCTAATTTCTAACCCTAAATCGACAAAGAAGAACACAAAGACATCTCCTCCTCCTCTCTCTCCTCTCGGTGTCTCCCTCGTCGTTGCATTTATCTCTCACGGCCGCGGCGCGACATAGCCTCTCAAGCACGATCACGTTGTCATGACTCACGATCTCAACCACTCACTATCACGCCTCAAGGTTGCCGCTCTTCACCCCATCGGCCTTACTCGGTTTGGCCTCACGATCGACACTCATCAGCCCGTCAACCTCTCCGTCAAGCCTCAAGGTGAATCGTCGCCGGTCTCACTCTCACGATGTCCTCTCGCTCGTCCAAACAAATTTCGCCATCGTAGGTGTTTGTTTTTTTTAACATTATGTCGTGTCCCGTGGGTTGTGACTGTGAGCTTGTTTTATTTCTCGTTTGATGGCAATTATAAGAGGGGTTGATTTTGTGTTGGCGTTTTGGTTATTGGACTTGAATATATTGAGCAAATGTAGTGGTTGTTTGTGGCTACTATAATTGAATGGATGTAATTGTATATTACAAGAAGCCGAGAATATTGATATGTAAATTGTAAACATTAAATTATTAACACCCTTCATGTTGGTGTCTTCGAAGTTTGGATACAAAATTTTTTTGAGGTTTTTGTCAATGGAAACAAATAATATTTGGTATTTGATAAATTGGCATAATGTCTTAATGAGTTTTGTAAGATTTTAATTATTATTGGAAATTTGGCATGGACATTGTTATAGTAGTAGAGGTTGCGTGTATATTGTTATAGAAATATATTATTTCATAATATGTTATTATGCTTTATTTATAAAATGGATCACCAATCACATAATTTTTTTTATAATTTGTTGCTTATACTTTCACTAGCCATAATCATGTAATTGTAAACAAATATTGCCATGTAGAAGAAAATAAAGAATAAATTTATGACCGGTTGGCATATAATTTTTCAAGTAAATTAAAATCATTGTTCAAGTTTTTTTATTGAAAGTAAATTAAATTATTAAATAAATTAAGATTGCTTATTTCTTTTTATTTTATTCCTTTTAGATGTCTAATTATTTAAGAGTTCAAGACAACCTCGATTGTGTAGCGGATCATGTTGAGCATGAAGTTGATGATAATGAAAATGATTCACCAACAATTATCACCGAGGGAAACAAGAGGAAAAGGTCTTCGTCACCCAAACCGCCACTACCAAGGAAAAAATGGCTCCATGATCAACAAAGTGTGGCAACATTTCACTAGAGTTCCGGATAATGATAACAAGAGCAAATGCGACTATTGTGGTAATAAATTTGAATGTGGCTCGATAGGGTACGAGACTAGCACCTTAAGGACTCATTACCAAGAAAGGTATCAAAAGTACAAGGACTTTCAAAAAGACCAAGCATTTTTAAGTCAAGATGTTGGTATTGATGAAATTGTAGCAAGAGGATTTAGTTAGGATGCTTGCAGACGAGTGACTCGTGAAAATGATTATTCTTGATGAATTGCCTTTTTCTATTGTGGCGAATCCGGGTTTTAAGCATTTTTACAGTGTGGTAGCTCGTAGATATCTTTTCCCATCACGACAAACCATTACTATCGATACTCTTGATATGTATGTAGAGGAAAAGGTTAAGTTGAAGAGCTTACTGGTTGGGAATAAGCAGATATTTGGACTTCCATTACAACAACTAGCTACATGGTCATCACAGCTCACTTTATTGACAAAGATTGGAACTTACATAGAAAGATTATCAATTTTAACACTGTTAATGATCATTCATCAGAGACAATTGGTAAGCAACTTGAAAAATGTTTAATTGACTAGGGTATAGAGCGAGTGTTTACTGTAACAGTTGACAATGCAAGTCCAAATAAGGGTGCTCTTAGGTATTTAGCTGATAGAGTAAAGACTTGGAGGGATGATGGCTTAGTGTTGAATGGGTATTATTTGCATGTTCGTTGTTGTGCACATATATTGAATTTGATCGTCACTGAAAGGTTGAGGGAATTGGAGCAGAGTATAGTTAGTATTCGGAATGCTATGAAGTATGTGAAATCTTCCACCGCCAGGATGCAAGCATTTTAAATTCGTGTGCAACAAGAAAAGATTAATTGCCGAGGAAGTGTGATTTTGGATTGCCCTACCAAGTGGAATTCTACATATTCCATGTTGAATACAAGATCGAAATTAAGCTTCGGCATTTGATCGGATGGCACTTGAAGATAAGCTTTATGATGCTTATTTCAATGAAAAAGAGAGTGGGAAGAAGAAAAGGGAAGGGCCATCGTTGTATAGTGATTGGGAGAGTGCTCGTCACATATTCAAGTTTCGAAGACTTTTATGATGCGACTTTACAATTTTCTTCTTCTTTGAAGGTGACATCAAATCTTTGTTATACTTTTGAATTTAGATATATGATACATAATTTACTTTTACTTTATTAACATTTTTTTTTATTTTATGTGACATCGAATACTTGTTACAATTTGATATGTCAAATTGAACAATCTTTGGAATCATTGTCTTCTAGTAATGATAGCCTTTTGGGTTTAATGGCAATTAAAATAAAGGAGAAATTTGACAAGTATTGGGAGGGCTGTTTCAAGATAAATAAGTTGTTAATTGTTGCTTCGTACTTGATCCACATGGAAAAATGAAATTCGCAACACATTGTTTTGAGAAATTATATGGTAAGGATAGTGCCAAATGTGTTGAGATGAAGGAAATGGTCAAAGATTTGTTGACTAAGCTTTATAAGTCTTATAATGCACAAGTATAAACCAGGTGGAAGTAGGAGTCCAAGTGGAAGTACAAGCGGAAGTATGAGCGGAAGCCAAACTTTAGCTATTAGAAGTGGAAGTGGTTCAAATTTTTGGGATTTGGGTGGTGATGATGATGTTATGATTAAAGACCCTTTCTCCGAATTTAGTAAAGCGGTGCTGGCTAGTGAAGGTAGCCCGGAATTGTCAAATGAGTTGGATCTTTACTTGATGGAGAAAACTGAAAAAATTGCAAAAGGTAATTGGGCATTAAATTTGATATTTTGTTATGGTGGAGGGTAAATAGTGCCAATTATCCAATCTTGTCAAGTATAGTAAGGGATGTTCTTGCTATTCTCGGTGTCTACCGTTGCCTCGAGTCCGCCTTTAGTACCGTGGGTCGTATACTAGATCAATATAGAAGCTTTTTGACTCCAAACATGGTTGAAGCGTTAGTATTGTTGCAGAATTGGTCTGCGGTCTTCTCTTTTTGTGGATACAACAGTTGACCTAAATAAAATAGTTGAAGACAATGAGTTTATGGATCAGTTTTGCGAAGGTATGTTTTGTAAAATTTTAATTTAAGTTTATTTTTTAATTAATATGAACCATGTTTAATTTGTTATTTTTTTTTATGTAGAGCTTCGTAACTCAACAACGGCTGACCAATTTGGTAGGTCAACATGAAAATTGCAGTTCAACATAAGTTATGTTACATAACAATTTTTATGTAATAAAATTGATATATATTTATTTGTTAGTTATTAAATATCACTTTATTTTATTTAGTTTAATTATTTGGTGTTTTGGCTCACTTGGAATTTTGATGTAGGTGATATGGATGGTGGATGTAATTATGGCGTGTGTGTTATGGTGGAGTTTTATCGAATGTCGATGCAAAGTATTGCGGACTTGTGTTTTGTTTTCTCGTTGTTATGGATTTATAATTTGTAATAGATTTTAAATTTAGGTGTGTTTGTGAATCATGACTATTTCGTATTGGTATTTTTATTATTTTGCTTTTTAAATTGAGGATTTTGTATTTAAAAAATTTATATCTAGTGTTAGTATGTGTGTAAAGTGTAGTTGGTTGATAATATAGGTGTTAATTAATTCTAAAATTCAGTAAATTCATGTGAAAATTGCAAAATCTAATAAGATTTTAGGGTAAAATGGTAAAATCTATAAAATGTTAAAGAACCGAATCGAACCAAACCAAATCGAATTTGAGAATCGAACTGAAATAATTTGGTTTTGGTTCTCAAATTTGGTTTGTATTCGATTTTTAATCTTAAGAACTGATCGGTTTCGGTTCGGTTGGTTCGATTCAGCCCCCAAACCAAACCGAGCCGAGGAATGCCCACCCTTAGTCATATAAGCTCACATACTAATCTTAGTGGTGATTCATTACTTTATTTTTTAATTTGTAAATATTCTATCAGGTTTATTGTGAACTTTATCAATAAACTTTTTTCTTTTTTAAGGATCATCTCATTAATTAAACTTTGATTATACAAAATTAGTGTTATTTGATGGAACAAGTTGTTATTTTCTTTTGTTATTATGAATCGAGCCAATTGAAATGGATCTTCTGATCAATTCATAGATCATTTCGATTCCATTAGCAATGAGAATATATATATATATATATATAGATATATATACATACATATATGCATGTATATGCATGTATGTGCATGCATATATATATGTATACATATATGTATGTATATATGTATATATATGTATATATATGTGTGTGTATACATATATACATATACATATATATGTATATACATATATACATATATATGTATATGTATATATGTATACACACACATATATATATATATAGTATTGATCTAGTCCAAAATCATAGACTTTATTAAAATCTAAGAAAACTATTAAACCACATGGTTTAATAGTATAATGCCATTACATTATTAAACTAAATGGTTTAATAGTTTTACCAACTACTACACTATTAAACCATATAGCTTAATAACTTTTTCTGACTTTAACAAAACCAGGATCATGGATTGGAATATATAGTGTAACTATATGGATTAATAGCTATCTCAGACTTTAACAAATCTAAGATCATGGATTGGAATTCACACGACGGGCACGTTCCAAGATCTCCGAAGACATTAGATGGACTGGATTAAAATTCTCGGTCACCTAAAATTAGTATTCATTTCTTGTCGCCCTCCCGTCTTACCGCGATCGCTAGCACGGAGTTAGCCGGTCTTCTTCCTCGAGTCTGTCTCGTGCCTATTCTTTCGAACCTAACTCTTATATGAGTCTCTAAGCTAAGCGATGGGAAGAAACCGGCCTAAACTAACACCGACGATACTTGACTACACTATATTTGCCAATCGGGGAAAGGAAAGGGACCGTCTTTTACTTTTTTTAGAATTAATTCCGCAAAAAGATCTCTTAAAAGAGGGATGCCGTCACTAGTCTTTCGCAAGTGCGCTCCGCGAGCACTATACATCTTTCTTAGAAGAGAACACGCAGACGCAGCATTGCCCCAACTAATAAGGGGCAAGTAATATGGAAAATTCTTGATTCATTATAATGACGAACCCCCTATTTCAATAGTTCTTCTTCTCGGATTCACCATTGTCAAAACTCTAGGATATAAGGTTCTAGGCCCCAAACGCTACCATGCTTATACCTCACCCTAAAAATGGTCATTTTTCCTCTATCATTGATCAAACCGCTTTCCTTTCCACCGACAAGGATCATCAACCAAGGATGTCAGTTATTTGTCTTGCTTTTCAAAGTATGGTAGAGTTTGACTTCTCTCTCTCCGCAGCCTATTTGGTACGGAGATGTTTTTCATTATTGATTTTATAACCATTATGTTGATTTTTGGTTTCTCTCTTCGAGTGAGCGAGCCAGGTCGATGCGCTAATGACATCTTCAATTGTTCTTTCACAGAGAACGACCTAAGATTCAAGCTTTTGAACTAACCTACGGTCTCTTTGTTGGTAGCTCTCTTTTGAACATTTCCTAAAAGTAGACAACAAGTCCTCGCCCCTCCCTTTCTATAAAGCCCCTAATTCCTTTCTTTGTCTTTCATCCCCCCGAACGGAATAAGTAAAGCCCCATTCTTTCTACTCCACCTTAGGCCGCAATCTTTTACAAACCCCCTGTCTCTTGACTAGAGAGTCGATGGACTTGCAAAGTATGCCTTCTTTCTATGAGAAGAAGGGATTTTTCTATTGTACAAATAGTAGCCGATATGCTACCCCTCTCTAGCCCTAGATCGGTGGCCATTTTCTCGTCGCTAGAGCATTTTACCAATGCGTGAAGCCCCAACGAGGAAGGTGTTAGTGGTTTATCATTGGGTCAATAATCCCTCTAAGGCCTAGTCCAACTCATAAATCATAGACTAGCAAATATACGTGATAGAGAAGACAGCGAAAGAAAGATTTTTTAGCCTCGCTCGCAAACAACAAGCAACAATAGTTTTTCAATCGCATCGCCCCACCAAAATAAAACGACTTCGAAACAAACAAAAAAGGTACGTGTCGCACTCATGAGAGACTGTCGGTTATCTTCTTTTACTAGCTTGGGAACGACCCGTAAGCTATAGACCCCACTAATAGAATTGGGTTATAGTCATATTTCCATGGTCTAGGTTCAAGGGCAATACAAATTGAGGCCATTTAATTTCACATGACAAAGCACCATTGTGCCATCTCCTATGACCCACCATAATCCGAATTCCCGCCTTGCAAGAGCGAGTGTGCGGGAGAATAAAACTAAGCATAAAGACTACGTAATGAAGGTTCCCTTGCTTGTCATTTTTATTTGAACAGAGATTCCGTTAGTGTTTTGTGTACTTAAGAGTAGTTTCTCAAATCCCGAGAATGGTAGTGGATGGGAATAGATAAGTAAGTATTCGAGTACACTGTTTCGTAACCCTTGCCTATAGAATGCTCAAAGCCCTACTATACTATATTATATAAAAGAGATTGGCCGTTACAAAAAGACCAAGGCCAATACAAAGATAAATTAGAAGGGTATATAAATACGCATATTTGATTCCATCCATAAATATTAACCATAAGACTAGGAAGGCGGGAATCACAAAAGAAGAGTGATACCAAGACTACCTAGGGAAGAGTCCCTTGCGCCTAAGACAGGGTTACCGTTTGCTTGATATTTCAGCCTAATCATGGAGATACTTAATACTAGAATGGTAATCGTAAAAAGAAAAGCTTAACACCTTGCTCATAGTAAGAATAGTCATATAGGAAAAGTCACATTAGAAAGTGCAAGGAGCACCGTAGATGACACGTGACAAAGAAATGGTGTATCTAATATACGTTTTTCTAGTAGTCGTATTGTGTCGGGCCTCACCATCAATAAAGCATATGTGCCAAGATCTCTAAGTAGTCTTTTTTTTTCTTAAGCTAAGCCTTCTAGGAGAAAGAGAGTGGTTAGGTGAGGTGCAAGGCAGCACACGCAATTCCATATCCTACATAACTTGTCTCGCTCTTTTCAAGGAAATGAGTCTTAGACATTTGTAGTTCTCGGTCCCCGTCGTACTCTTCGAAGCTTCGCCTACAAAGTACTAGAATGATTGTGAATATCCCTAGTCAATGGATTGATTACGCTAAGCCTACCTATTTTAGGTATCGGTCATACCTTACCTCGATCCACAGGCATTATGGGAAAGAAAAGGGCGTGAAACTAGATTAAGCCTTTTAAATTGAATCTTAAGTAGTCTATCGTAGTGTGAAGTGGCTTTGCCCCCTTTCGCAGGGAAGTGAAATGTTAGACTTAGACCTTAGAAAGTCATCCGTCCACACCAGAAGAAGAACTCGTAGTGATCTTAAATAGGGATCCTACAAAGATAGATGATTTGTAATAATTATAATATTTGTGTCAAGAGTAAGTAAATATAATTGCTAAAAATCGTCATTTTAGAGGGAAAAAGATACAACTAGCAATGCTATTTTTTGTCATTGAAGTCTTGAAGTTTAAATATCGTGACGTTACTCATTACATAATCATCTCAAGTAGTTGTTATTTGTGACAATTTTTGCATATACAACTGATAATTAATTTAGTCTTAAATTTGTTTTTAGGACAATTTATTTTGCTATTTCATGACTAGTTACATTATATTTAAAAAAAAATTAAATGACCATTATCTCTGTCATAAAAAGTAAGCATTCGTAACTATTACATAAAGTCAAAAAAATTATGTTGTGACGAATTCTTTCATTGCAAAATATATATAATATAGTCTCACATTATTTTTAAATATAATATAATTTATTATTTGACTACTATTTATATCATATCCAAAAAGTTAAAGTGACTACTCTCACTGTTGTTAAAAGAAAGCATTTACGACGCCATATTGCAATCACATAAATTCATATCTAGTGACAAAAAAAATTGATTCAAAAAATGTTAATCCATTATTTTTGTTTCAAATGATAAAGCAATATTATCTCACATTATTTTTAGAGACAATGTATTTTGTTATGTTGCAAATTGTTACATTGTAAAGAAACCAACAAGTGTAGTCATTAATAAAGAAACCAACAACAATGAGACTAACATGAAAAATAATTTAAAATATTTAATTATAATCTAAAAGATTCAAATACAATGAATGACATTGAAATTCAAATAAATATTTTTCTTTGCAAAGAAATGTAAATAGAAAATTCAAAAGTCAATGACCTAAACATAAGATTACATGGTGACTGGGATTGAAGATCAAATAATGGAGGATCAAAAGAAGGTGTAAATGAAAACGATGGCTGCTCTTTTATGGATTTTATGAAATCTTCAACTACTTGTGCTCTATTATCTTGTTCCTCAATCTTTTTGCTTGCTCCTTAATTGTCTTCGCCATCTCTTGATTTTGTTGAGACAATGCTACAATGGATGTTGACTTTGAAGGATCTATCATTTTCTTCACAAAATGGATTTCTTTCCCAAAACGATTTTACAAATTTGATTATCAGTTAATGGCTCAACATTTTCTTTGGTATTAGAGTTCTCCTTCATTTCTATCATTTGATCTTGTATAATTAGAGGTTGAATAATTAATATACCTTTAAAAAAAAATTAAACACGTCTCGCTTAAGAAAGAAAATCATATCCTTGTTGAATAATAAGACCCATTGACTAAGAATAAAAGAATAGTAAATTGTAAGACCGATAACACTTGTAAAAATATGAGTGAAAAGATAAACCGTACAGAGAGTATGTCCACTATAAATCGCAATTTAAGGATGAAATGGCGTATTGTCCATGGCTTAAAGTAACCACCATAACTAAGAAATTAAAACAGTGTAGGAGGAGAGATAGATGGTATTCAGAACCCCGTAAATTCCACACAAATTCCTCAACACGAACAAAAAAAGAAACTAGCGAAAGCACAAGCGGATGAGGGACAATGCAAATTAGTTAAACCGGTAAAGATGACAGTTTAAACCGACTTCATCTCGCATTCGGGCATGGATAGCTTCGGTGGAGTAATAGGCAGTGGTTCAGAGGGTGGTTGAGATGCAATTAATGCAAGGGACTACAAAGTATAGAGAACTAGTATATAGTTGTAATGAGTATAAAAATTCAATTGATGATGGTACAACTCATTAGGATGTGGATGTGAGAGCTAAAATTATGGGTGGGGAAGGAAAACAAAGGGAAATGAATTTCTTATTGGGTCCCGTACATCTCCGTAGTTTCCATTCTCACTATGAACGATGGCATCCACATGATGTTTACTAAAGATTTGATCTCCACCATCACCTCAGGATTCCACAATAATGCCAAACCACCTCCCAATCCCTCTCTACTAACTACCAAAAAGTTCTAAAATTGTAAATTTTTAGCTTTTTCTTGCATTTGCTTGGACGTCATTTTTGTTTCACAAAGAAATAAAAGCTAAGGCCTATACTCCTATAAGAGTTCTTTGGGCTTTACGGAATGTTCGATCTTTTCCTAGCCCCCGACCATTCCAGCTTAAGAGTTTCATGGCTATCAACGAGCATGTCTCTCAACCACCGACGATATCCCATTAATAGCTTTTTGAACCTCCTCACCGACTTCACTAAACTCATTATCGAAATTCACCTTTATGCTATTACGTAGCTTTCTCGAGACAATAGTGAGTGAACAAACTTTCGTGGGTCGTTTATTTTGCTCATTTTTTATTTTGGGCTTTCCTAATTCATTGAGCTAATAGGCCTTTTTAATTTTATAACCCTTTCATTTATCCCAAAACTTCTTCTTTTTTGGGCTTTATTTCGTCCACTTCAGGCCCATTATCGACATCTTTAACCTCGAATTCCATTATCTAAAAACATATTTTCTTTTTCTTGACAACCCATTTCTTCTCGCGTCCCCCATAGAATCAATCCTTTCCCGCTCAAAATTTCCCACTTTTTCTAAATTAGGAAACTTTATTTTTTCACATACTTAGGACCTATTAAGAAGGCAAGCTATTCTATCCTCATTACTATGGTTATGTTTTGGTGACTTCAATGAGGTGTTGGATTTGAATGAGAAACTAGGGGGAAAAAGATAAAAGGGTAAATATGGTAAATGATTTCAGGGAAGCTATTAGGGACAGTGATTTGATGGATTTAGGAGTACAGTGGTATCCTTTCACGTGGTCAAATAGAAGATTTAGGCCTCACATTATAGAAGAAAGGCGTGACAAATTTTATGTAATAGTAATTAGAGAAGTTATCTTCAAGAAAATGTGACTCAAAATTTAGAATCTTAGAGCTCAAATCATAATCCAGGTTTTTGACGAAGGTACTAGAGAAAGGGAAGGGTAAAAGATACATAAAGAAAACATTTCCTAGAGTCCATTATGAAGATATGTGGAGCCCATATGAGAAGTGCAAAGAGATTGTAAAGAATGAATGGAAGGAGGTGAGCTGCTAGAATAGTGGAAATCGGTTGAATTGTTCAAGAAGAAATCAAATGAGTCTTTGGGTCGAGTTGAAGATTTAGAGCAAAGATGAATTCGATAGAGGGAAAGGAAGTCGAAACAAATTGATTAATAAGCTAAAAGAAATTAAAAAAATGAATATAGCCATTTTGACGGTGGGGATAAGATTCAAAAGACAGAAAATCAAAATGATAATATCCTATTAAATGAGGAAATTTTTTAAGCAAGGATCAAGGGTAGATTGGTCGAGAGAGGGGGATAAGAACACAAAGTTCTTTCATTCAAAAGGTTCAAAGCAAGAAGGAGAGAGAATAGAATATGTGGCCTTGAAGACGATAATAGCAAATGGATCGAGGAAGTCGAGGATGTGAAACAGATGTTTTGTGAGTATTTTACAAAATTCTTTACTACAATAAACCTTTTAGTGTGCCAAATGAATATAGCTCTAGCAGATTTGCCAACCAAAGTTATAAAGGAGATGGCAAACTACATGGATCAACCGTTTACAAAAAAGAAATAGTAGATACCCTTACTCAAATGTGTCCCACAAACCAAGCGTAGAGGATCTCCCAACAACCTTTTTTAGAAACATTAAAGCTCGGTGAAGGAGGGTGTTGTCACAACATGTCTACATATCTTGAATAAAGGAGGTAATCTAGCACTATTGAATCATACTCACATTGCCTTGATACGAAAAGTAACTCGATTCTAGACCAATTGGCCTTTGTAATGTTATTTATATAATCATAGCTAAAACAATGGCTAACAAAGCTTAAACAAATTTTGAATGATATCATCTCTCTAACTCAAAGTGCTTTTGTTCCCATCAGCTCATTATCGATAATAGCATCATATGATATGAGTGCTTGAACAAGATTAGGCGAGTAGGGGTAAAGAAAGGGTTTAGTAGCTCTAAAGTTAGACATAAGTAAACCCTATGATAGGGTTGAGGGGAGTTTTGTTAAGGGTACAATGCAAAAGCTGGGGTTCTCTGTAAAATGGGTGAATTTGATTATAAATTGTGTTTCTGCAGCAAGTTTTTCAGTGTTAATTAATGGAGTGGCTAAAGGTCTCATTCATCCCCAACGAGGATTAAGACAATGATGCCTTCTTTCCCCTTACCTTTACATTACGTGTGTGCGAATGTTCTCAATTATGCTATTGTAGGCGAGTAAAATCAAAACGTCATCCATCGTTTGAGGTTCAAATAGAAGTCTTTTAGTCACTCACCTCTTTTTTGTAGATGGCAAAGCTTGGTATTTACAAGGACATTTTTTATTGTTATGTAGCAGCCTCAAGGTAGATTTTCAACTATGAAAAATCTTCTATGTTTTTCAGCGCCAATTCAAGCCAAAGACAGATGGAGGAAATCAAGAGCATATTTGATCTGAATGTTGTTTCTGGACATGAGAAATATCTTGGATTAACATCCAAGGTGGGAAAGAAAAAAATAAGTTCCTTCAATGACATAAACCTAATAAAGTGTGGAGCAAGTCTGTCCAATTACCAAAGCAAATTTTCTCTAGTAGAGGAAAAGAAGTCCTCATCAAAGTTGTTGCACAAGCAATGCCGGCATATGCAATAAGCGCTTTCAAAATCCTCAAAGCCTCCGTGATGACACCGAAAAGGCTATAGCAAGGTTTTGGTGGGGTTCTCCAAAGCTCATAAAAGCATTCACCGGGCAAGTTCGGAAAGGTTGTGGCATGCCAAGAAAAAAGGTGGTTTGGGATTTAGGGATTTCTTCGTTTCAATCAAGCTCTTGTTGCAAAACAAGTGGTGGAGAATTTTGCACAATCCTAATTCTTTAATGAAAAAAAATTTTAAAGCAAAATATTTTAATCACACTAGTTTTATGGATGCAAAGCTAGTGGTCAAACCCCTTTTTGTTTGAGAAGTATTTTAAAGGGTAGACAAGTGCTTCATAAAGGCTTACGGTGGAGGATAGGTAATGGGAATCGGTATAAGTTTGTAGTAGTAATTGGATCCGTAAACATAAGTTTCCTCGATATGCCTCTCATCCAAATTTACCTAGTGATGCTGTTTTTGCTGATTTTATTGATGAGAGAAATCAGTGGAAGACAGATATGATTGCTCAATATTTCTCAAGGAGACTTTAGAGAGGATATTAAGAACTTCACTTTCGAGAACTCCACAAGAAGATAGGCCTGATTTGGCATTTTGACAAGTATGGAAAATACTCTGTTAAAAGTGGTTATCACTTGGTCGTAAAGCTTAAGTTTCCAGATAATCCATGTCGCTCTAATAGTGCCAAAACTCGGTGAAAGGTTATTTGGTCAAATAAGATTCCAAAAAAGGTGAAAATTTTTATATGAAGAGCTACCCAAAATCTTTTGCCAACAACTCGATAATCTCTAAAAGAAAAAAGTTGTGATGGATCCAATTTGCCAAAGATGATGCTACAAAAGTGAAGATGTCTTCCATGCCTTAATGGATTGCAAGGCTTCTAGAAAGATTTGGAGATTAACAAAATTTTATGGGGATGTGAAGCTGATGGCTCATTAGGATATGTTGAGTGTGCTCCAAGAAGTAGCTATGAAGAGGAAGAAGAAAGATTTGGAGCCGATAATTGTAGTGTGTTGTGCCATTTGGTACTCAAGGAATCATTTTATCATCAAGGTAAGCAAAAAGATTACCAATCATCACTACAAGAGCAAGTGGCCGTGGTGGAGTCCTATAGAAGAATAAAAACTCCAAATGATCAAGCTATGTCAACGTACCATCGAAATGACCAACAAACATGGATTCCACCTCCAAATGGCTGGTACAAAGTGAATGTGGATACTGCTAGTCAATCTTCGAGATCTAAAGGCAAAGGCTTGGGGGCGTGATTAGAAGTTCAAGTGGCAACATCATAGCTACAAAGAGTTCGTAGAGTTCCTTATCAAGGAAATATGGCGTGTATGGAGGCTAAAGCAACACTGTTTGGTATTCAAGTTACTCAACAAGCAAAATGTGTGCATATGGTAATTGAATCAAACTCATCGAAGTGGTGGAGCTCTCTTTGAATAGGAAGGGTAGCATGACTGAAATATCTTGGACAATTAAAGAAATTCGTGCAAGCTTAAAGAACCAGAATATGGCGTGCATAGCATACATACAAAAAGACAGAGAGCTCTTATTTCTTGACTTGCATTTTCTTTATTTATCAAATTTTCTTTTTAAACTTCACCATATCATGTACAATGAAGAAAGGTATATGATTAACTTTTTTTTCTTTTTGGAGGAGAAAGTAAAGCTTTCTTTTGAATAAACTTTGAAAGTAACATCATAATCTGAACTGGAAAATCATCCACAGCCATAGAACAGTGGTTCTCAAATTCTAAAGCAACTTTAGCTAGAGAGTGGGCAATAGCACTACATCTTCTTGGGACATATTGAGTAATTTACTTCATCAATGTTGTAAAAATTTATGGTGTGTATGTCATTTATATATTCAAGAAATAGATGACACCTCATATTATTGTGACTTCGGAGTTAGAATTATATGGATGAGTCTCACTATCTACAAATCTTGTATGCCATTTTGTTTATAGTTTCAATACTTAGATGACATGTTGTATTAGTTTTACTCTCAAGTAAAAAATCGTATGATTTGTCTTGTCACAAAGATGACATATTGGATAATTTTAAGAAAATAACATTCGTATTATTAATTGATTGAATTTTTTAAAAAACAATTAATTCAAGTTTAATAATTTAACATTAGAAAGTGTTAATAAGTTAATATATAATAAAAAAGAATTTAGTTTTATTAAAATCATTTTTTATTTAATGAAGTGTTAATTTAAGTTTAATTATTATATACGGACAAAACTTTTTAAAAATACTTTTATGATATCAATTAAATATAAATTTTTTTATTTAATATTTCAATTATTAACTAAATATCTAACTATAATTGGGATTTTGGGAATAGCTTATTTCAATAAAGTAAGGAATCAAGTTAAAATAATTAAAAAAATTTACTAACTCTAATATATATTAGAATAAAATATATTTCAAGTGTATATTTTCAAATGAATTGTTAATTTGATTCACATTTTATTAAAGAGTTGGACTATTGGCACCCATGCAAATTCTTTTTAAAACCCCCTCTTCTATTACAATTACATTTAAGGAGAAGTACTTTAATATATCTCACATTTATTATATCTCACTTCAAACTCTTATATTTTCTCTCTTTTTCGGGAAAAAAAAAGCTCTTGTATCTTCTCTCTTATTAAACTCACACACTTAATTTTTTCTCAAATTCTCTTTAAATTTTTCTTCAATTACTAAAACAATTTATTGACTATGAACAAAACACATTCTGACAAAATTATTTGATATTTTTTTTATGCTCTTACTAAAATTTTTTACATCATAATCTTAAAGATATTCTATTTAATTGATTGAATTTTTATCAAGAAGTTTATCACCTATAAAAATTATTTTTGAGGAGTGTGAAAATAATAGAAAATTGAAAGATTTACAAATTATATGTTTTTATTTTCTCTCTTGGCCATCATTGCTCTAGGAATTAAGGATGTGTTTGGCAGACACTATGTCAGTATTACACTATATCATTATGTTGTATTGCATTAAGATTATATTTTAATAATGTTATACAAGATCGTATCGTATTAATTTTATATTAATATTAAATTAAATTTATTTAAATTTATTATTAATTATGTTAAATTAATTATTTTTATATTAATTATTAATATATAAATATAATATAATAGTATTATAAGATAATTATTTTTATATTTTTATTTATTATAATAAAAATTAAAATATATTTAATGCCTCAATTAGGGTAAAATTTGATGCTCCTCAATATAATCAAAAAATATATAATATACCACAATTCAACTTTCAAAACTTCCAAACATAAGTAAACAATAAATTAATGTGAACAATCTATATCTATCTATCTATTTATCTATATATATATATATATAAAGTTGAGGATTGAGGAGATGACGTGGCAAGATCACCAAAGCTCTTTTATTCCTATTATCTTTAATCTCAGCGCATGTCTCTTCTTTTTATCTTTCTCTATTTTCTTTTATTTCAGTCTGTCTCTTTCTCTTCTATCTAACCATTAATACATACAAAACGCAGCTCCATAAATTTTCTATTATCTCGGCTTATATCATTTTCTCTTCATTCAACTGATATGTAACCATTAATATTAATATTAATAATAATAAATGATAAGTAACCTCAATGGCCGGTCAACACGTCACTCAATAAAACTCCAACCTTGTCTCTCGCCTTCGCGATCTTCTTCGCCTTCCTGTGTTTCTTTTCATTTTTTTTCCTTTCTTATTTATTTATTTTTTAAATTAATTGATGCATATGGCTTCTTCAAGTTCTGGAATCTCAATCCCCGCTCTAGGTATCGTCTCTCGCCTTTGAGATCTTCTTCATCTTCCTCTGTTTCTTTTCATTTTTTTGGACTTTTCTTTATTATTTATTTTTTAAATTAATTGATGCATATGGCTTCTTCAAGTTCTGGAATCTCAATCCCTGCTCCAGGTATTGCCAATTTCACTATTCAATTTGATTTTGACTCAAAATTTAATTAATTTTTGTACTCAATTTTTGTGTACGTTTCATTGTTGTAGAAGCGGTTCATTCTTGGTCTCGTCGCTCGCAGATGAATCTCTTATCGTCAAAGAAGCCTCAATGACCTCTCTCACAGACATCGCCGCTCTGTAATCTCTTCATCGTTTTTCCCCCTTTTTTTGTTTTAAATTCATAATTCATAATTCTTTAATTGAATTTGAACTGTATGAATCCACTTTTAGTTCTTGATTGTTGTTCGGCTGTTTCAAGAGGAGGACGTCGGGTAATTATTTTACAATTACTTTCTTTCTTGATCTTGAAATAACGAGATATTTTGATTCTTTGATGTCAAACTTTCAAAATTGGTGTTTTTTGTTCCCTAATTTGATTCTTTCGATAGCATCAAGTATAGTTAATTCTGAGAAGCAAGGCCAGTGCTGACTGTTTTGTTATCTATTCTGACAGAACAGCATGGAGCAGAAACTTCTTCGGTCGGTTTTCTGTTTGTGGGTGCTAGCATCATGCTTGCTTCTTCCTGCTTCCTCTAATGGCTTACGAAAATTGGTTTGAAGAAGTGGCGTCTAGATCTTCATAGTCTAAATGCTGCAAGAATAATAAGAAAAGAGCAATATATGGGGGGAGCAGGTGTTAGTGACATGCACAATCGTTTAGGTGATTCAAATGAAGATATATTGCCTTTGGAGAGATTGGTATTGGCTGTCCCCCACAAAATTTCACTGTCGTATTTGATACCGGCAGTTCTAATCTCCAGGTTCCATCTTCAAAGTGCTATTTCTCTGTGAGTTCTGCTGGTTTTCTTTTTGTTACTGTTAATACTACCCAAAAATTAAAAAAAGAAATGCCATCTAATAACTCATGCTTATGGTGCAGATTTCCTGCTATTTCCATTCAAGGTACAAGTCAAGAAAATGCAATACATATACCGAAATTGGTAATGTTTCCAGTTTCATGGCATTGATATTTTCTTGATCACAGGTGTGGTAGATGTTTAAAAGCATTTTTAATTTGTTGTGTAAGTGACGCTCCAATTTTTCTTTTTGAATTGTGATTCAGAAAAATCTTTGTTACAGTTCGATCTCTGTTAAAATCACTGCCATCATCACCACCACGCAAGAAATCATATTCACATACGAAAAGTTGATTTTTCAATTCAACCTTTTTATATTATTTTTTCAACATAGAATAATCTATAAATTATTTTTTTTTCATTGAATCGCGAGTTTCCCTATCTACGTAATCAAAGAATTAGGGCACAGATTTGTAAAACCCTGAATCTTCCCTTTTGAAATTTAATGAAATCATGGGCAATTCAGAGAAAGATTCGACGTCGAAGTCAATTAACGAGACGGTGAATGGGTCCCACCAGTTCACGGTAAAAGGTTACCCCTTGGCAAAGGGAATGGGCCTTGGCAAGTACTTATCGAGCGACGTTTTTACCTTGGGCGGTTACGATTGGGCGATTTAGTTCTATCCCGACGGTAAGAACCCAGAAGACTTGCTGACTGATTTATCTAACAGGATATTAAAGAAAGAAGGGATGAAGATTTACTCGTGCCGCCTACTGATGCTACTCTTTTTGAAGATCCTTCATTCAAGGTAAATTTTAACGAGATCTTAGTGGAATATGGTGAAGTAGAATCATCATCTATCGCTAATAAACTTGGCATAATTTGCAGGTTTATGCTGAGAAATATACTGAGGATTAGGATGCATTCTTTAAGGATTATGCTGAAGCCCATGCCAAACTTAGCAACCTTGGGGCAAAATTTGATCCTCCTGAGGTATGTTATGATTGCTTGTGTTAAGTGCTTTTACGACCGCTAATGTCAATGTAGCTTTGCCTTTGATTAGAACACCCTGTCATTGTTCCTTAAAATTTTGAATACGTCCGGATTGAAGACAATTTTTTATTGTATTAACTTACAGAACTCATATTTTTTTCTTGCGAGATAGTTCAATAGGTTCTGTTATAGGGGTTTATTCGAATAATTTTCGTAATATTTAGAATAGCTCAGATGAGTTTTCTGACAAACAAGCATATTTAGAGTGCCAAATAACTGCACATTTGTCAATATTGTGATTCTGGCTGAAAATGCCAAGTGGAATTTTAGTTTTTCTGTACTCTTCTGGCGCATGTATGATTACATACTACCATCTTTATTATTAATATAAGCTTCCAATCTGGCGTTAACTTATTAAAGATTTAATAAGAAAGATGTTTGAGAGGGATCCAAGGAGAAAAATTTCTGCTCATGAAGTGCTATGTGAATTGTTTCATTCTTATTATATTAAGGAAGCTATTATGTAGGTGCTGTAAATGGGTGATCAAGACCCATGTCCTAGTGTTGAAAGTACTCTCATCTATATGAGGACTCAAACAATGTCTTTGAAATATCTATCAGGTCACCCTTGGATTGTGATCTCTATAGCCTATGCTGCTAGATTGGGTTCTGAGTCAAGGCAGAAACTTGAGGTTCAAAAGCACTTGAACTGCTTGAACAAACCCTCGGTTAAAAGCATCAAGGTTTGATTTTTTTCTTCTTCATGTGAATTCTTTATTCTTTACTTTCCTTTCTCTCTCCAAAAGTCTCCATCTTTTCAAATTTTTTTCCCATTTGGCTGGTGAGAAAGTAAGGGAAAGTGCAGGAAAGTAAATGGAGAAATGCATTTTCTTTGAGCTTTTTGTTCATTGGGTTTTCGGGTATATGTGAATAAGTGTAGATATTAATTTTCTCTTTTACTACATTTTGATATAAGTATACTAGCTTGAAAGAAAATTGGGGTTTTTGTTTTAATTTCATAGATTTCAACAAAAAAGAAAAATAATCTTTGGGTGAAAAGCTTAGGTTATTTTTTTTCAAGAAGCAATGATTTTTCTGATTATTTTTATTTTTTCATCTTTCTCTGTGCAATGATTTTCTTTTCGTGGAGTTATTAAAGCTAGAGAGAAAGGATAAGAGAATGAGTTCATAATGATAAGTTCAATTTCTTTTTATGATCTGTCAGAGGCCAAGTAGAACATTAATGCAACTTTGAAAGCAAATTCTTGAACTATTTTAAAGATCTCAATTTTTAATCTTGTGTTTCTTATGTTTGAACAGAGCCCATACGGAGATATTATTAACTGCGTTCGCATCTCTCACCAGCCAGCTTTTGATCATCCTTATCTGAAGGACCACAAAATCTAGGTTCATATATTTTAATCCTTCTTAGCCTTCTTATTCTTGTGCAGGTTTTTTTGTGTTGATTCTGATTTTATGTTGTAGGTATGTTTAGTTTCATCAGATGAAAACTAATTCCGACCCAGAAGGGCTTTTTGATGACAACAAAATGTCTGCAAAACCCAAAGAAAGAACAAATCCAATTAATCAGCTGTGACGGTTTTGTATTAAATCTCTGTGAAAGATTCAATTTTTGTTGTTGCAATTTGCGTTATCAATTTTTGTGCAATGAATAAAGTCAAGAAGATGGCTCTGCGTGTATATTTTATCAACTTTTTCCTTTTTTTTCCCCCTCTTGATTATGAATTCTTTTGATCATCCCAATTTTTCACAATGTTTCTATGCAGCCAATTAAAAGTACAGTGAAAAACGGTATAGTCCATAGAAATTATTCAACGTATTCACAAGAAAAATTAATTAGAAAATATGTTCTATGATCCCAAGCATCTTCTTACCGATGTAGTACAATAAAAACAGTAATTGACGATAAAAATAATTAACGTAAAAGAAAAAAATTAATGAAAATCACTTTAAATCTAATTAAAATGTAGAATGAACAAAAATATCAAACAAAAGTTAATAAAATTTTTTTAAATTTTTTTTAAAGCCACGCTAAGTCACGGTCTATTTCCTAGTATTATAATATCATACAATGCTATGTTCCAAACACACCCAAAGAGTAAGTTTAGCACACTGTATTTTATTATGATATTTTGTATTTTTTAATGCAAGAATATCAGTAAGATCGTATTATAATAATATCAGTACAACGTTTGACTTTACATCAGATCGTATTAATTTTTAATTATATTATGTTTGGTGTGCAATTGTATTGTATTATTTTTTTGTGATTAATTTAAATTATATATTTAAAACATAATATTTATTAGTACTTAGAAAAATATTAAATATAGAAGTCTTAAATTTTAGAAATTTAACATTATTTTTTAGTATAAATGTTGAAAAATATCATAATTCTCATAAAGATCGAAACTTAAAGACTTAAATTTTCAACAACATAACAATTATTTGTTAGTATTGTCCAGATATATAACCTGTGAAATAAGGATTGAAACAAATAATTTAATCAAATAATCTCTAAATAATATCACAACATAAATAACTAGTTAAAACATACAAAATTAGTTCAAAAGAAATCTTAAGATGATATAATAAAAATTTATACATGTCACAGGATAATCACAAAATAATAAAGTAATGCAATAGTTATAACATATTCCCTAACAAAATGAATTGTGCTAAATAATCTAAGTAAGAGTTCTAAAGTATATGTAATAATATTTTATATAATTATTTATATTACTATTAATTTTAAATTAATATTATTCATCCTTAAATATTTATTATTAGTTATATTAAATTATTTAAAAATAATTAATTTTTTTATATATTAATTATTGTAATATAAATAAATAATGTAATATCATATTATATTTTTATATTTCTATATATTATTTAAGTATTTATTATTAGTTGTATTAAATTGTTAAATAATAATCAATTTTTATATATTAATTATTATAATGTAATTAAATAATGTAATATTATGTTATATTTTTATTTTTATATATTATTTAAGTATTTATTAATACTTGTATTAACTTATTAAATATTAATCAATTTTATATATTAATTATTATAATATAATTAAATAATACATTGTTTAGTTATATTTTTAATATCATAAAAATTAAAATATAATATAATAATATGGAATAATAAATTAAAATTTTATTAATTTATATTAATAATTATAATGTAAAAATAAAAAAATAAAATTAATATTATATAATATTATATTAAATTAAAAAGTTATATTTATTAATTATTACTATAAAGTAAAAATAATAATAATAATAATACGGTAACTGTTGCATTTGCTAAACCCGACTATGATGCGTTAGCTAAACCCGACTATAATGCAGGCACTTCTTGCAGCACGCCCTAAGGGTATTAGGCAATAGTTAAAATTCTTTTCAAATGCCATTTTATCCCAAAAAAGGACTTATATGTAAAAATTTATAACTTTTAGAACCTATTTAACATTATATAAAATATAAGGTGGTGAAAGGTAATCAAACTATAAAAAGACAAAGGCAGTGGTATATTACAACCGTTATATCATAGCTTCGTCCAAAGTAAGGATGCCTCCATATAACAAACAAAATTACTTAAAAAAAGTCTTCATAAAATACTTTTTAATCACTCTCTTAGACATTGTTTCACTTTTTCATTTTAGATACTGTTTTAAAAACATATTATCCAGCACAATTTCAATTTCACTAAAAATTAATCATTTCTATTTTATAAAGCAAATATAAAAACACTATATGAAAAACCATACCAAACGCGCTTGACAAATTGGGCAACTAGGATTTATTTTATTTTTTACGTTGGAGAGCAAGACCTCCAGTCATTACTAAACATTCATAGCAATAATGTCATTGCACGCTAACTTGTTTATCAGCTCATCACCAAACATGTAAATTAAATGGGCTGTTAAATAAACACCCTTTCATTTCCCAATCAAGACATACATACATGTATCAACATATTTTCTCTTATCTAAATTCTCCCTTTGCTATTCATATGAATTCGTACCTTATTTCCTCTTGATCTAATTGAATACAAGATATGAAACAAGCTGGCACATAAATAAACATTATTCCACTGGAAGATGAGCGAGCATGGGAACACAAATTAAGTGCTGATCAAAGAATCTTCAATTGAAGATTGGGATATCCAACCTGTGCTTTGTGCCTTTCGAAGAGATCTTTAAGTGCTTCCACAAATTGATTGTGTACTTCAGTTACCTGCAATAGGGATACAGGAAAAATTAAAGAAAAATACATGAGCATTGCTATCCCCATGTTGTTTGTTTACATTTGACAAGTGGAGATCCCTTAGGAATTCTATTACAGAAAGTAAGCAAGTTTACACCAAAATACGAGATGTATTAACATATAGGGTTTTGTTCATCAGAAAAATAAAAAATAAAATGTAACAAATGTGGTTTTACAACAAAAACAGTGATCTTGTAAGCAAGTACACACATCTAACTTTAGGTTATGGCTTTTTAGACCGGAGAATATACAGATATGATGAAATTTTCTCATGCTCAGATTTCTCCCACATCCTTATTAATCAACCATTCAGTTAATTCAGAGGCATTTGCAAGATGAAAACAAAGAGCATGTTAACTAAATCCCAGAGGATAACAAAAACATAGTCAACAATGTAACTACAGATAAATATGTGAGAAGAACTACATTAGGCCTGAATATACCATTAACATCAATACCTCTTCCGTGGTAGGCTGAGGACTTTTCTTCAGCTCTATTGGTCTCCCAACCACTACATGCATTGGATGCCGAAAGGGTACAGGAGATCTGCAAAAGTATATGATGTCAAGAATCCAATAGCCCTAGGAAACAGCCACCCTGTATGTCTTCCACATATTATTAACACATTCTCTCAGAAGTGGACGTAGAAGTTGCAGAACAAAGTGTCAATTTTTAAGCCAATAATCCATTTTCTAATCGGCTGTAGCGAATAGTAGTTTACTGATATTACAAAAGTTTCCTTCGGCTTCAATGACAATTTTTCAACATAGAAAAATAAATACAGGTGTAAACCCATGTATATCCCAAATTTTAGCAAAATGGACAAGATAAATATTCTTCAGAGTTACAAAATTAAATATCCATAGTCAATATATAAAAAGAGACATACAAATCTATACATATAAATAGGAGGGGCATTTATGGGCATGACATGAACTCCAAGTTCAGGAATGGCTGCCAGGGCAGTAATTTTACGATTTATGAATGGTTATTATCAATTAGTTGTGATGCCAACAAAACAATTTAATGCCTTACTAACTCCACTATTTTCAACATGAGTAGACGAAATAGTAAAATGGACTCAACAGATACAAATGATAAACAAAGAACCTGAATTGAAAAGAGAACAAAAACAGTCATCATGATTCATGACAATTATAAACATTCAGGGAATTTAGTAAATACCCAAAAAGTCCCCAAAAGTATATTGGGGTGAACTTGATGGCTCTTGAAAATTGGAGGTACAACTTCCCACCTGGCTTCCACCACTTGTAGACATTTGACTGTAGCACAATTGAGAAAAACAAAAGGAGAAACAATTAAATGTTACAGGAGATGCCTCACATGAAACTGACAAATACAGGGGTCAAATGTTGCAAAAAAAGAAATGTTAAGAAGTAGATTAAGGACACAAATCTGCAAGGAAATAATCTTTTTTAATTATTATCATATATAAGAAACTGAAAATTGTATTAATAAAGAAGATGAAAGAACATATAGAGGACCAGCTGTCCACTCAGAAAACAAAGACTAGCTCTATTTGTGTTATACAAAAATATAACCAATCACGCATATACAATGTTAGAATCAGTTACAACTCCCTATCTCAAAACCCCATCCCAGTTTAAATGTATAAAGAAAAAGGATGAATCTTAAAACTCCTTAGAAACTGAAGCCGCAAGCAAATAATCTTGTTGCAGGACTAGTACAAGCAATTGCGGAAATGCAACACTAACAGCATGCAAGTATCAAAATACAATGCCAAGAGAAGAAAACGTTGCAAAAAAATGCCAAGAGATGAGAACAGTGCAAAAAGAAATATCAATACCTGACCATAGCAAAAAACTGGAACCAGGGGTCGGCCCATCTCTATGGCTGTGCGAACAAATCCTCTTCTTGTCTTTAGAAAGGCAATCTGCAATCAAGCTAAGAATTAACAGAGTACTTACAAGGTCATTTCTATAAGAAGATGTTTGCTGCCCTAAGCATGTGGTTTGAACAGGAGGATTAAAGAAAGAGATTAGGTGCTTAGAGGAAATGGATGATCCTAATAATTAATAATGGTACTAACTACTACGACAAATGACAATTATAATACAACCTGCTAGATTTGTCGACAAATTCCCCTGGTAACATACTATTGTCAAGTGCCAAAGTCTATTAAATTACTGTACTAAATCATGACATAATTAATAATGGCATACAATACATAAAAATAGAGAAAAACAAGAGAAAGTGCAGTGCTACCTCCGAACCATGCTCCATGTGAAATGTCTCTTGCACTCCCCCAGGCACTATGATGCAACTATAACCAGCAGCCAAGAGAGAAATGAAGTTTTTCTTTGTAGCTGGTGCAAGACCCAACCATGTCCATATATGCCTCAGAAACGGTGTGTAGAATACCTTTTGATTTATAAACACTTTGTAAGAGAGAGGCAAGGGAGGGGCTCTATTACTTATAAAAAGCGACAAGAATTTAGGGAAATTAAGGCTTACAGCACTACTTGCGATGACCTTTATTTTTGGTAGAGGCATGAAACCAGTGAGGTCAGCAAGTGCAACAACCCCAATAGGCAAAACTGAATGTGGCTCATAAGCAAAAACTGCAAGAAGTGCAATGTAAGACTATTGCTTGTAAAAGAAGAAGGCGGGAGGGGAAAGGAAAAGTTTTCAGGATAACAAAGCTGAACAAAAACTATAGCATGAAGTAATTGCAACTTAAAATTACGCAGTCAAAACTTTGTTCATGATTACACACCTTTACAAAGTGAGTGCTTGGCTCAGAGAAATGAATTGATATCCTCCAGTGTTGATTATAATATATATAGTTGGCAATTACACATTAAGCTAATAGATTGTAGTGAATATATAAAGTATGAGAGCAACATTAATTTAGACAATGTTTTTGTGATAGTATTATAACCATCATCAAATTAGATCCATAAAAGGGGTGGTGGTGATGAGGGATAAGCAAGCGATGGCAATGAGAGAGCAGTTTAATTAAAGTGATAATATAGGACTGATGAAAGGAAAAGAGAAAGGCAAAGAGAAAAACCATAAGCGCGATCGGGATGGAAGGCATTGATATCCTCAACATGTAGAATGATTGGAAAATAACTGCATGCGTGCTTACAGATATATCTGCCCCAATTTGAAGAAGATAATCGTTTGAGAAACACAATTATACAAACACAAACATTAATTAATTAATTAAAAAGCAGAGACAGAGCAGAAGAGGTACCTGGCCAAGCTTCTGCCTAATTTGCTATGTTCGTCGATGGGAATGAACATAAACAACAATAGCAATCCGAACACTCTGATTATTGATAAGCATGAAATAAAATATATAATATATATTACTTTTGATTAATGATGAATTCAAAAAGAAAATTTATGATTAATTAATTAAAATATAAAATGAAATGAGAAGAATTGAAAAGAAGACGAACTAACAGAAGATAAATGGAGATAGGGAAGAATATGAAGGAGACAAGGATCAAAAGGACGTTGAAGTGAATAAAGCCCAGCCATATCCCCAAGGCTATCATTGTATGCATTATATTCGATGGAAATTCTTCGTTTCCTTTATATTCTCGGTATCCATGCTCATCCTCATGCTCACGCTCCACTCTCTCTCCAAGCGCCATATTTGCCCACCGCCTGCACTTCTTCACTTCACTAATTCTTCAGTTACAACAAACAATTCTAGTCTTATAATTAACAAATGGAAACATACGTACATCGATAAACAAAAGAAACAAAATCCAATTTTTATTTTATTTCTTTCAAGAGCGAGGGAGGTAAATCAAAATCATCCCCTCTCTCTATTCTATTCTCGAGCTTTCCGCCTCTGACCCCTGACCTCACACCTCAGTCACATGCCAAGCCGCCTTCAATTTAACCAGTTGGTTTAATTTTAGGGTAAATTTTTTACCACCCCAAAGGAATTGACATATAGCACCACAAACCCAAAAGAAATGTCCTGTGGCACCGCGCCCCCAATTCTGTTAATTTAACCGTTTATTCTAACGGTAAGATGACAAATTCGGAAGCCATATGCAGAGTGCTGTACCCGCAAACCCGTCCACCAAAACCCACTCGCTGTGGGTAATTTCAAGGGTTTTGGACGCGTTTGGTATTTAATAAAAATCACAAATCCGTACCTTTATAATTTTTTTAAGTTTTAATTTAAAATAATATTTAAACTTAAAAATATATAAATGACTAAATGGTTAAACATGTGGCTATTCCTTAATATCTAAAGTCGTAACCTAAAAATTAGTTGTGTGCTGAATTTAATGGTATAAAAATACATTTTTATTTCAATAGAATATAATATCTATCGCATTATACATTACAAATTTATAATCATTTATCTTTTTTCTCGATAAACTTATAGATGTAAATTCTTTTACTAAAGTAAGGAGTAACAAATTCTCCAAAGATGAAGATATTATTGATGAAGTAAGATATACTTATTATAATTTCATATGTACTATTATTCTTTAAATTAATGTATGGATTATTTCATTATTGATGAGCATAAAATGTATACATATTTTACTCTTTATTATATAATTGCTAGTTATTATTATTTGTTATTTTTAATTAATTATATTATTTTATTGAATAGGAAATTAATTGGAGATTATGGATAAAAAGGACATGAATAAATTCAAATTGGGAAGCAATGAAGATTAAATTGAAAGAAAAAGATATAGCCGAAAATTAATGGAATCCGAGCCGAAGAAATCAAAGCAATTACTTAATCCAACGCATGAAGATTGATTTTGTCAATTTCCAATTAAGCTTGCACGTGAATAAGAAATAAGAAAGTGAAGAATTAAATGTGGCAATTGCATGTGCATGGCATTTTCTATTTTGGAAAGCAATATAGGACCCGTGAGCTAGAATTAGAGTTGGAAACAAATTAATGGTTTGTGGTATAAGGTGGCGTAAATTAGGAAGCTTTATTTTAAAATTGGAAAAGGATTTCAATTAGAATCCAAAAAAGAATTCGTTTAGAATTGATGAAGGATTCGGTGGCCAAGCATTATAAAAAGGAGCTTTGGTTTTTGAATGAGAGAAGACTGAGACGCAAACGAAGAGAGAAGAAGCGGACAGCAGCAATTCAGTTGTTCCATGGCTGATTTTATTTTATTTGTTGCTCTCTATTTAAGTATGTCTAGCTAATTTTCTTATACTGAGGTAAAAAATGAAATCCTATTTAATGAAATAATTATTTTTTTATTTAATTAATTCCCTACACATGTTCTTTTATGATTATGGTTCTTGTTTTACATGATTGATTGAATAATTATCTTTTTATCTTTAATATCATGTATTATTGATAGTTAAGAGATTATTTGGTTAAATCAAGGCTTGGTGAAATAATGATTAATGTGATTAACTTTGATTCTTTGTTTTTTAATAGGATACATATAATGCTTAGAAATCCTACCTTGAAGCGAAAAAGAACCTACATTAGATTAAATTACTTGGGCTTAATTGTTATATCCATGAGATAACATAGATTGATTCGAGTTGTCACTATAAAATTGGAGATTAATAACAATTAGATAATTACTAGTTGAATAGTGGTGGATTCTGAAACTTTGGTAATTTTTGTCTTATTGAAATCTCATTTGCTTTAATTGTTTTCTTAGTTTAATTAGTTTAATATCTCTTAAAACACAATTTGCTCAACTAGGTTAGGGTTATTATTAATTTTAGATTTAAATTAGACTTTTCAATTTATAGCAATCCTGTGGGTTCGACGCCGTTACCACTATTCTATTTTTAAATATTCGTATGCGACATGAGTATATTAAAATTTTGCACAACAAGTTTTTTGCGAGTATATCCCCGACAACGGCATCAAAAACTTGTTGTGCAAAATTTTAATATACTCTCAAGCGCACGAATCTTTAAAAATAGAATAGTAGAATTTAGTCTTAACCCACAAGTGGATTGCTATAAATTGAAAAGTCTAATTTAAATCTAAAATTAATAATAATCCTAACCTAGTTGAGCAAATTGTGTTTAAAGAGATATTAAACTAATTAAACTAAGAAAACAATTAAAGCAAATAAGATTTTAATAAGACAAAAATTACCAAGGTTTCGAATCCACTACTATTCAACTAGTAATTATCTAATTATTATTAATCTCCAATTTTATAGTGACAATTCGAAATCAATCTATGTTATCTCATAGAAATAATAATTAAGCCCAAGTAATTTAATTTAATGTAGGTTCTTTTTGCGCTTCAAGGTAGGATTTCTAAGTATTATATGTATCCTATTGAAAAACAAAGAATCAAAGTTAATCACATTCATCATTATTTCACCAAGCCTTGATTTAATCAAATAATCTCTTAACTATCAAGAATACATGATATTAAAGATGAAAAGACAATTATTCAATCAATCATGTGAAACAAGAACCATAATCATCAAAGAATATGTGTAGGGAATTAATTAAATAAAAAGACAATTATTTCATTGAATAGGGTTTCATCCTTAACCTCAGTATAAGAAAATTAGCTAGACATACTTGAATGGAGAGCAACAAATAAAATAAAATTAGCCATGGGACAAATGAATCGCTGTTGTCCGCCTCTTCTCTCTGCCCGTCTGCATCTCTGTCTTCGCTCATTCAAAAACCAAAGCTCCTTTTTATAATGCTTGGCCACCGAATCCTTCATCAATTCTACACGAATATTTTTTCGATTCTAATTGAAATCCTTTCCCAATTTTAAAATAAAGCTTCCTAATTTACGCCACCTTATGCCACAAACCATTAGTTTGTTTCCAACTCTAATTCTAGCTCACGGGTCCTATATTGCTTTCCAAAATAGAAAATACCATGCACATGCAATTGCCACATTTAATTCTTCACTTTCGTATTTCTTCTTCACGTACAAGCTTTAATTGGAAATTGACAAGATCAATCTTCATGTGTTGGATTAAGTAATTGCTTTGATTTCTTCGGCTCGGATTCCATTAATTCATGGCCATATCTTTTTCTTTTAATTTAATCTTCATGGCTTCCCAATTTGAACTTATTCATGCCCTTTTTATCCATAATCTCCAATTAATTCTCTATACAATAAAATAATATAATTAATTAAAAATAACAAATAATAATAACTAGCAATTATATAATAAAGAGTAAAATATGTATATATTTTAATACACTTTATGCTCATCAATTATTTTGTCATGATTTTAATATTAATCTTTAACTTAATATTAATATTAATCGTTGTTGTAGGAATTATGTTGATGGGTGTTAATAGCGATGAATGAAATAAAGATCTTAACTTTTGGAGCTTTTGTTGAATGATAATATGAAATGATAATTGTTACTCTTTGATACTAGCTTGTGTTTTTTTTTTTATGGATTTATGTATTTCATACTTAAATTTGAGAAATTATTTTAGATTGATGCTGAAATTTAAAATTTTCATTTACATTGATTAAATTTAGAATTGAATATGCTATGTGAAATTTTAGATTATTATTATAAATTTATATATTGAACATTTTTTATTTGAAAAGTGGGAACCCGTAAAAAATCCATTAGATGCCACTTGTGGGTTTGGTAATTGTCAAAACCCACAATGTGGCGGGTTTTTTTAAAAATCTTAAAACCCACAGCGGGCGGGTTTTTTAAAAATCTTAAAACCCGCAGTGAGTTACGGGTGAGTTTGATAATTTAAATTTTGTGTGGGTGCGGGTTTGGTAATGACAAATCTCGCTACGGGCGGTGCTCATTGCCATCCCTACGAGTGCCAATAATCCATTGCCAAGTAAAATCATTGAAGCAAATTCCTGCTAGGTGTGTTAGGGCTCACCACATTATTGGCAATAAGGGGATCACTAATAATTGAGGTGGAGGCAAAGAAGTCATAGTGGGTTATAGAATAGAAGAGAAGTTAAGCAGGTTTCCATTGAAAGCAAAGATCTCTTATTTGTTAAACTATTATCAACTAATGGTGAAATTAAATTTATTTGACAAGTTACTTGATGGTGATTATTGTGTAATTATCTTTAATTGAGGGTTTTTAACATAGATGTCACTTATTGAATTAGACTTTTGCGTCATTTGATTTTTTCCAATTCAAAAATCAAATGTTATTGTGTAATTTCCATTTCGACATTTAACAAAACTTTAAACAGTTCCATTAATAATAACTGAAAAACTAACGAGAATTGAGGGCACGATACATAATGTTATTTCCTTTCGGTGTACAATGCTATATGTCAATTCATTTGGAGATGTGCGAAAAATTACCCTTAATTTTAATCTAATTTAATACGATTTATTAAATAAATATATCGACACAACCGACAAGCACACATATAAATACTAAATAGTGCTCACCCGCCACTCGGCCTTTAGTCGAGCCCCCACAAAAGCATTGTGGGGGTTAAGTCCTTCCTCAATTATATCATATAATTGAGTTGAGGTAGTCGGCTCTCTTTTGAAATGTAAGTGGAGTAGACGCCTCGAGCTTCATACAATTAATGTAAACTAGTCCAAGTAATAGTCGATTTATAAATAACCGTAGCGAGTTTCATATAATATGAATTATAGTCGATTATAATATCGGTGTAAAAAAAAAAATTAAAAAGCGCTCACCCACAGCCCCACACCCACACTTATATGATAGATTGGTGCTTTTAACAAATTTTCTTATACTAAAATTACATGGCAATGGCTATGTTGGAGATACTCCATTGTGGAGCACTTCTTCGTTAGCCATACAATCAAATTAATAAATAGTAAAAATACGTTATAACTTTGATCTTGTGGTTATAAAAGAATATTTCACGTTAAAGCATCTCTAACATAACTAGACTCAAATTATATATAATGACAAATAATAATATATAAGTAACATCAATTTTTTCTCTCTCATCTCTTCTATACTTGCGAGATATCATATATGGATTTATGAACCATCTATTGAAATTTCATCAATAGATTGGACAAAGTTCTCTTGACCAAAAAAAGTGAAAAATCTAACTAATAGAATAATCGAGAATCAAAAATGAAATATATAAAATTACAAAAGAAAAGAAAAAAAGATCTCTAACTCAAAAAACAAATATTAGATCGAACAAAACAACTTATTTTGTTAAAATATCAGACCTTTCAAAAAGGATTTGACAAATATTAAAAAAATGCTCAATTAATCCGCAAATCATATTTGTTTCTAAAATTTGTCATTAAAAAGATATACAGAAACATTTTTCTATCTACCCTTACTACTCCAAGAATCAATGCAAAATTCTTTTTGTGAATCAACAAGAAAATAAATAAATTTTTTGAGAAAAAAATCTGCAATAATGAAGCAAATCCCGTATATATATATATATATATATAGGTCTTTTTCTGCAAACTCTTTAAATTTAGATTTTTATATTGATTCCACTTCAGGAAAGATTTCAAGTTAGAATAAATGATTCCTAAGGTGCAAAGATGAATTAGTCAAAGAAAATCGGGCTGTGAGCCCAAAATCTAGAAGTGGGAAATTTTTTAACAATAGCCTAAGTGAGAATCTACCACCTCAAAAGTTGAATTATGTCAATTGCGCATTAAAAAATATTTAGGGGAGAGAACGGTGAGAGAAGGGTAAGAGAAATAAAAAAAGAAAGGAAAAGAAAAAGTAGGTGGGTAGAGAGACATGGTAAAATTCTCTCACCCTTCTCTCACTATTCTCTCCCCTAACATTACTCTTGCGCATTACCTCACAACCTCCTAAAAGAAAGGAGATGAAATTGTAACCATCATGCATCATTTCATTTCGAAGAAGTTTACCATAAGCTAATAACTCCTCCCACTCACCAAAATAAAAGGACCCACTCACATAAAGTTTGGGATAATATAAATACTCAAAACTCTCTAAAAGCGATGTAAGTTCACAAAAACTCCAACATTTAATAATTCAATTCAAATTCGCTAGTCACTGACATAAGCACCCCACTCCAAAAATCCCCTTCTCCGGCCCCATTTCACTGCTCTTTTGTTTGCTATGTGTGCAGATAAGACATTCATCTTTTCTTCCTACCTTAGAAGGAAAGCTACAAGAAACAGGTTTCAACAATTTTCATTTTTATAATTTTTTCAATTTATGACTCTTATCAATCCAATTGGTGTGTATATATTTAATATAATCTCCTGCTCCTTTGCTTTGTTTCTACGATTAATTATTTTTATTATTGGGAAGCTAGTGGTTTTGAATTTTCTAAAGGAGAAAAAATTTTAGAAAAAGAACAGAAATAACAAAACTTTAAAAGAAGTTATCACTTATAGGATTGTTTATGTGGAGGGTGAGATAAGACGACTACAAAAGAATTTTAAGAGTGAGTAAACTTTTGGAAATTACAAGGTTCATAAACGAAGCATGATAATTTAGAAGGAAATGGTATTTTTGGTATTAAATAGAGTTTTAAAAGGATAATAGAGGGGTGCTAAAAATGCCTCTCTATATGATATCCAATAGGCAGGGATGGCAATTGATTGGATCTGACCTAAGATCCATGTGATCCAAATCCAATCAGATCGGATTTGGATCAATCTAAAATGGATTTAGATTGGATTTGGATATCGATGTGCCAATTTAAGGCGGATCTAGAAAAGATCTGGATCTATCTTAATATATAGATCCAAATCTATATCCACTTACCTTTAATTTTATTTTATTTTAAAGTTTTATTAACAATTGTGTAAATTTTATTCATAGCATATTAGTGGTATTTAGCATGTAATTAAAAATCTTAAAACTTAAAGATTAGTTTTGTAAATTTAAACGATAATAAGACAAAATAATTAAGTGTAAAGTAAAATTAGAGCAACCGACCCTAATTTTTTTAAGTCTTTCACTCTTGATTTAGTCTCTTTCTTTCTCTTGAGTCTACTCTCGCTTGTTCACTCGGTTTGAATGCTTAGATTAGTCCTTTAATTGCCAGGTAAATCTCTAGAGTTGACTTTTATTTTTTATTATTTTCTCATAATCTTATTCATGTTGTGTAATGGGCGCACTTGGAGACATTTGCATAGGGTTTTGTATAATAGAGAAAAGGAAATTAACCAAAAGTTTGTGAGAGAGGAAACAAGAAAACTCTATTGATGAGGAAATTGAAGGACTGGGACACTAGGGTTTAAGGAGGAAATATGATTGGTTTGCCTTAAGGTTATTTTTGTCAATTAAAGAGTTGTTATGGAAATTTTTTAGAGTGTGGTTATTTAAACCCATCAACATACCCATTAGACTTATAGGCCGTTTGTTTTTTTAACTTAATAACTTAATTGATTTAATTTCAATCAGTTAAATCATTAAGAATGTTTGCTTTTTCAACTTAATGAAAATTTTCAGTCATTAAGTTATTAAGCTAATTTTTTTAGAAAGTCCGAATGATATTATTAAGAAATATTCTCCAAAATATCCTTATCTAATTAATTAATTTCCACCCTTACTTAAATAAAATTTAATAATTAACATTATTACCCATCTCTATAACTTGTGATAATATATAGTGGTAGACAATTATTATTTTTATCTTTCTATTTTCTTCAAATTAGCATTATTTATCTTCATAATTTTTAATGAATTTTTTTCATAAGCAAACATCATAAACTATAATCAAATTGATTAACAATATAACATATACTAATATAGAATATTGAACGGTTGTATTTAATTGAATATGATTTATGTTATGATAATATATTATCTTTATGTTCTTTGAGATGTGTTTTCAATGGATTTTGGATAAGCCGAGTGGAGGTGTAAAACCCACCGAAAACAATGAAATTTATTTTGGGATTAAGGGGTATCTCATTTGTCTTTGTTGAGTGTAGGTTGTTTTGGCTTTTTAATGGAGGTAAGTGGTTGTAAGGTGGGTGTTAATGGAGGAAAGCTGAGAATTTTAAGGGAAGTGTTTGGAGAGGTGCCCTGGACCTGCGAAACCAAGAAAATGAGGTTAGAGGTGAAGGTTTGGTGGTGGTTGGCGACCACACTCCGACGCTCAAGTCGGCAACTCAAAGCTTTTGAGGAGTAGAGAGCTTGTCGGCTCTGAAAATGGAGAATAAGGTAGAAGAATAAGGGCCTCAGCCTTTTGTGATGTATGTGTGTAATGGTGAAATCATGTGGAAGAATAAAACTGGTTGTCCTTTTATAATACCCCGCCACGTGGCACGTTTTTCAAGAGTGATTTTGCTGTTAATGTCAGAATATTCCTCTTCCTTTTGTTACCTTTTACCTTTTTAGACTGTTAGAAATGAGCATGGGGATTAGTGCAGCCGATATAGATGATTTTGTCATTTGGTACACGTGGCGTATCTTGGTGGGCAATGTCGAATATTCTCGAGAGGTCGTCCGGACAATTTGTAAGGACGATAGCCAAGAACAGCTGTTTGTCTCCTCTTTATTGACAAGATATCCTCTATTTGATTATACCAAATCAAATATTATCTTTTGGAGATAAGGACAACCACGTGGAGGATATTTTGAAGATCATTTGACCATCCCATTTACATACAAAGATACCCCTTAATTCCATGGGTATGTCTAAAGTATCTCAAGTAAGGTACCCTTCTTTGGCGATAGCAACAAGAGATAGATTGGGGTACCCTGAGAGATCATTGGGGGTATCCCTGGTACTTTTGACAATTAGAATCACTTAGGACAAGTAGAGTACCCAGGCATCCCAAGCACCCTAGGATCCTATTTTAAGTGAAAATCTTCTAAGTGGACACATGGCGATCTATTATTGCTTTTTACATTTCTTTCCCAAACAAGATGTTTATTATTTGTTTAACATTTATAATTTATAAGGACACAAATGTAAAAATACTAGCTTTCAGATTTTTTAAGTTAAAAAAACAACTTAATATTTATTTTTACGATTCGAGAAAAAAAAAAACATATCATTCGATTCGAGACATAGCTTTATGCAAAATTCAAACTAATTCGAGTGTCTATTCGGATTTCGAGATAAAAAAAATGTCACCTTACTTTTTAATAAAAAAATTATTTTACTAAATTATCCGCATCGTAAATTATTATTATAGAGAAGACAATATAATCATCAATTAATAAATAAAAATTATATTGTTCACGTCCATCTTCAACCCATTTCTTTTGTATGTACGATTCTCATGTTTCTTTGAATTTTTACCTGTTTATTGAATTTATGTTCTTCATCCACACTTCTGTTGATTAATGGAATGAAATTTCAAGGAATTTGTTAAATATTTGCATTTGGCTAAAAGCTTGTCATTGATAAAACTCCCTCTTGATTTCAACCAATAATTTATTCCCGTCAACGAATTCTCTCTCTTCATTGAAGTTTTCCTAAAAGTCCATGCAAGAACTGCATCCATTGAAAATGTGATTTTATCATCAGTTTATTTCTGAAATTTTAAGGGTCTTGCTTGATGCATGAAATATTAGGGAGAAAAAGAACTTTGAAAAGAAAATTAAAAGATTTGGGTAAGAAGGAGAGATGAATGAAGGAAGGAATGAAAAAGCGGTGAAAAAAAAAAAGAGTAATTACAATAATTTAGTTTAAACTAGGGTATTTTATGTATTAAAGTGGGTTTATAAAGTAAAATTTTTAAATTTTAATAATATGTTTATTAAGTAAATGAGTTTAGTGAGTATTTTAGTGGGTTTAATTTTTATTTTTTTTTCCAAAGAAAAAGGGCTTTAAGAGGATTATGGAGAGTTGTCAATAGTTCAACTCTTATTTATTATGATAAATGGGTAACAAAGCTTCATTGTATCTTTCTAAACCCATCATGTAGTCTTTTTATTAAAAGTATTAATATTTGACCCCTAACTTTTTATCATTAGCCCTCACTTTTAAATTAACAATGTATATTTTCAAAAGGGTTATTTTCACATACCTACCCTGAGGTTTACTCTTGTGACACTTAGAGAGAAAGTATGCATATATTATCATATACCACCCCTGGATGTATATCAACGTTTAACAGTCGTTTGGTTAGAATATGAAAGTACATTAATACCCTTCCTTACAGATGACAAGAACTGACAATATTTTTGCAGTACTGAGTTGCCTTCCATTTCCAACTTTTTTTTGGCGCCAAATGTATAAGACCTGTTAAAATACCATTATACCCTTCTAATAATTCAATTTGACATTAGACCATCACATAATGAGACAAAAATGATTTGATTAGTGAAAATACCAATATACCCTTTACAAAATCAATTTACAGTAACTGAATCACTTAAATACATTTTAATGAATTGAAATAAAAAAAATGTAAGGCTGATATTACCGTTGGTTTCCAACGGTAATATCAACTCTCCAGAGCTGTATTTAAGGGCAAGTATCACTCCATTTTTTGAGCTTCACCTCACCACCACCTAAAACTTATTATGGATTCAACAAGTTCACAACAAACAATAGGATCAAGCAGCCATGGATACAGAGGTTGGAGGGATGAGATTAATGGCAACCTCATTCGATTTGCAAATAAGATATGTAGGTGCAATAAAAGAGCTCGTGTGAAGATTTCAGAGTAAGATGACAACCCAAATAAGCTATACTACTGCTGTATGGACAGCATAGCTACTTCAAGTTTGGGATGCCATCCCCAAATCATTTCAACAGAGGTCAGATATTTGAAGGTGTAGGAACATGCCATGCAAATCATGAGCTGCTGCTGGCTATGCAAAAAGATTTGACAGATTTGAAATCATTGATGCAGAAAACAAACAAAACAAAGGGAAAATGCAGTGGTATGAAGATGGTATTGTTCCTGAGCATGTTCTTTCTCATCTGTGCTATAATAATTTTAATAATAGGTGTAGTTTTAGCAGTAAAGTAGGCATTATGCAACAAATGTATGTGTTGGTACCTAAAGTATGTAATCAACATGTAGTAACATGAACATGAACCTAATGGGCAATTTATGTGACTGGCTGAAATGAATATAAATATGAATGCAAGTCAACTTTAATCAGTTTATCACTACCCCAATTCAAGCAAAGTTTGCTCACTATGACTAGCTGACCATGAATTTAAATGTAAAATAATTGATATGAATACAAAGAACTGTCTCATTCAAGTTCATATGACTAGCATAATTTGAAAATGAATGCAAACAACTAATTAGAGCTGATTCACAAGTATCTGATTATGCTTAACAAACGCTTATGTAATTTGCATCAGTGATACAAAAAAATCATATATTCTAAAGTTCTTTGCATACAGTTATACATGAAGATGAATGCAAGTTCACCATAAAATAATCAGACATATAACGCCAACATAATAAGAGGAAAGCCTGATTAGAGACTTTTAAAACCAAATCACTGTAAAATCAATCCAATCAGCTGCTCCTATCCCATTCAAGTTTATTTAACTCCAAGTTAATTTAACTCCATCCAACATCATCAGAACATTAAAAGAACAATCAACCACAATAAATTTAAATCAAAGCATAATATATAATATGAAACCCAACGCATGACCACATGGATAATTGGCATTCCAGCAGAAATTCAGTTTGAACATCCAATCTTTGGCTACAACACACCCAACCTTTAAAAGTGACAGAAGCACACCACATAAACATATACACTAAGGCAACTATTTATCATAATAGTTTGCTCCAATTAAGCCAAGAAAGACATATATAACATTTTTTTGGCTTTAGTATGAAAGTCTCTACCTTTCAGCAAAATATAAATAGAAAAAACTCAAACCTATATGTTAGGTGAGCAAGAGATGATACATCATATGTTGATGCTCTGGACATTTCAAAGGTGTTGCATCATCTGATCCCCGCAAACAAATTAAGTATGGGGTTAGATTATGTACTCTGTCTTGTCATATATCTTAAGCTCCATGTTCTTGAATCAGCTGGATGCTTTAACTTTAGTAATCAAATTTCATTCATGAGTCAAATGCCCTACAATAAATTGCACATTCAATATAAACCCACAAAATTAGAATACTGATTGCAAACAAACATTTTCAGAATTAAAAATACCATTATCATGGGCAGATGACTGTGTGTTGGCTCAATGGATTGCTTAACTGGGAGTTATTAAAAATACCATTGCAAACAAAATCTGGGAGCACTTCTATTGTTGCTTCACTTGGATCCTTATCGTGAAAACATGGAGTTTCTGCAGCCCCTGCAAAAAAATGCAATCAGACTCTATGTCCTCATTTAAGTAAACTGGGAATTGGTTTTCAGGTGTAAGATACTGACCACCATCTGCAGACTTGTTGCTTGGCTGGATAGCTGAGGAGAAAGATGATTCACAGTCTTCATTAGGAGTCACTGCAAACCTAGCCCAACTGTACCCCTTTGCTTTGAGCTGTTCAAATGTCTCTAGCAAATCTTTGTCTGTCAGAATTGTTTGATGCTCAACTTGCCATGGGAACATCACTTGAACCTTTATCCCATTTGCATCCCTAATAGGATGACCCCAACAAGCATCCCTTATATCAACCCACATTTTGTGCAAGCTATACTGCTCTGGAATAGCTAAACCAACAGCAAAAACTTCACCATCTATCACTACCTCAATGTCAAAGTATATTAAACTGCATAAACAATTACACAATTAGCATTAATAAATGTCATCTACTTCATCAACAATCTTAAAAATAACTAAACAAAATTGTTTATAAAATGCATGAGGTCTGGCATTATGTAATTGATGAGTGAATTAGTATTATTTGCATTAGTATTTGGGCAACTTAGCAACCACCTAGATACCCACCTTCATATATCCTCATTTATCAAATCTTTTTCGTTTTTTACACAAAAATTTCTAATCATTACCGACTTATTTTGATCACCAATTCAATTTAGCAGAACCGTAAACATTATTATCAATTAATTGAAACAAAACCTCAAGCAACTAAACTAGCAGCCTATTGAACAAAATGCAAGGAAAAATTAAACCAAAGCTAAGCTTTCAAATTCGACGGAAATACACACCTGGTACGATTTTCAACCACCGACTGCTCAAACGTCGGCCGTCACCTGAAATTAGCTCGTAACATGCTTAACATCAGAACAATTTTTATTGTATCTTCAAGTTCAAATACGCTGAAACAAGTGGGTATATTATGATGTGTTTTGGAATGAATTCGATGAGAAGAAGTGGAGATGGGTCACTCCCCCCTCAGTTTTCGCGTGCCTCCATGCTTTATATCACTGTGCATCTGTGCATTCTGAATGCACAGTAGATGCACAGTAATTTGTAAAATCAGTCAACAGCTTTTAACGATTTAAAAAATTTAAATTTTTACAATTACGTTATTGCCCTTAACACCAAACGGCTGTTAAACGTTGATATACGTCCAGGGGTGGTATATGATAATATATGCATACTTTCTCTTTAAATGTCACAAGGGTAAACCTGAGGAGAGATATGTGAAAATAACCCATTTTCAGAATTATTATTCCAAACTCCAATTAAAATGATTTATATAAATTAACATTTATCGATTCAAACTTAAAAGAAGATGATATTTGTAAAAGGGAAACAGTGAAACGAAATTTTGAGCAAAATTCCAAAATGACTTTGCATTGCGGCGTGCGAGTGGTGGCCTCCTTGGTGGCGCGCAAGTGACGTGGCGGTGCTTTGTAACGCATTGCATGGCAAGGTGCAGAGGCCCTGCTCTGCGTCGTCCGAAATGGGGCGTGGTGGCGCTTTGCTCCTGCGTGAAGCAGTGTGGCTTGTGGTTCCAATGGGACGTATATCACTTCTCTGAAAATAATAGAATGATGGTGGTGCCTGTGTGGAAGAGAGAATAGTGGGTGAGATGAGAAAGAAAAGAAGAAAAAATATGTTTAATTTTAATAAGACAAATATTCATTGACCTGATGTTCTATACTTTATTAAAAATACATCAAAACGTTTATAAAGGACAAAACATTCAATTTGGAACCAAAAAAATAAAATAAAATAAAAACTTGAAAAAAATGGCAACAATAAAACCCTAGCCGCCATTGTTTCCGCTGCACAAGCAGTCGCCACCGTCACGCCATCCTTTGTTTCTTTGAACCAAGACTCTAACAAACATCCCACAAGCTAGTCAACATAATCCCACCCATAACAACATCGGAATCTAAGAGTAGAGAGAGGAAGAGATGAGAGAAAGCTTGAACCAAATTCTTCTTAGGTCGCGCACGGCCAAGCAAGAAACAACCTTTGGCTGCTTGCTTCTACGCAAAAGTGTGGGGGCAAGTTGGCTAGGGTTAGCTAAATTGAGAGACATTAAGGATAAAGGAGGTTGGAGTTTGCTAGAGAGTTAAGAGATCAGATTAAGGATGGATAGGGTTTGGTAAAGAAAAAGGAAAAAAATAAAACAATAAAAAGATTTATTTTAAAAAAAATAGAAACAATAACGTGAAGTTACAATTTTATCCTTACACATCATCAAATTTGTAATTGAGTTAAGGCGGCTATGGAATAATGAATTAATGATACATTTTTTAAATTTTAAGTGGACGACTAAAAAAATAATAGTAATAATAATTTTGGTGTATCTTTTATAAAGTGTAAAATATCGGTGAATATTTTTTCCTTTTTAATAAGGATAATTTTAAAAATAAGTGGTATTAATTGAAAAATGGGGTCAGGTGAGAAAATCTAAAGGGGTGAAATATCAAGAATCTATTCAGCCTACAATTTATCTCACCAAACATGTACGCCTCTCTGTAAGAAAAAAAATGCCTCCATTAGCCAAAGAATTGGATTATCAGCACCTCTTTCATCCTTTTAAAATCTCTTTTGAATATTTAGTTTGATTATATTGAAATTACTTTCAAGAACACATTATATCTAATTAGATTCACATATTAAATGCTAAAATCTCTTTACACAAACATTTATTGTACGTATTTTCTTAAAAAAATCTTTTACATATTTGCTATAAAACCCCTTTGATGTTTAAAAGCCTAAATTAAATACACTTCTCTTACTATTTTTAAATAAAGAGTGAGCAAATAAGAAAAATAGGTTTATATAAATTAAAAGGGTTTGCTTATTTTAACTTAAATTTTTTATATAAATCTTGAGTCATTGATTTTAAAAAACTTAATGGTAAATAAATAGTCATCGTTAAATGTTAATTTGACTTTCAATATTTATCATTAAATTCCTTAAAATTTTAAGAGATTCTTACATGGATACCAACCAATAGTCCAAACTCTTAGCGAAAACATTCATTTACTATTGGATGATGAAGAGCCTTTTATGAATGGATGCATCTTAAATCACCTCGAGCAAATGAAGGGCCCGATTGAAAATAACTAAAGTCAAAACCCACAGCAAATGCTGATATGCATATTTAAGTTGATTGTGATGATCAAATACGAAGGATGATTAATCATTTAATTGGCTTCTAAGAATAACTAAGATGGGGAACAAGGCAAGCAATGAACTCAGCAATTATAAGTTTGAGTTGAGTAATAGTAAATGAGATGAGGCTATCATTTAGGCATATCGATGTCGAGCATAATGGCCATCGTCTTTTAATCAAAATTCGTTATAATATCAACATCACATGATAGTATGGGCAAGGCAGGTAGTAGTCAACTAACCCACTTTGTAAAGTATGCAATATAATCATTCATCGCGCGACAAACACAATTGACATATAATAGTGGGTTGTTGAATGTGGAGTGGGCTCATCATGATTCATGCCGCCATCTATTAATAAGATTCCCGTGAATTTCCATATGTCAGTGAAAATCTATTATTTTATTTTATTTTGATAAAAAGACTTATTTTTATTGATTGAAATTTAAAAATACAGACCTAATTTGAGAAGGGAATGAGCCCTTCCAAACACAAGTATCTTCACTAATTAAAGTCATCTTATCTAGAATATGAGCAATCGCATTGCAATCTCTTAAGATATGCTGAATTTTTGCTTTTCATCTTGAGTATGAGCAATTACATTTCATCTTGTTCTAAATCTCAGCAATATTCCAAGAGATTTTAGTTCTGCTGCTCTTCTTTTGTAAAACAAAATAAACTATTTTTTGACAGTCGGTTTCTATAATCAGTGGTGCTAATTCTACATCTATTACAACCTACATGCCAAAATTTACTGCTGCTGCTTTTGCTTGGACTATATCTCCATAAAATCTCATTCAGTTTACGACTGCAGTTATCATTGTCCCTCACCGTCTCTGATCACCGCTCCAATCAAATCAAATCTTAATCAAATCTATAAATATATTCTCACAGATATATTACCAATTTTACATAGGATATATCTTAATTTTGTGTTGTTTAAGGGGTCCAGCTGCCTTCCAACTGGTGGAAGGTACGACATTTTTTGTCGTCTAGTATTGTAGCCGTTGGATGTTTGGGAGGTTGATCTAACGGCTCGTGTTTGGTAGCGTCAAATTGAAAGGAAATTGGCAGCCGTTTAGGTCGAGTCTGCTTGGTTATGGTAATAAGAAATAGGTGTGAAATACTGTGGCAGCGATAACAAGATCACAGTCGTCCATTGTGACTGTGCTATCACATACACGAAGTTCTTCATCTTTCACTACACACACATGAAGTAAATAACCTCGACCATTTATTTTATACCATTTGTTCTATTATTTTGCTGTATAGACTGCAAAACGCGAAACAAAGCCAGTGGATATTTCTTCGCAGGATTTCATAATTCAACGGAATATAGAACAAAAACTCAAATCTGATTTTTCATCCATAATGACCATAACCACCTTCCCTATCTCAAACGAAACAAACGAATCAAAACATGCAATCCATGACATGAAATTATAAATATAAAATTATAAAATTATAAATATAATGATTTTATAAATAATAAAAATAAACTTAAATAACTTTATTCACAAATGAAACATATCTCTTCTGACTAATTTATGATTTCATAAATGAAATATTAAAGTTATTTAAGTTTAGATTTATTATTTATAAAATCATTATATTTATAATTTTATTTATTAAAATCATGAAATCATTTATTCATTTAATAAATTTTAAATATAAAATAATTAGAATTTTTTTAAACTAAGACTAAATTAATTTTAAAAAAATATATGCTAATAAAATAATCATAACATTTTATGTTTACTTTTTATTAAAAATTTTTTACAAATATACTTTAGCCCACGTGCCATTGATGGCCCATGGGTTGCGTGCTAGCCCACCAATAAAACGTGCTTATAACATACTTTTTCACGTGCCGTATTTTGATCCATCTCTAATCGTGCCGTGCTTTTAAGGCCCACGTGCCTAAAACTCTAAGCCCGGCCTGGCCCATGTGTGTGCCGTGCCGTGCCGCGTCTCGTGCCTTACTAAAATATGCTCGTGTCGTACATCATGTCAGACGGACACGTGCCACGCCCGTACAATCTGCCGTGCAACATGCCGTCGGCCCATTGACCATCTCTATATAGGTTATAGTTAAGTTGAAGTTGCTCCACCTTAAAGCATGTCTTAATAACCACTGATCAAAATGATAAATAATAAAAAATAAATTATTGTTATAATTATATGGTTATTAAGGTGTGTTTAAAGTAGAAAGAACTTTAATATAACCGGATCCTATAATATATGGTATGGTATTCCTACCAACATTTGCCCACATCACGCGAGGAAATAAGATCACGGTGAAAATTTGATTTCCTCGTCAATTTACGATGAATAAAACCATGATAAAATAAAGAAAAAAATTCAATTTATGGTTGTGTGTGTGTGCATATATATATATATATATATATATATATATATATATATATATATATATAATCATTAAAAATAATTTCAAAAATTAAAAAAAATATTCTTGTTGTGATTTTGTCCCTTAATCATTTTCCATTTACGATAGGTGCTCTCGTGAGTGCAAATAATCTAAGTCGTGAGTTCAAACTAACATTTGAAGAAGAGATTTCCCCATTTCGGCATTTCCCATTTGTTGTCTCAACTTAGTTTTAACGGCCTCCTCCGGAATTTAGGGTAACTTGCAAGTATTGTTAGTTTAATAAGGAGGCTCTCCCTCTCAAAAATAATAATAATAATAATAATAATAATAAGGAGGCTCTCAGGGCTCAAGTCTCCATTGTTTGTTGCTTCAAGAATCAAAACTCAAAAGCAAAAGCAATGTGTCCCTCTTTCTCTTTCATCCGCCCTCCGCACTAGCGGTTGCAGTGGAGTGCACTTTCATTATTATTGTTAATTATTATCACACACACACCCACACACACACATATCGAAAAAAACAATAATCACAATATTCCCAACTAGAATACAAAGTAGAAACCATACCATACCTTAAAACATTGCTCTCCCTGGCGGGCTCTTTCTTTTTCTTCCTTGGAAAAATGTCTTCATTGGGACTGGGAGGTTATGATATTCATAGGAGTTGTTGCTACTTCTTTTATTTGTTGGTTGGTGTTTTTCTTGCAGAAAACAACATCTGTCTTTCTGCGAAGGTGCTTTTTTGCTTTAGCTCTTTCTGCTCTGTTACCAATTTTCTGGATTTTGGCTTTGTCTTTTAACTCGCACTTGACACAGGTTTATGTCGTGTACATGGGAACCACTACAGGTGAGGACCCACTTGACGTTTTGAGACAACACCAACAAATGCTTGCTGTGGTTCACACTGGAAGGTCTTTTTAATACGGCATTGATTCATTTTTCTATGTTTATTTTTTCTTCTTGTTTTTCTGATTGGGTTAGTGAATTATTCACAACAGCATGGAGCAAGCACAGGCATCTCACATTTATAGTTACAAGCATGGATTCAGAGGCTTTGCTGCCAAGTTGACAGACCAGCAAGCTTCCCAAATTGCCCGTAAGTTTGGTGCCATTCCAAATGCAAACATTGTTAAACCATGCTGTGTCTGACATCTCAATTTTCAAAATGACAGAGATGCCAGGAGTGGTTTCTGTGTTTCCAAATATGAAGAGAAGGCTACATACCACTCACTCGTGGGATTTCATGGGTCTTAGGGGTGAAGAAACTCTGGAGATACCTGGATTCTCTACCAAGAATCACGTCAATATTATTGTGGGCTTCATTGATACTGGTCAGTAACTGACCACTAACCAATATTGTTTTTGTACTGTGCTGCTTAAGTATTCTATCCTTCTTAGTAAATGTTTTGCAGTACATAAACTTCCCTTCTTTATTACTTATGGAAAGAGCAATGCATTTTGTTTTATACTTCTGTTCATAGAGGCTTTCTCCCAGTCGCCCATTTAGTTCACTAAAGCTGCATTTTAATTACAAGTAGGCCAGCAGTATGAATGACCGCGCATATGAAATAAAACTCCGCTTCATATATACATAAACCTTTCATCTTGAAACCAATAGGCAGATGAAATATCTAGATCCACTTCATTGAGGATTGAGTTAATGCTTAGCCTTTTTCTTGATTTATGCTACACTTCATAAGTCATTTACCGTGTTTGTTTATCCTAGTATGCACTTACTCATTAATATCTTTGGCTTTTTGCATCTCTTGTTTTGCTATACTCAATTACTAATTGATAATAGTAATTAAATGTTGCAATAGTAATTGATATGAAATACTAATTGCAGTAAATGTTGGACTTTTGTTCACAATGATGCAGGAATTTGGCCTGAATCCCCAAGTTTTAGTGACGCTGGCATGCCTCCAGTGCCAGCCAAATGGAAGGGGCAGTGTGAATCGGGTGAAGCATTTAATGCTTCGTCTTGCAACAGGTTTACCATAGCTGTTCCATGTATTGTCATTTACTGCATGAAGTGTTATTGATAGGTCGATGCTCAGTGTTATTGAAATATTCAATTATTCGTGGCATAGGAAAGTGATTGGAGCACGATACTATATGAGTGGCTATGAAGCTGAAGAAGATATAGTAGAGACAGTGTCGTGTAGATATACCAGGGACAGTTATGGTCATGGTTCCCACACAGCATCAACTGCTGCTGGTCGCTATGTGGCAAACATGAATTATAAGGGATTAGCAGCCGGAGGGGCCAGGGGAGGTGCACCTATGGCCAGGATTGCTGTGTACAAGACATGTTGGGACTCGGGTTGCTATGATGTTGACTTACTTGCAGCCTTTGATGATGCAATTAGAGATGGGGTTCACATCTTATCACTGTCTTTGGGTCCTGAGGCTCCCCAGGGAGATTATTTCAGTGATGCCATCTCCATCGGGTCATTTCATGCTACTAGCCGTGGGATTTTGGTAGTTGCTTCGGCTGGAAATGAAGGAAATGAAGGTTCTGTGACAAATCTTGCCCCATGGATGTTCACAATTGCAGCTAGTTCAACAGATCGGGATTTTACCTCTGAGATTGTACTTGGAGATGGTGCTAATTTCACGGTAAAGTTGTCTTCTTTGCATTAAATAATTCTTTTAGTATGTTACAACACCTTATTGGTTCTCATTCATCAAATAGGGAGAAAGCTTAAGTCTCTGCAAAATGAATGCATCTGCGAGGATTATCTCTGCCTCTGAAGCCTATGCAGGATACTTTACACCTTACCAATCCAGGTGAAGCAGCGGGTATTTGGAAGTCAGTGTTATTAAGGTGGCCATGCCTACGAGAACCTTTAGTTATTTTTACTATGCCACTTGTTTGTAGTTACTGTCTGGAGAGTTCCTTGAACAGTACCAACGCCAGAGGGAAAGTTCTGGTTTGTCGACATGCTGAGAGTTCAACTGATTCAAAGCTCAGAAAGAGCATTGTAGTGAAAGAAGCTGGTGGAGTTGGGATGATTCTTGTAGATGAGGCAAGCAAGGACGTAGCTATACCCTTTGTGATCCCTTCAGCTGTTGTTGGAAAGAAGATAGGGAACAAGATTTTATCTTACATTAGTCATACAAGGTTATTCCATTCTTGACTTGAGTGTTATAGAGCTCAAGCTTATTTTTCTGATATATGCTATTTCTTATTTTTCAGCCAAGCCATATCTAAGATTTTCCCTGCAAAGACAGTATTGGGATCTGAACCGGCACCCCGTGTTGCAGCATTTTCTTCTAAAGGTCCCAATGCCTTGAACCCAGAGATTCTGAAGGTAAATTATTCTACTGAGCATCAGGAAATATGAAAACAGTTAAAACCCTGATGACTGCTTTTCTCCTCAATTTGACTGTAGTCACATCTGATTTTTCTAATGGACAAAGATGAATGTATGATTTTAAGCTTGTTTCAGTAATAACAGTAAGATTCCTCAATATCATCTAAGAAGAGATTTGATTTCCCTTAATTGAGCTTACTGTCTTCACAATTTTAAATTCTATGATACTTTGTTTTACTGTTTCTTCCTTCTCATTATTCAGCTTTTGATCTTTGCAGCCTGATGTTACTGCTCCTGGTATGAACATTATTGCAGCCTGGTCGCCAGCTGTTGGAAAAATGCAATTCAACATTCTTTCTGGAACTTCCATCGCTTGCCCTCATGTAACGGGGATTGCAACCTTAATTAAAGCTGTTCATCCGTCATGGTCTCCATCAGCTATTAAATCAGCAATAATAACAACTGGTATGTTTCAAGTTCCAAGCCATTCTTGTTTATAATGCCAGTTATTCTTTCTTTTTCCGAATCACAAAGGTTTCTAGACCATCAACTAATTGGTTTGATGGATTGTTTTGTCATTGGATCTTAACTATATTTCTAGAACCTTAAAAGTTACAATTGAGCCTTCCATTTCAAATGAAAATTGCAGCTACTGCCCTTGACAAGAACCACAAACCAATCACGGTGGATCCTGAAGGAAGAAGGGGTAATGCTTTTGATTATGGATCAGGTTTTGTAAATCCAAGAAAAGTCCTTAGCCCAGGTCTCATCTACGATGCACAACCAATAGATTATACAGTTTTTCTATGCTCGATTGGTTATGATGAGAAGTCACTCCATCTTGTCACAAGAGACAATAGCACATGTAATCAGAAATTCCCAGCAGCTTCCGACCTGAATTATCCATCTATCACAGTGCCCAATCTTAAAGACAATTTTTCAGTGACTAGATCTGTCACAAACGTTGGGAAACCAAGAAGTATTTACAAAGCTGTTGTATCTTCACCTGTTGGAGTTACCGTTACTGTTGTTCCAGAGCGACTAATCTTCAGCAGCTCTGGGCAAAAGGTCAACTTTACTGTGCATTTCAAGTTGACTTCTCTACCAAAAGGCTATGGATTCGGGTACTTGTCATGGAAGAATGGAAAATTAAGGGTAACCAGCCCTCTCGTTGTCCAGGTTGCACCTTCGGACATGGGGTTAATGAGATAAGAAGCTGTATACGTTCATGTTAAATTAAAACTGAGATACTTATAGATAGAACCCTGTATACACCTATGAGCTATGTGGATGCAGAGTAATAGAAACTTCAAACAATATCCATGTTTATCAACAGTGCTTGAGGCTCGGAGATAGCATGGCAAGTGACAAAATTTTCAGATCATCTGGTATACAACATATGATGGCATATATGAATTCAAGGAATTATTTTTGTTCCTTTTTTGTTTATTATTTTTATTCACTTTCTGTGTGCATCAATCAATGTCAATTTCATGCTTTGCGTTTCTACAATACCAGAACATGTAACTTTGATGCCTTTCATGATCATCTCCAAGATACCAAATATCAAATACTGATAGATTCGCGTATGAAACGCCCGACTTGTCATTATCTATAGTTTCTCTCTGCTCCTTTGTTTGCAAGGGCAAGAATTCTCTTAGCAGGCCACGTTCATTCATGATATAGTTGATTGCCCATTTAAACACAACTTAAGAAGGTCAGAGAAACCAGAAAACTCCTGCTCTTTCAATAGAACTCAATTTCAAGTTTACACTTTACAGTTTGCATCTACGATTTTCTTGTAAGAGTTATCTGAACATGAGATCTACAATATGAACAGTACTAAACACAGCTGAGAACCAATTTGGAGCCACTTTTAGCATCTCAATGTCTCAAGCATACTCATCAGAATTCAGAAAGCATATAACATGAAATCAGAAGTTCATCTGCTTTTAGTTACAGATTTTCCATTTTCAAATATTTGAAAGTATTTGATAGTCACTGGCACCAACAAAACACATCTTGGATGAAACAATGAGTTTTCTTCTATTGATCAAAGTGCAGAGGCATCCAAAGATATTATATAACAATGTACAATCACAAAAACCTGTAATGATGGGGGGTGTGGAAATTAAGCATATTGAGGCCCCTCCTGGAACAGCATATCTGAAGGATCAACCAGACCTTCTAACACAACAAGCTGGTCCAAGAGGGTTAGCTTCTCATCTTCTAGAGTCTTGACTTCATCTTCTACCTCTCTCAACTCCTTCCCTAATGCAAAGCTTTCTTCTTCCAGCAGCAAATATTTCCTTCTCAGTGCCCGGTACTCATTATCAGATGTCGTTGAGTCTTGCAATGAATCTGAGTTTGATCTCTCTGGTTGTTGGAATAATGGAGAGACTTCATTCTTCAAATTCCTTTTGGAAGCCTTCCGCCCCATTCCTAATGGCAGAGTCCCCAGAACATTTTGAATCTCTTTAATTTCATTTCCTTGTAACTGAAGAGAGGCAACTCTTTGGGATGACATTTTCTTTTTACGTTGCTTCGGATTTGAAATTTCATCTGATGGCTCCCTCGGATCTTGCATAGCTCGCTACACTAACTAATATTGCAAAATAATTTCAAAAAACATAATAGCCGAATCACAGAAATAAAAAAGAGAAAGAAAGATAAAAAGGCATTAAGCATTACAGCAATTGAGATATGTTTGAAAGAAAAGATATTTCTATACACCATGTTACCAATGTCAGACTCCACGAAATGGAAAAATTTACAGGTGACGGAGACAAATTACCCAAAGGCTTATAATAATACATAAAAGATTCTAAATTTAAAATTAAAAAAAAAAAAAGGAGACAGGAATGAGGGAATTAGGTAGGACATACAGATGAGAATGTTGTTGCAAAGGAAAGTTAAGTCAAATTACACGCAGCTTCAAAATGAAAGGTAAATGTTTGAGAGCCGGGCATGAGCAATCAATCAGGTTGCTTGATCTACGACAGAACAGAACTTCTCATGTCGCGTAAAACAAAATTCAAGTGAGATTGTCAAATCCAAAAAAAAATAAAAGGAGAAGAAAGAACCCTATAAATTTTCAGACTTAATTTCCTAATTTAACTGAATATAAAATCTTCAAATTATGAAAATAAAAAAACCCAAATATCAGTCGAAGCGCAAGAAGAACGTTTACCTTCTTAATCTCAACCAACAAGACAAGCTTTTCTCATCAAATCAACTACTGGAAATCTTGTGCGGTAAAGATTGTTATTAATTAATACATAAATTTATTAATAGATGATTATTTTAAAATTCTTCCAAATCCAAGGCTCATTGACTGGACAGTAGAAGCTGAAGCTGAATCCTTATTGGACTGGAGAGTCCGATAATGGGCTTGGATTGGGCCCATAATAAGCATCTCAACAGCATTATTTTATTCCTCAATAAACCCCATCTTGTCAAAAAAGCACAGTAGCCTTTGTTTTTATTACATGATTATCAGAATCAAAATTGGGTTCTGATCAATCCGATCGAATTTCGGATTGATCTGATTGGAGGAAAACTCATCCGAACTCAGTCCAAATTTTAGATTGGATCCAAAATTCAAGTTGAGTTCGAATCATATCCGAATTGGATTAGATACAGATCGGTCCGGAATCGGGTTGAAATTGGGTTCGAATCTATTCAGGTCAAATCGGATCAGTTCTTATTCATTTTGGGGTTTTTTTTTTGTAAATTACTTAGTTATTACAAGATTAATTTTATGTAATTATTTCATTTTACTTCGTTTTCACTAATTTTCATCAAAAATAAAAACCGCTAGTCCACTATTATGAAATCAAATGAATAAAACCTAAAATAAAAACAAAGTCCAAACTTAATAGTTTCCAAAACATGAAAGTCACAAAATTCAAACGTAATTAAATAGTTTCGAAAACACTTAGATAAGTTCTAAATTTCAACTTCGTATACTCTAAGTTGGACTATTGAAGTATAGTAGTAGACAGACAGTTGTTAAATATGATCTTGAGTATCCAATTATCCGAACATACAAAAAAAATCATGATTTTTAATATACATATTTCTTATAAAAATTTATAGGGTTTGATTTTTATTGAAATTAAAATAAAAAATAATGATCTCTATGCTCATGCCCCCTATATTACTAATTCTATTACATTTATAATTTTTATGCTTAATAAATACTACCCAACAACAACAAATCATAATTTATCCACGATTTATTCATGAAAATAAATGATGCATTCTCGATTTCTCATTAATATAGAAACACAGTACATAGAACAATATATGAATATATTTTGGTCAAGCTAATTTGAAAAACAATTTTATTTAAGCTCAAATAATAAACCTCATTATACAATTCCATTTCCTTTTGAAATTATTTGGTTCTTCCTCATATTTTATTGTTATTATGAAAATACTAAAAAACAAGACAATAATTAAATTAAAATTGATGGAAATGGGAAAAACCAATCGGATAATATACAAGACAACAAGACAACAATAAAAAATCAAATTAAATTCAATGATAATATACATATATATTAACATATCATATATATTATTAAGTGAAATGAAATGAAAAATTATATTTGATATTATTAACATATCATTATCATATATACTAACAAATACAATATAGTGTTATAACCATAAATTGAAAAATTCGGAGATTGGAGGACTTGGTGATGGTGGTTATCGGTCTCGATCTCGGTGGAACAAGCTGTGGATGGCTTTGCGCGAGATCAAGTGGTAAGCTGCGCAGGAAGAGCGGTCCGATCGTCGGTGTAGCATATTCGGTAGCAGTGGTGTGCTATTGTTGTTGTCTTGACCTATTGTTGTTGCTTGTTAGTTGTTTGTGTAAGACTATGAATGAAGAGAAAGAAGAGAGTGTGCTGTGAATGGGTCAAATTGTCCCTTCGTTTTTTTTTTCCAAGACCAATCGATTGGATTTTCGGATCGGGTGGGGTTAATAATCCGATCGATCCTAACCCGATTTTTTCGGGTCAAGTTGGGTTATTTGCCCACCCCTACGTAGGATAGTGGGATATAAACATATAATAATGTTTTGAGTATGTTACAATTTTCACCTTCATATGCACCATCAAATTGTTACTTCGTCCACTTTTAAGTTAATTTTGGGTTACCCCCTTGTGAAGTGACAATCTTCAAATTACCCTCTTACTATTGAAAATATTAAGCTACTCCCCAAAAACCATTATCTTTAAGACTTTAACCATTGACACCGTTGACTCATGAAAGTACGAAAGTACCTCTATCCTAATAGAATATTCTTGTAACGGCATTGTGAGGCTTAACAAAAATAGTTGATGTATGACAAGTCATTGAAAATGTAAAAAGTTAAACTGTTAAAATATTAATAATACTACTTAAGGAATTTAAATAAGAAAGTAGATAGGAATACTACTTAAGGATGTATATAAATGGCCGTCTAGTAGTATTTACTCACTCTCCTGGAAATGTTGAATTTGATTAACTAGAGGTGAGTTTAGTTCACATTATATGGCGTTTTTTAAAGTGCATTGAGAAAATTGAACCTATTACTCAACACCCAAATGATAGATTTTTTAAGTTCAATTATGGCCATGGTATTAATCATTTACTAAATATTATCTTTTCATTAGTGGTCAATGATTTATCTTTTGCTTTAATATATATATATATGTTCCAATCATGGATCACCGACTATATTAAAAGTCATGGATAAATTAAAAAAATAAAAAAAAACACACACTCCAATACACCGTATTTTGTTCTATAGTGTATTGAAATCGTATTTTTTTTTTTTGTATTTTAGCTTTCTCGGGATCCCTAATTGGAAATCTGCTAACTATATAACTATATATATGAAAAAAAAAATTCATCCCTTATTTGGTCAAGAAAAATACAAAGACCGACCATCGCCTTCTCTCTCCCTTCAAAAAAATAAAATAGATATCATAAGTCACTAAAAAGTGATATCAATTAATATAAAAATAATATCAAAATACCGAAAGTTCCTATTGATAATTTGTTAAGGTGTTCAAATATTCAATGATTTTCTCGAGATATAGTTAGAGGAAAGTCTAGGAAGAGGGACTTTGTTCTAGTGGCAATCGAGGTATCGGCCAACCAATTATTAACCTCAAGTAATGAGTGGACGGTAGTAGTGAGGCTTGCAATGATCATTACCATATTCGTACCATGGATTTGGATCTCGGTCTTGGAAGCCTGAGTTAGAAAGTGTTAAACCATGTTTTTAGGCCTTCGACGGCTCTACTACACCACATTCTCAATCATCCTACGACCCACAATTACCAATGAAACCCCTGCAAGTCACTCCTAATTTCACTAGTAATTTCAACCTAACTAAAGGTGCATTTGGGATTGAAGTTGGGTGATTTGTAACTTAAAAAAGCTACAAAGACTAAAGTGTTTAGTAAACACCAGTTGCTGTAGCTTGGAAGCTATGTTGATATGATTTTTCACTTGTATGATGAAAAATCTATTATATCTTTAATAATTTTGTTTAAATTATTATTTAAAATTGTATTTACTATATATTATTAACTTTTGTTTCATAGTTACAAATTTTTTTTCCACAAAGACCTCAATCCCAAACGGACCCCAAGAGGTCATGTCCACTCTTTTTGAATGATGCTTTCGGGCTTTGGGAACAACTTGATGATGGCGGAGAAGAGACTTCTTTCAACTCTTCATTCATCATTAACATCTTCTGCCTCAACAATTCTTCAACTCCTGTAGAGGGCTTTGCTTTCCTCATAGCACCTGACCACTGCATCCTCCCACCAAATGACCATAGTCAATACCTTGGTTTGACCAACTCCAAACATCGATGGACTCTTTTCCAACTACTTTGTTGCCATCGAGCTCGACACTTTCAAACAAGATTTTGATCTCGATGACAATCATATGGGTCTCAACATCAACAACGTTCATTCCAACAAGACTGTGTCATTGTCCGACTTTGGCATTCGGATCAACCCTACTAGTGCCAAATATTACAAGCTCGGATCTAGTACGACGACTTTAACAAATTACTAGACATGTATATGCAGAACAGAAAAACAGTCCAAACGGACCGCTAGTAACCAAGCATCCCAAGCCAGTTAAGTGTGGATATTGATCTCGGTAGATTTGTCAACCAAAGAATCATATTTCAATTTTGCAACATCTACGAGGAATATTGCTTTTGCACAACTTAGTTATACTCTAAGATGGAATCTCACTTTGTGGAGGTTTTACCAGGTGATGATGTCAAACAGGGAAATAATAATCATCATCGTTGTTGGCTAAAGATTGGTTTAAGAGTAGTATACCCTTATTGTTGGTGATTGGAGTTACAATTTGGTTTGGCATATTGCTTGCATAAGAAGCGGGTGAGGCACGAGGGTTTCGATCCCAATAATATACTCGGCACTCTCAAGAGCCTCCCTAAAACTCTAAGGGAATTCCAGGTTTCGTGATCTAAAAAAGGTCACCAATAACTCCGATGACAAGTACAAGCTTAGTCAAGGTGGTTTCGGTGTGATCTACAAAGGTGTGTTGCAGTACGCTAAACAAGAATCATGAAATTGCTATAAAAAAATTCTCTAAGGACAACAGTGAGGGTAAAGATGATTTTTTGACTGAGCTTTCTATCATTAATCGTCTTCGCCACAAACATCTTAGTCTTCTACTTGGTAAGTCTTACGTACTATTCTTTGCTTTTCTATAAGTAATGTTTTTGTCAAAAACTATTTACTGCCTTGACTTTTGAAGTTTCAAATTGGACAATACTTTTCCCCCTTTAATAGTATATAAATGCTATGTTATTGATAACTCTATGAAATGAGAGTTATCACAGCATTTCTAGGCTTAATTCATGGTTACTTGAAGAGTTATATTCATCTTTTGCATTAGTTTTAGATAGTTATGAATAATCATTTGTTCAAGTGTAGTTTTATTAATTTATGGTAGTTTATTAGATGCTCACATTCATGACATTCTGTGTAGGCAATACCAGAGGCAAGGGGTGTTGATAGCAGCTACAACAATTAGTATTGAAAGAGTAATAAGGGCTTAAGGAGTAGCCAGAATAATTGATGATTATAGCAGAAGAGTTGTTGCAAGATTGCTGTAGCACGGTTGTAGCACGTAAAGTCGGGATTTATTTATGATGGGTGCAATCAAGTAGGGCTTATGTGGCATAGAAGATGGGTGGCGTGCAAGGCAAACATAGTATGATTGCATTCGGATTCCTTGCTTTAAATGGAAAACCCTAGAACTCGTAATATAAAAAGAAAAGAGTGTGTGTCGAAGAGGAGCCGAAAAACATAACGAAACATTCTTTCGTGCATATCAAGAAAAACAAAGAAAGAAAAAGAATTCAATGGTTGCAAACGTAGAATTCAGAGAGGAGGAGAAGTCGAGATCGCAATTTGTCAAGAGTGCCTCTTAGGATGTAGTCTATGAATCTTTTATTTCTTGTTTTTATTTCCCTTTTAAGGATGATTTCGATCATTTGAACCAGTTGTTATTTTTATTTATTTGTTTAGCTGAACTAAATTCATATGTAGTTTGGTACTAAACAACCTTAATTTATTTGATTTAATTTATTGTTGTTTCGGTGATTCGCTGCAAAGACTTTGTTCCGATTGTGCTTAATTTTAATTTCTATTCCGATTGACCACCCATTTAGAAATATAAGTTAGGCTTGATCCTCAAAAAGACGGCTTAGTGGAATTAAATCATATCAATGTATGATTTTAGATTGGATTTTTTTTCCTTAATTGATTCATCAATTTGGTGGAGCCATATCTAACCTTGAATTTGTAAAGAACTAGACATAGTGATTTACCTTGTAGGGTTTAATAGATCCAAGGTTTTAATGTTATATCTAGATGAGATTTAGTAACTGGTCATTGTTAAATTGCACATAGATATAAGAATTCCAACAGGCAAAAGATGAGGATACATTAGGAATCTGTCCAGTGCTGTGGATAATAATGTAGCAACTAGCCCTAACATTGTTTAATAAATCAATAGTCATTAAGTGAGTTTAGATCCCCAATTACACTTTAATCATTCATTATCTTTCAGTAGTTGAAGTTTATTTAGTTTATTAATTCTTAATCTTTTAGTCTTCTAATTTTTACATTGCATTTTAGTTATTTAATTTCCAATATTTTTAATTGACTTATTTTCAATTGCATTGAATAAGCTTGTTGTAGCAAGGGTTAGTGACATCAATCCCTGTGGAGACGATACTCAATTTATCACTATATTACTTGTTGTGTACATTTGCGCATTAACACCTTATTGTATAAATTTAACAACAGTTATTATAGTCTACGTAAAGTTTTTGTTATATAACCAAGTCATTGAGTACGGACATATGGGAATTGAACTCTCGTAATAAAAAATGATAGCATATATAAATGTTTAATTATTGTTATTGTTATTATTTTTAATCGAATAAATAACAAGTTTGGTGTCACAAGAATGAAAAGTCTGCTTTTGGTATATGAATATATGCCAAATTCGAGCTTGGATAATCGCTGTTTAGTGAATCGAGAGGATAAAACAACAAGAGTAGAATGGGAGTGGAGGAACAAGATCATATCACCGGTAGCATCGGTGTTGCACTATCTCCACAATGAGTACGATTAGAAAGTTTTGCATCGTGACCTCAAAGCAAGCAATATCATCTTTGGACACCAATTTTAACGCTCGATTGGGTGATTTCGGATTGGCATGTGCATTAGAGAATGAAAAGACCTCTTATGTAAAGCTAGAGGGAGTGCGGGGTAGGCAGGTACCATGGTCTACATTGCACTAAAATGCTTCCATACGAGCAAAGCCACTTTGTGAATAAGATGTCTATGGTTTCGGAGTTGTGTTATTAAAGATTATGGGTGTGTTTGGGAGTAAGGTGCTGTCATTTTTAAGCTACAATTTCTTTGTGGGGTAAAAGCTATAATTTGTGGAATGGAAGGCGATAATGTTTGGTAAATGTCTTTGTAGCTTTTAAGCTGCAAAGCTAATGGTGTTTGGTAAAAGTACTGTAGCTTTTAAGCTATGGAATATTTGTAATAATGAATTTTAAATAGTATTATTTTTAATTGTTAACCAATCAAATTATATTTTATACTTTGAATTATTATATTAATTATTTTTAATAATTAATTAAATTAATATTTAATTAATCAAACTTATTTTTCTGTCCAAGTTGTAATAAATATTTAAAAATAAAATAAATAAATTCTAATTTTACATATTGATTGAAGAAATAAATTATTCCAAATATGTCTAATAAATATCATACAACATAACATAATAAAATTTAAATTTAATTAACTACAAAATTCCTATAAATATTTCCATTGTCATAACTTTGTTTAACTTGCAGCAATGCCATCTCTCAATATTATCATATCTTGAGCTCCATAATCAATCGTACCATAACTTTCTTCATGAGATGCAATATCCTCGCATCTACTAAATAATATTTTCCTAAAAAATAAATATAAAAATATAGAACACAATTCGTAACAACAATGTTAATACAAATTGAGAGATGCTAAATGAGTACACAGTTGGCTTCCTTAAATTAAATTACATGATGATCTATTCCAAACATGATGCATGCTCAACAGGTTCCCATATAGCACCTAAGTATACAAATGTAATGATTTTTAAAAACCAAGTGGTATCTTCCAAAAGATTGATTTTAAAAATTAATGCAAGCATGAATTCTCTTATTGTTATATATGTGCCACCCTCAAATGTAATGTATCTAACCAATCCAACAATCTTGACCACAACAAACACGAGATTAAGCAAAAACACAAGAACGGTAAATGCAGACACAAGCTCAATACTTTGAAAAAAGAAGCGAGCAGCTTTATTGATTATTATCACAAAGCACTTTACCTAGGTCGAGTACAATCAAAGTCTTACAATGAAACAAACTTTACACAAAATGAATTAGAAATGAGAATGATCGATACCCGGACATATGGGAATTGAACTCTCGTAATAAAAAATGATAGCATATATAAATGTTGTTATGAATTTATTAAAATAAATGTGGATGTTCAAAGCATTCATCCTTTTGTTTTCCCACTATCTCCCACTAGCAACCTTTGACTTCTCTATAACTCCCACTATCACACAAGAAATTATGATCCATAATGTTTTCATTCAATTCATGTAGTGATGATGTAACTATAAAAGGAGAGCTCATCTCCTTGTTTTGTACACACTTGAAATGAATAAAATTATTCTATAATATTTTGCTCTCTCATTTTGTTCTTCATCTTGTGTTACTTCTTTATTTTGTGTTGCGGGTTAATAGCTTTTCTAACACGTTATCAGCACGAGACGTTGATCAGGTATAAATTATTTTGTTTCTTATATATAGCAAATTTAGTTGTTATATACCTATAATTGTTCATCACCAAATTATGTCATATTAGTTATTATCATCCTATTGATGTTTGAAATAAGATTGCTTTCCCATGATTGCATGTATATTACTATATCTCTTAAAATATGCATAATTGTTGGTATGAGATTTGAAATGAATTTTGTAACATGAATAGTATATGTGATGATTACAAAATTTTATTATTTTATTTCTATGAGTATATGACATATCTAGTATTTACTTGTTAATAATGAATTAATTATTTATCTTTATTGTTTTATAGTTGTTTGAAAATGTCGAATCTCGCGAAACTTGAATTTGTGGCACTTGATATCTCTGGTGATAATTATCTATCATGGGTCTTGGATGCTGAAATCCACCTTGATGCAATGAATCTTGGAGATACTATTAAAGAAAATAATGATGCATCAACCCAAGACCGTGCTAGGGCAATGATTTTTCTTCGCCACCATCTTCATGAACAATTGAAAAGTGAGTATCTTACGGTCAAAGAGCCACATGTCCTTTGGGATTGTCTTAATGAAAGATTTAATCATCAAAAAACTGTTATACTTCCAAAAGCTCGTTATGACTGGATGCACTTACGATTACAAGATTTTAAATCTGTTAGTGAATACAATTCTGCATTATTCAAAATTGTTTCTCAATTAAAATTATGTGGAGTAGAGATTACTGATGCAGATTTGTTGGAAAAGACATTCTCTACTTTTCATGCTTCGAATTTGCTCCTGCAGCAGCAATATCGAGAGCGGAGATTTAGAAAGTATTCTGAATTAATCTCATGTCTTTTAGTGGCTGAAAAAAATAATGAACTTTTGTTGAGAAACCATCAGTCTCATCCAACTGGATCTGTACCTTTCCCTGAAGCGAATGGTACTTCAGCCAATAATCGTAATGCTAATCGAGGTCGTGGTCGAGGCCGTGGCTACAAAAATAATCGAGGCCGCGGTGGCTATAACAAGAAATATCGATCAAACCACTCGAAGTGGAATAACAATAATGAGAAGCAAGAAAAAGATCCACAAAAGAAATATCCAAAGGATCATGAAAATGTTTGCTTCAGATGTGGTGTGAAGGGACATTGGTCTCGTATTTGTCGTACACCAAAACATTTAGCTGATCTTTATCAAGCATCTAAAAATGCAAAAGGAAAAGAAATTGAGACAAATTTCATAGATCATGAAAATCCAATTGATATAACTCATTGGGATGTTTCTAAATTTTTTGAAGATCCAAATGGCAAAATTGGCCATTTAATTGGTGATGGACATGTGAAGACCGATTAAGAGTGCCATAGTTTGAAGTGTGTTATTTTTAAAGTTTGGTGTGTTTAAATTCTAAAATAAGTACTAGTGTGTTTAAAGCTTGGTGTGTTTCTTTACAGTTATAGTGTGTTTAAGTTTATATTGTAAGAGTGTTTATTGTTTTTAGTGTTTTATGAGAATTTGGTGTGTAACTTTTCAATTTCCTTAATAAAACATTTTCTGTAATGTTTTCTTTATATTATTTGAATATTTTTTTTATATTCAATTGACTTATTTATATCTATGTGTGAAGATATACAATGAATTTGAACAATCACTTGGTGAATAATGAAGATGGATGTTTGGTGGATAGTGCAACAACGCACACAATTCTACGAAATAAAAAATATTTTCATAATTTAATATTAGCTAAGGCTAATGTTAATACAATATCTGGTTCTGCTAACCTAATTGAAGGCTCCGGAAGAGCTAATATTATGTTACCAAATGGTACAAAATTACAAATAAACGATGCTTTATACTCCAATGAGATCCAAAGTTAGAAATCGCTTAGTTTCAAGGACATTCGTCAAAATGGATATCACATTGAAACATCTAATGAAGGTAATTGTGAATTTCTTTGTATTACTTCAACTATTTCATGCCAGAAGCATGTACTAGAAAAATTACCTTCTCTTTCTTCTGGGTTGTATCATACAATTATAAGAACAATAGAAATAAACTTTGCAATAAAACGGAAGTTCTCTCGATCCAAAGATTTTTAAACATTGGCATGATAGACTTGGGCATCCTGGATCAATTATGATGTGTCGTATTATACAAAATTCACATGGACATCAATTAAAGAACCGAAAGATTCTTTTGCCTACCGAAAGTCCATGTTTCGCTTGTTCTCAAGGGAAATTAATAATTCGACCATCTCCGATGAAAGTAAGTTTTGAATCTCCTAAATTTTTAGAGAGAATCCAAGGGGATATATGTGGCCCTATACATCCAAATTGTGGACCATTTCGTTATTTCTTGGTCTTAATAGATGCATCAACTAGATGGTCACATGTCTCTTTACTTTCTAGTCGTGGTGTTGCATTTGCTAGATTTCTTGCTCAAATTATTAAATTAAAAGCACAATTTCCTGATTTTCCTATTAAAAGAATTAGACTTGATAATCTTTGGTGAATTCACATCTAAATCTTTTAATGATTATTGCATGTCTATTGGAATTGATGTTGAGCATTCTCATTGCACACACTCATACACAAAATGGTTTAGCTGAATCTTTGATTAAGCGTTTACAATTAATTGCAAGACCATTAATTCTTAGGTCAAATTTACCTTTTTTCATGTTGGGGACATGCAATACTACATCTTTGCATCATTAATTCGCATTCGACCAAGTTCTTATCATACATATTCACCTTCACAACTTGTTTTTGGCCAACAGCCAGATATTTCTCATTTGAAAATTTTTGGATGTGCCGTTTATGTCCCGATTGCTCCCCCACAAAGGAATAAAATGGGCTTACAACGAAGACTTGGAATTTATGTTGGTTTTGATTCTCCATCAATAATTAGGTATCTTGAGCCTTTAAGCGGAGATCTTTTTACCGCAAGATTTTTGGATTGCCATTTTGATGAACAAGTTTTCCCGTCGTTAGGTGAGAAAAGACAAAAATTAATGAACGACGTGAGATTACATGGCATGCATCATCATTATCTCATCTTGATCTTGGTTCAAATCAATGTGAACTTGAAGTTCAAAGGATCATTTATTTGCAAAATATTGCAAATCAAATTCCTGATGCATTTACTGATTCAAGAAAAATAATAGAATCACATATTCCAGTTGAAAATGCCTCAAAGACGTGTTGAGATCCCTGAAGGACAACACGACGGAAGTAAAATACGTCTGAAACGTGGAAGGCCAATTGGCTCAAAAGACAGAATTCCCCGGAAGAGGAAAACACAAGAAAGGTTAAAAAATGAAATAAGTACTCCTGAAGAGCCATTGACTACTAATCAAATAACAGAGATTGATCAATCAAATAGTATTCATCCTGTTGATCTAGAAGAAGAAAATTTACCAACTACTGAAGAAGTATCAATTTCTCCTGAAGAGAAACAAAATAATGAAATAATGATTGGTTTTGTTGGTATAGAAAAATCTTGGGATCGAAATGAAATAATTATTGATGATATTTTTTCATTCATCGTGGCTTTTAATATTACAAATGATGATGAGGATCATGATCCAAAAACTGTGGAAGAATGTCGACTTAGAAATGATTGGCCAAAGTGGAAAGATGCTATTCAAGTAGAGCTAAATTCACTTGCAAAACGTAAAGTATTTGGACCAGTAGTCCTGACACCTGAAGATGTCAAACCTGTTGGATATAAGTGGGTGTTTGTTAGAAAACGAAATGAGAGAAATGAAATTGTGAGATATAAAGCAAGATTAGTAGCACAAGGTTTTTCTCAAAGACCTGGCATTGATTATGAGGAGACATATTCTCCTGTTATGGATGCAATTACATTTCGATTTTTAGTTAGTCTCGCAGCCTCAGAAGGGCTTGACATGCACCTTATGGACGTTGTAACTGCTTATCTGTATGGTTCTATTGATACAGATATTTATATGAAAATCCCCGAAGGGTTTAAAATGCCAGAAGCAAACAAATTTAAACCTCGTAGTTTATATTCTTTGAAACTACAACGATCCTTGTATGGATTAAAGCAGTCTGGGCGTATGTGGTACAATCGCCTAAGCAACTATTTATTGAAAGAAGGATATGTAAATAATCCAATTTGTCCTTGTGTTTTTATTAAAAAATCTGAAATTGGATTTGCAATAGTTGCAGTATATGTTGACGATTTAAATCTCATCGGAACTCCTGAAGAGCTTTCAAAAACAGCTTCTTATTTGAAAAATGAGTTTGAAATGAAAGATCTTGGAAAAACAAAATTTTGTCTTGGCTTACAAATTGAGTATTTGTCAAGTGGAATACTCTTACATCAATCAACATATACTAAAAAAGTTTTGAAGCGATTTTATATGGATGAAGCCCATCCATTAAGTACTCCAATGGTGGTACGATCACTTGATGTGGGAAAAGATCCATTTCGTCCTAAAGAAGATAGCGAAGCAATTCTTGGTCCTGAAGTACCATATTTAAGTGCAATTGGTGCACTCATGTATCTTGCAAATTGTACTCGACCTGATATTGCATTTTCAGTTAATTTATTAGCAAGATATAGTTCTGCACCAACTCGTAGGCATTGGAATGGTGTAAAGCACGTATTACGCTACCTTCGTGGAACCATTGACATGGGTTTATTTTATCCAAATGGATTAAAATCACCACTAATTGGATATGCAGAATCTTTGGATATCTCTCTGATCCACATAAAGCCAGGATCTCAAACGGGTTATTTATTTACCTCTGGTGATAGTCTTTGTATCATGGAGATCAATGAAACAAACAATGGTTGCAACATCCTCAAATCATTCGTAATTACTTGCTATTCATGAAGCAAGTAGAGAGTGCATTTGGTTAAGATCAATGATACAACATATTCGAGAAACATGTGGATTGTCATCAATTAAAAATAACCCCACAATATTATATGAGGATAATGCAGCATGCATTGCCCAAATTAAAGGTGGTTATATAAAAGGTGATAGGACCAAGCATATTTCACCAAAATTCTTTTATACGCATGAGCTTCAAAAGAATGGTGATATAGATATTCAAACAAATACGCTTAAGTGATAATCGCGATTTATTTACAAAATCCCTACCAACTGCAACATTCAAAAAATTGGTACACAAAATTGGGATGCGTCGACTCAAAGATTTTTGTCCAAATCTTGAAGAATCTATGTCAAGATGAGGGGGAGTACACTTGTTGGGGAACATAATTTATTTTAGAAAAATATTTTATATGTTGTACTCTTTTTCCTCACTAGGTTTTTATCCCACTGGATTTTTCCTAGTAAGGTTTTAATGAGGCAACTTTATATCTTCAAAATTATTTATTTGAGGAGATCAATAGATAATGTACTTTTTTTTTCCTTTACTAATATTTTTTCCCCATAAGGGTTTTTTTTTAGTAAAGGTTTTAATGAGGCATATTCTTTTGTAATGAACATCCAAGGGGGAGTGTTATGAATTTATTAAAATAAATGTGGATGTTCAAAGCATTCATCCTTTTGTTTTCCCACTATCTCCCACTAGCAACCTTTGACTTCTCTATAACTCCCACTATCACACAAGAAATTATGATCCATAATGTTTTCATTCAATTCATGTAGTGATGATGTAACTATAAAAGGAGAGCTCATCTCCTTGTTTTGTACACACTTGAAATGAATAAAATTATTCTATAATATTTTGCTCTCTCATTTTGTTCTTCATCTTGTGTTACTTCTTTATTTTGTGTTGCGGGCTAATAGCTTTTCTAACAAATGTTTAATTATTGTTATTGTTATTATTTTTAATCGAATAAATAACAAGTGGTGTCACAAGAATGAAAAGTCTGGTGTCACACTCTTAACTTTGCATAAAAGATAAAAAAAAATATTATGGACTCTCTGTAATTTGTATGTTATACATATGATATTATGATTTGTAAACTGGGATTTTGTAATTTTTTTTTTGTATTTACGATTATTCGGTGGTGTATATCATCTATACCAAGGCTCATATCTAGTATCAAACTCTATCAAGCCTTTAAGCCAAGTGTAAAGTAAACAATCAAATCAATTGAATAAGTATATAAAAAAATATTAGAAATACAAACCTGGAGGAGGATTTGAATAAGTATATTAAAGTTTTGATCTTTACATGTCTACTATAGCACACTCACAAGGGCAGAATCAAGACAAATTTTAATACACATCTAAACCCAAAGCTCAACTTTAACACTATCCAGAACCAATAGTTCAAAACTTTTGGTTAAATTTTGAGAATAATTTTGTTACAGTATCAGGCGTGAGCTCTGCTCAAATTAGTTTGAGAATGATTTTTATTAGGGGAATTTCATCAAACAGGAACTGTGCGTGTCTATAAAAAGCAACTATAAATAAAAAATGCAATAAAAACAATGACTAGAAGTAAATAAATCACACATGGCCCATCACCTGTCAATTTATTATAAACAAAAGCCCCAACACATTATGAACAAAAAGGAAGAAAATGAAAAATTGCATGTAACAAAGTAAAGGAAAACACAAAAAAATGAACAATGGGTAAAGGAAAACCCACCACTAACAGAGGTGTATGAGAATTGCCGGTGTCGGAATCGTTTGATGAGAATGGTGTTTAGGGTTTGTTTTTTTGAAAAAATTATTTTAAATTAAGTTTACTAATTTGGAGGACAAATTTTAAATTGATGTAAGGGCAATTTAATAATTTCATATACAGTTGGGAAGAAAAATATCTTGAGCTGCCAAGATTTTACCAAACACCTTGGTAGTTTGTTGTGTAAAATTTTAATATACTCACAAGCACATGAATCTTTAAAAATAAAATAGTGGTAACGAGGTCAAACCCACAAGGGATTGCTATAAATTGAAAAGTCTAATTTAAATCTAAAGTTAATAGTAATCATAACCTAGTTGAGCATATTGAGTTTTTAATAGAAATTTAACTAATTAATCTAAGAAAACAATTAAAGCAAATGAGATTTCCATAAGACAAAAATTACTAAGGTTTTAGAATCCAGTACTATTCAACTAGTAAATATCTAATTATTATTAATCCTCAATTTTAGAGTGACAACTCGAAATCAATCTATGTCATCTAATGAATATAACAATTAAGCCCAAGTAAATTAATATAATGTAGGTTCTTTTTCTACTTCAAGGTAGGATTTCTAAGCATTATATGTATTCTATTGAAAAACAAAAAATCAAAGTTTCCTAAACATTCAATGTATCCAATTTATTGAAAAACAAATAATCAAAGAGAATCACATTAATTATTATTTCACCAAGCCTTGATTTAATTAAATAATCTTTTAACTATAAAAAATACATGATATTAAAGACGAAAAGATAATTATTCAATCAATCATGTGAAACAAGAATCATAATCATCAAAGAACATGTGTAAGGAATTAATTAAATAAAAAGACAATTATTTCATTAAATAGGATTTGGTCCTTAACCTCACTATAAGAAAATTAGTTAGATATACTTAAATGAAGAGCAATAAATAAAATAAAATTAGCAATGGGAAAATTGAACTGCTGCCGCTCCTACTCCTTTCTGCCCGTCTGCGTCTCCTCCGAATGCCGTATGCTTCTGTCTTCTCCTCTTTTTTCTACGATCTAGCTCTCCTTATATATTGTTCATCTTGGCCGAACCCTTGTCAAATTGTAATTGCTAAGAAACCGCCTCTGAAAGCCAAATTATTCAATCCTCACGTGCTGGCCACTCCTCTTTAATTAATTTCCTTTTGTTTAGTTTTATTTCCTTTGTTTAGTTTTGTCTCCACGTGCACAATTAATTTGCCAAAGAAAGTGTTTTGCTTCTCTCGTGCATCTTTAATTGAAAATTGGCAAGATCAATCTTCATGCGTTGGATTAAGTAATTGCTTTAATTTCTTCGGCTCGGATTCCATTAATTCTTGGCTATATCTTTGTCTTCCAATTTAACCTTCATTGCTTTCCAATTTAAACTTATTCATGCTCTTTTTATCTATAATCTCCAATTAATTTCCTATTCAATAAAATAATATAATTAATTAAAAATAACAAATACTAATAACTAGAAATTATATAATTAACGGTAAAATATATATATATTTTACGCTCGTACTAACTGAGCTTTTTGATTTACCAAATTGTCAGACCACACTCCCAAACGCACCCTGTGTATGGTCAGCGCCCATAGACCATGATCGCAGGCTTTCAATTTTTGGTTGATTGTGTTTGGTGGTTGCATAAAGAAAGGCGTGCATTAGAGGCTATAGATAAAAGGCTAGCATAAAGAAGGGCGTGCATTAGAGGCTATAGATAAAAGGCTAGGCAAAGAGGGCTTTTTATTGCTAGGCCTCGCTTGCTCACATCCTAATGCCAATGAAAGGCCCAAAACACAAGCCATCGGTTTGATATTATCGGCATCTGCGGCTGTGCCTAATGTCCCCCTTTCAGGCCGATTTTTGTATGGCCATCAATTTCTAGCCCATGCAGTATCAACATTGCCTCTAGTATAGCTAATACCATCGGTACGACTCCCATCACATCTGAGTGGACAAAGATCCATAATCAAGGAGATAGGGAGTTCAGTGACAGCAACTCTCTAGCTCATGTGAAAGAGCATTTTTTTTTGTGGGAAAAAATTTGCAAATGTTTTTAAAACTTCATAAGTTTAAGGGGTTATTTGTTTTTTTATCAAAAATCTAAATTTTAGTTATTTTTAGATATTTAGATTTTTTAGTTTGTTTATTTTTTATAATTTATGTCTCGATTATAAGATGTTTAAGTTTGAATAGAAAAAGTTAAATATTATAATTTTTATCTCGAATGGTAGAAACATCTTAATAACTTTAATATTCTTTCTCATTAACACCCTTATTAAATACATTTATGTCTTACTATATAAATTATCATTTTATTAATTTTTATTTATCCATTTTTTTGTTCTGTGCATATTTTTTTTTTATTGTGAATAAAAAGACTTTATGTGAGTGTGTTTTATAATAAGTTTATCTCTATGCATTTATAATTACTATTTTTCTAATAGATTTTGAATAATATTTAATAAATTAATTTTAATTCAAATTATTAAACAATTCTTAGATGTCTTACGTAATTAACAAGAAAATTTATTATATAATATACTGAAAAATAACTTTAGAAGGATCATATATTAATATCAAAAAATACATGTGTTAGATATNTTTTTTATTTTTCATGCTTTGTTAAGTTACACATTATCAAATAATTTTTTAACTAATCAAATAATTTATTTATAACTTGTCATGTTTAACAAATAAATATAAGTATTGTATATACTAATGAGTTATATATGCATTTAGACCTATTTGATTTCAAAACCAAATTCAAACTCATTCAAATTTCAGATGGAAAAAAAAAACAAACATTACGCAAGTCTTTCATATTTAATTCCTATACATATAAGGGTGGACTTAGGACTTTATTAAAATACTTTTGCTAATATAAAAATTAAATCCAATGAAGTTCTAAATGAATATGAAATATAATAGGTATAAAAGAAATTACATCCAATAACGGAATAGTAGTAGTCTTACATAAAAATGCGTATTCTAAATAAAAACAAAAAATAAAAAAGAAAAATAAAATAAAAATATAATTAAAATGCAAAAACACACTGGGAAAGAAAAAGTGACTCATTAAAAAATAAAAAATATGTTAAAAGTAGAGAGACTTAATTAACAAAAATTTTTAGTATACGTCATAAACAAAAACTTCGTTATAATATATATACTATATGATTCTTTTTTAAAAAAAAAAAAACATCAAGAAGGTAGGGGGTTAGGCCCGACCCCTACCTATTATATAAATTAAATAAGGAAGAAAACATAAGGAGGAAGAGTGGGGAACATAAACCAAAACCTCATAACTGTGAAGCAAGATTGATAAGCAATATTATACCAAAAAGTTCCCAAAGACAAGCTAATATGGTAAAATCAACGTCGAACATGTGGGATCTCGAGAGCATCAAATTGAAGAATACCATACAAACCAGCTGAAATGTCTCCAAAACTAAGAAATCTCCAATAAGTCTGATGAGTACAGACTCAGTTGGTCATGAAATCGCAGTAGATGTAACCTCTTGAAAAACATGTCCGATAACGATCAAAGGACCAAAAGATAAAGCATGAATCGGCTAAGGAGGTAAGCAAAATCTCATCTCACGGAGCCATAAGAAATAGCCCAAAAAACCACGGTGCCCGAATCAGACTCCACCTTAAGAACAAAAAAACCCATGCTGGGCAGCAAGATTCAAACCCTCAATAACAACCATCAGCTCAGCAAACAGAATAGGCTGGTGTCCCAAAAAAGAACCAAAAGCAGCTAACACCACTCCCCGATGGTCACGTAGAACACCACCAACAGCATACATTCCAGGATTGCCCCTAAAACAACCATCCACACTCAACTTTACCTCCCCAGGCGGCGGCCTCAACTAAAAAACCAAATGAACTGGCCTACGAGGAGGTTGAATAATCCACAAACCCTCCCCAATCTGGGTATCCAAAGCACCCTCGACTAAGAAGGTTTAAAACCAAAAGCTGAGCTAGCAAGCACTAGATTAGATACCACCTGAAAAAAATAGCGTCCACATGAAATGCAACAGAATCGAACTTGAATGCATTTCGAGCCTTCCAGACATGCCATAGGATGAAGCACGGGAGTAGGACTTGAATATGTCTTGGAGAACAGGCGCATTGCCTCCAATGAACAAGCAAAGCATGCAGAGATTAAAAATGAAGGTATTGAAGATCGAGCATTGAATAAAACCACTGCCAAATCTGCCTCACCAACGAGCAATCCACAAATAAATGTCGACAGACTCAACAAACTGACCACAATAACACACGAGAAACCATGTAAAAGCCCCTCAAGCACAAGACCTCGTCTGTGGCCAAAAACCATGTAACAATTTTGTACTTTATATTATAATCAAGTCAAATATTCAAGATCTTGATAAAAAAAATTACAAATATAAATATGTTTCAAGTGAAGCGAAATAAAAGGATCTAATTTAGTGCGTGCCATAACACACATTATAACGTCTAACATCACACTTGACAAATAGGGATGGCAAAAAAATTCGATCCGATTTTTGGCTCGATTGACCCCACCGAAATTTTCGAGCTTTGACTCGAATTTAAGGGTCAAGGATCGGGTTAGGGCTTAAATATTTAGGACCGATCAAGCCGTGCTAGCCAATTGTCACCATTTCTATCACCGATTCTATGGTACACCACTAATCCTCATTTGATGTTGGAAGAATTTAGAATCTCAAATTTACACCCCCTGTTGAGAGTTTTTTATATCTTTGAGTTGAGTATTATGTTGACACCTACTTGACTTTAATAGAAAGTTTAAGATTCGCATACCAAATCAAAAAATCAGTGGTAAAAAATAAAATAAAATTGAGTAACGATTGAGATTCTAATATTTAAGTCACGCTTTAAGTTTCAACTCGATATGTGTTCTTTCATTTATTGCATTGATGAATTTTATAACTTATAAAATTACTTAAGACCCTCCAATAGCATTTAACGACACATCAATTAGAATTCAAAGTGGGGCTTAAATATTGAAATACCTATCATTACTCAATTAAATTTTAGTAAATAAACTATATATATATATATATATATATATATATATAGGCATTTCGCAACATATTCATCCTTTAACCCTAAAAATTATGGTCGGGCTCAGGTAAAGTCCAAGCCTGGCCAGACCGAACCTAAAATTTAAAATACCGAACTATTTTAATATTCGGACCCTTAATGTCAATTATAGGACCAGGCTCGGGCTTGGCCACCCTAGCCCTCCCTACTGACGAACTGCCCACAACAGAGCTCCCTCAGGAGAGCTCGCACTAAATCACGTTCCGTGGAACGAAAGCATTTCACCTAAAGAATTATTATTATGGATGTGACTATATTTACACGGTTGGTAATACGAGGTCCACAAGTGGAACTTTCTCATGGTTGTCTTGATTACTTTCGAGTTATTGTTGCTCCTTTATGTCCGGTCCCTATTACCTTGACCAATATAAATAGAAAATCAAGTAAAGTAATAATAAAGTAAAAAGTGATCCAAATTCCAGAAGGTCCAGTAAGAGTAAATCTCATAAATAAATTTAATTTATATCAATTTCCGTTTCTGCCCATGCCACAGGACACGCACAACAGCACAAGCCGGCACGGCCAGCAATTGACCGATTGCTTCCGAGTTCCGATTTGGCATGGTCACTAGTCGCTATTATAGTTTTTCTGACTAAGCTGACGCACTCGTACGCTTTTGTTTTTTAAACCTTGTTTACTTACCATGCATTATGTAAAATTTAGGGACACGAAAAATGTTCCCGAGGAATATTGCCTACTTGGGGATATCAGAGGAAAAAAAAAGCACTAAAAAACGTCGGTTGTATGTAAAGCGGCCGTCCTGCCACTGTACTGGACTATGAGGTGCAATGCAAGCCGGAACAGGGCTAGTTTCTTCCCAGGAACGAGGATTTTTTTTTTAAGTGTTACGTTGACAGGTAAATGAGACTGCTTCCACGAACGCTCTTTTTAAAAAATAAAAATAATAGGAGATTACTGTAATGCCTTTAAAAAGAGTGTGGAAGAAGCCAAAACGTTTTCAAGTTTATAGTAATAGTCTCGTGACTCATAAACCTGACCACAGTGCTGCTTTTCTCCCTTCGCCATTCGTATTAATATTACTTAGAAAGAAACATCACTTTCTCTTCCACCTTTCTCCTCTTCTTGGGCGAATTCGGATCTCTGAAATCTCTGATTGTCATCTGTATCTGTTTCTCATTGTTAAGGTAAATAACATTCGCATTAGACATTTTGCTGTTTCCACATGCTACATTTTACTTTTTTCTAAATGAGATAGAATACAAATTCGCGGTATCAGTTTTTATTTCTAAAGTTTGTTGTGAAGTTGGGTATCTTTTATTCATTTATTTGGAGTTCACTTATTCAATTTGCAGGGTCGATCTATGAGTAGTTCTGTCATTTTATGCTATTTATGGCTTGGAATTGAAATTTCTTTAGCTGCCACTCCAAGAAAGAGTGTGGATCTCTAATCCCTTATCGTCCAGATTTATCCTATTCTAACTCCTCAGCGCCAGCGGTCTCGGCTATCCATTCCTTTTCTTTTTGTATTATTATTATTTTTAATTTTTTTTCTTTTTTTTTTTTGGTGGTTTTAAGTTTTTCTCCCTGTTAATACTAATTGGCGCTTCCACTGTACCTTCCGCTCTGACCTATGATTAACTCATCTTTTTCAGCTATCAAGACATAATTCAAGGAGCTCAGAGGAGTGACAATCTGAATTTTGATAATGAAATGAAAATTAATGTGCTGTCAACAATGGCCCAAAGTATGAGAACGACTCAGTCTCCCTTTAGCTCCAGCCATGGAAATGACGAAACTTCTTTGCACAACTCTGCTGCTACTTCAAATGGGGATGAATACGACAGTGATGGCTCCAACTTCGCTCCACCGTTAGTCCTTGTTTCATATCAGTTTTTCTCTAGTGTCTAAGATCAGAGTTGAGCATGAGCCAATATGGCCAATCTTTTTGATATTGTGTCTTTCGAGCTTTGCCATCTTTATCTTGCATTGTAGTTGAATATGTGCTGCTGAATTTAATTTAATCAACTCTTATATGAGAGATTCATTTGTTTATACTAAGTGGATTCCTATGAATGATTTGCCTTTCACTTCTGCGGATTTTATATAGCAACTTAACTACTATATTAACTTTTTTCTCCTTGCAGTACACCAACAACTCTCTCAATGGCTGTTCCTGCGGAATTTGCCACTGCAATACCCTTGATTGATCGATTCCAGGTGGGAAAATACTACTATAGCTGTTATATTGTTGCTGGTCGGGAAAAATCTACTTCCCAGTTCATTTTTGCTTTGTTGGTTTTAGAAAAATGAGTGTTAAGTGACAATTTGCTTTAAGGTCAATGGTTATTGAAAATTTGATGTTCCACTATGTTCTACTGCTATATAGGTAGAAGGGTTTTTAAGGATGATGCAGAAGCAAATTCAATCTGCTGGAAAACGTGGGTTTTTTTCTAAAAAACCTACAGGTCCCCATGTTCGAGAAAAATTCACTTTTGAGGATATGCTTTGTTTCCAAAAGGTAAAGGCATAATTCTTTTTTTTTTTTTGGGAAAATGAGCCCAACACATGGTAGATTAAATTAATACATTGAACAGGATCCCATACCGACTTCATTACTTAAACTCAATAGCGACCTGGTCAGCAGAGCAACAAAATTGTTTCAGATAATATTGAAGTACATGGGAGTTGAATCATCAGATCGAGTAACTCCGCCAAGTTTGGATGAAAGGATCGATTTCATTGGGAAACTATATAAGCACACTTTGAAGCGTGCAGAGCTGCGAGATGAACTCTTTGCTCAGATATCAAAACAAACAAGGAATAACCCTGATAGGTGGGCATAATTGTGATTTTTCATTTTCATGACTGACTCTACATGGGTCTATAGTAGTTGGAGCTATGATTTTGGTCTATGAGATTCTTGGTAATTTATTGGTTCTGATATTACAGGCAGTGCCTAATTAAAGCATGGGAGCTTATGTATTTATGTGCATCTTCCATGCCACCTAGCAAGGACATGGGTGGTTATTTAACTGAGTATGTTCACAATGTAGCTCAGGGCATTATCATTGATTCCGAGGTTCAAACCTTGGCATTAAATACCTTAAATGCTTTGAAGCGTTCTGTTAAAGCTGGTCCCAGGCATACCATACCAGGTCGTGAAGAGATTGAAGCTCTTCTAACTGGTAGAAAGCTGACAACTATAGTATTTTTTCTGGATGAAACATTTGAAGAAATTACATACGATATGACAACAACAGTATCTGATGCTGTTGAGGTATTCTCCCTTCGATATTTATATATAATACTTTTTCTGTTTCATGAAGTACATCAATGATTTATTATGTATTCTTCTTTAGTAATTTGAATTTTTTTTTTCAGATCCTTCAACTTCAATATGGCTGTTTCATTGTTTATTTATTTAGATAACTCATTTCATGCCAGGTTCTTTGGTTTCATGACTAGTCATGTGCTTGAATTGTCGACAAAGGAAATGCCTAGAGTGTCATTTTATTGGTTGATTTGCTATCTATGGCCTAGAAGTCATTTAATAGATCATTTTACATGTTTGTATTTCTCTTTGTTCGGTAAACCAGAATGACAATTCATTTTATTTTAGGCGCTCTGTAGGTTTGCTTTAGAAAGTGCATCTTGACTGTTGATGGATATTTTATCCATTCCAATTTGTTTTTGTTTCAGCAAAAATTGCTGATACTAGTTAAATTCATGCCTGATTCAGGAACTAGCAGGGATAATTAAACTATCTGCTCACTCGAGCTTCAGTCTGTTTGAATGCCGTAAAGTTGTTACTGGCTCCAAGGCATCTGACCATGACAATGGTTTTTATTCTGACTTTTCTTGAGCCTTTGTTTTTTAACCAAATGAGAAATTATGGAAATTGTTAACTAATGTGCTGTATATTGTCACATAGAGGAGTATATTGGGCTAGATGATAACAAATATATTGGGGATCTGCTTGCGGAATTCAAAGCGGCCAAGGATCGTAGTAAAGGAGAAATTTTGCACTGCAAACTGACATTTAAAAAGAAACTTTTTCGGGAGTCTGATGAGGCTGTATCAGACCCGATGTTTGTGCAGTTATCATATGTTCAAGTATGTAATATTGCTTATAGTGGTATTGACAAATTTAACTTGTGTTCTACAATGATAAATCGTGCTCATCTTAATCATGGGTCAAATTTATTTTCTGGGTTTGGTGATACCGATTTTGTGTTCACAGTTGCAACATGACTATGTATTGGGCAATTACCCGGTTGGCAGGGATGATGCTGCACAGCTGTCTGCTTTGCAAATCTTGGTTGAAATTGGGTTTGTTGGCAGTCCTGAGTCATGCAAGTTAGTGGATCTGTTACTTTACTTTTTTTTGCTGTATTTGGCTGCTAATTTTGCAAGTAAAGCATGGCAGTCTTTGAGTTTCTTTTGTTTTTAAATCGTGGTAGTTAGTTAAAACATAGTATAATTTTTACTGGTGATTAAATTTTGAATATTTAGTAGTTTTTCCCCTTGTATGTTTTATATTTTATATTTTCTGGTTAATGCTTTTCAGCGATTGGACTTCTCTTCTTGAACGGTTCCTACCTAGACAAGTTGCAATTACCAGAGCAAAGCGGGAATGGGAGTTGGATATACTTTCTCGTTATCGATCAATGGTAAGAACAAAATATTGCCAAGTATTTTTCTATTGAAATATGCCCCAATCTCCACAGAGTTAGTGCCTAAATCTTCTTTTTTATTTTGCTCTATTTCATTATGATAGTTTCTTATGAAACTGCCCTCCACTTTGTATTCTCAAGAGTTTCCATGAGGTTTCTTGGTGTTTTCCCAAGTATCTTTTCTCTTAGCTCTTCATGTTTCCTTCTTCTTGTAACTCTTTTTCTTTTTGATTAATAAAACTTCTGCACTTACCAAAAGGAGGGAAAAAAAAAAAGAGTTTCTTATGAAGTAAATTTGTGTAAAAGCTGTCTGTATGATTTGTTTTTGCTTCTTCCATATTTTTCTCTTTTAGGCATAAAAATTTCTTTACAATTAGGCAAATATTTTATAAATTTGTTAGTCACTATTTTTATATTTTGAATTTGAGAATATAAGACACTGTTAAGCTCCATTAGCTTGGCCCCTCAAATCTACTTTTAAAATCATGTCTTTGAATTTGGATTTTGTCTTTGATCTCAGTCAAGTTCAGTCATTGTTTCGGTAAGTGGAATTAGCTAAAGCAGAAACAGAAAATCTGCATATTACTCTTAACCCCACTCGCATCTACAGGAAATTTTATATTTCTTTAGATTCATGTGTGCTGTTTGTTTAACATTGTGAAGCTATTTTAAAGGAGACAAAGGCATCTCTTCAAACTGTTCTTTGAACCTGTGTTTGCTTCCTTATCAGTTATGGACTTTAGACTTGGTAATGAACTTCACTACGTGCCATATGGGATGTAAACAGTTGAATTTTTGTCTTGTTTTTTCTCTTATCAATTATTTTCCCCATAATTCTAACTTTCTAAGTAAAGCTAAATTTTGAAGAACTTTTGGTATGATTTATATAATATGCACACTTATTTTTCCATTAAGATTGAATGTTGATGGAATATGTGGATAAGTTAAACCTGAAATCTTTCCAGCTCTCTGCTGTCAATTTTAATTGTTAGAAATTAATTGGATGTGGACTTTGCTTCAAAGGTTGGTATAGATGCGTGTGTAGGGTATATGTTTCCAGCCAATAAATTATTATTTGTTGGCTTACAAATCATTCTTTCACATGTGTGCTCACATATTCTTTTAAAATGTTGAAATAATGAAGATAGATGATTCTTTTCCGGTTCTTAAAGGAGAGAAAAAAAAGTAATAACTTGATGAACATAAGGTGAAGTGGTCCAATTTCAAGTTATCCTCCTTTTAAACTGACTTGAGCATTATCAGCCACCTTTTATGAATGTGCCAGACTTCTGAAAGATTTAGTGCTTGGCTTTTTTGAACCATTCTTTAGTGAAAATTTTCTTCTCACGTTGACCGTTCTATTGCTTTTGTAGGAACATTTGACAAAAGATGATGCAAGACTGCAATTTCTGCGGATATTGAGGACACTTCCTTATGGGAATTCAGTTTTCTTTAGTGTTCGCAAGATTGATGATCCTATTGGACTTTTGCCTGGACGGATTGTCTTGGGAATTAACAAGCGAGGGGTGAGTCTTAAAAGTTTATTTTATATCATCTTAATCCATAATGTAGTTTGCACATTGTAAAATTGTTGTCCTTATAGATAAAGTATTTAGACATCAAATTTCACTCTTTTTAATACCCATACTGTTTGTAGTACAACTCAAGTTTGTTTCTTATCAAAGAAAAATCAAAGTAATTGCATATTAATTTGTTTGTTTATGTTTGTAGGTTCATTTTTTTTCGTCCAGTTCCTAAAGAGTATTTACATTCTGCGGAGTTAAGGGATATAATGCAGTTTGGTAGTAGCAATACTGCTGTCTTTTTCAAGATGAGAGTTGCAGGTGTCCTTCACATTTTTCAGTTTGAGACGAAGCAGGTTTGGGCAACTCCATACACTTCATACTTAGCATGGGTGTTCTAGACGTTTCAAATTCTTTTCCCATTTTGTGATCCGACTTACGTTTCTTTATTTTAATCTAGGGAGAAGAAATTTGTGTTGCCCTTCAAACACATATAAATGATGTTATGTTGCGGCGCTACTCAAAAGCCCGTTCTGCTGCTAGTGGCTCAGTTAATTGAGACCTTTCGAACAATGTCAAAACTCCTAGCATTGAAGTGTTTGAAAAACGTGTACAGGATTTGTCCAAAACCGTTTAAGAATCTCAAAGAAATGCTGATCAAGTAAGCGTATTAGGAACACTACAAAATTTGATATTAGCTTATTAAAGAGCCAATCATTTGGAATTCCCACGCAACATCAAAACTATGCACTTGAAATTTGTCATCTTGGGATCCATAATCTCTCATCATTGTTGCATCTGAAATATTTGATTAGTTTTTCATCTCTTAAAAGTTTAGTTTCTTCTTGCTTGGAGAATTATTTATGAGGTCTTAAAAGTTTAATTTCTTCTTGCTTGGAGAATTATTTATGAGGTCTTAAAAGTTTAGTTTCTTCTTGCTTGGAGATTTATTTATGAAGTCTTAAAAGTTTAGTTTCTTCTCGTTTGGAGAATTATTTATGAAGTCTTAAAATTTTAGTTTCTTCTTGCTTGGACACTTATTTATGAACTCCTTATGTTATCTATTTCTCGTGTAAATAGTATCTGGGATTAATGAGTTAAATATGTTGATTTAGTTACTAGAAGAATTACACGAAAGGCAAAGACAAGAAGCAAAAATGCAAGAAGAACTGGACAACTTGAAAGATTCTTTGAGATTTGAGAAGCAGAAGTTAGCAGAAGTTATGGGCGATCATGATAGACTTAAATCCTTGTGCGATGAAAAAGATACCAGTCTTCAAGTTAGTCAGGGTTAATTTTGTGGTGTGACTCATTTTGTTAAACTTTGATTTCAACTTTTTGATTTTCTTGATGTGTATTTCAGGTTGTATTGTTGGAAAAAAGGAGCATGGAAGCAAAAATGGCCAAATTGGGAAATCAAGCATCTGAGAACAATGCTGAAAAGAATTTGGTTTCGACAAACAACCAGGTTGAGTATTATAATATAAATGCTAATTTTAATGTTATCAATTCAGATGTTGCTACAGTTGTGACAATAAATGATGAACTGTGAATCATAAATAATGCAGACATTATATGAGCTTCAACATGAATTGAAAATTTGCAATGAGGAGCTGCATGCAGAAAAAGAAAATGTAAAGAAATTTTTAAATGAGAAAGTATTACTAGAGCAAAAGATTTCCAAACTCAAGAAGAAAACTGAAGAGGTAACATTGTTAATGCATAAATTTGGTTCTGGAAATGCATATGTGATTCGTCAAAATGATTTAGATTAGATTGCAATGGTTCGCATACAGATGGAGATTCTTGAGAAAAGTTTTGAGCAAGAACGAAAGGCTTTAAAGCTCCAAGTGTCTGAACTTGAAAGAAAGTTGGGAGAGGCTACACTAGATTTGGCTACACTTAAGTCAACTCTTGCATCTAGGAACATGGATTTAGCCGGATTAGAGAGTAACTTGAAGGAATTAGAGGAGTTGAGAGAAATGAAAGAGGTAATCATTTTTCAGTTTGTACTTTTACCATAAAAGATATAATATCCACCGATTTGTTCAATATATGTGCCTTTGTTTATATAATATAAATATTTTGAAGTAAAATCATTCTTGTCTAACAAGTTGTTCCATGCTTCTAGGATATTGATAGAAAGAATGAACAAACTGCTGCCATTTTGAAAATGCAAGCGGTTCAACTTTCTGAGCTAGAAGTGCTCTATAAAGAAGAGCAAATTTTAAGAAAACGTTATTTTAATACCATTGAAGGTTGGCCTTGTATATCTTGCTAATGGAAGTTATATATATTGCGCTTTTATGGAAAAGTGATGCACTATTATTTCATTTTACTGTACCAAGAAATCATTAGCTCATCATTTTATAATTTCATATAAGAAAGGCAAGATTATGGTTTATACTCGTATAAGAAATTTAAAAGAGAAAGAGGTTGCAGAGAAAGAAAGAAATGTTCTCACAAGTCTAGAAGAGTTCACTGGAGAACAACAATGGAAAGATGACAAGGTAAAGCAACATATGTATGATCGAGTCTTTGATGGCTATGCCACCCAAGAAGATGTATTTAAGGATACTCGGGTAGGTTTGGTTGAAAATAACAATTTATAACTTAGCTTGTAATGTGTGTATAGATTACAATTTCTGAATCAATTTACCATGGATATTGCAGTACCTGGTGCAATCTGCTGTTGATGGCTACAATGTTTGTATATTTGCTTACGGACAAACTGGGTCTGGAAAGACATATACGATATATGGATCTGAGAGCAATCCTGGGATTACACCTCGAGCTATCTCAGAACTTTTTAGAATTTTGTAAAAGGAAAACAATAAATTTTCATTTTCATTAAAGGTAATTGGTTTAGATATCATACTATGAATATAGATAACTCCCCCAGATTATTTTTGGAAAAAGTATGAGAAATATTAATGCTTAGAAATTTTATGCTTATGTGCATCATAAGATGATTATATGCAAAGTTGATTTTGGCTTGAATTAGATGTTTATATAGTTAGACTAACATTTTCATAGACTTGATAGATCTCGTTATGTATTTGTACATAAAAAATTTAATTATCTTAATTAGCACTTGAAATCTTTCATCAAATACTACAGGCATATATGGTGGAGTTGTATCAAGATACACTTGTGGACCTTCTATTACCAAGGAATGCAAAACGTTTGAAATTGGATATTAAGAAAGATTCAAAGGTAAATATTTCAATCCTGACATTGTAGTAGTGTGGTGTGGAAGCTAAATCATTTATGTTGGTTTTGGTATGTTTGGAATGAGAGGAATAGTTGGGCCTTTGACAAAGTTGAGTGTTTGATAAATTAGAATAAAGATAACATATGTGGAATTTGTTCTTTATCATTTTTTCCCTTTTTTTGGTTATATTTTAAAATATTTCCTTGCGTATTAGATTTTAGCAACACTTGTTTTTTCCTATTTCGTCTTTTTTTGTTTTTTGGTGCTGCTTTGTCAATATCTGAGATGTTAGTAATCTCTTAAAAATTTGTACTTAAAACAATTGTTTTTCTTCCTTGTCATATTTACATTTCATTTTAGGTTTAGTCTATATATTTGAATGATATGATTTTCGCTTAGCAGTCCTCATTTATTGCTTCATTTATGATGTTTAGGGTATGGTATTGGTCGAAAATGTCACAGTTGTACCAATTTCAACATTTGAGGAAATAGAAAGCATTATTCAAAGAGGATCTGATCAAAGACATACCGCTGGGACTCAGATGAATGAAGAAAGTTCAAGATCTCATCTTATACTTTCAATTGTAATTGAGAGTACCAACCTTCAAACTCAATCAGTTGCAAGAGGAAAGGTATTATTGATTTTAATGTCATTATGTAATTTGATCAAATCATGGATATGTGTCTAAATGCTTACATGCACCAAAAAAGTATGTGCACTTATATCTACTTGTTTTTTCTCATGAATCATGAAACATGTAGAAGCTTGTATGTGCTACTTTTTTGAGTATATGATAATGTAGAGTTCGGAAATTGTTTTTAGCTGAAGTATTAATTTTTTATTGTTAAAATATGTCCGATCCAACACCTCATTTGCAGTTAAGTTTTGTGGACCTTGCTGGTTCTGAAAGGGTGAAGAAATCAGGCTCTTCTGGTAATCAACTGAAGGAAGCTCAAAGCATCAATAAATCACTTTCAGCCCTCGGAGATGTTATTGGTGCTTTATCTTCTGGCAGCCAACATATTCCCTACAGGAATCACAAGTTAACCATGCTAATGAGTGATTCACTTGGTGGAAATGCAAAGACACTTATGTTTGTAAATGCATCTCCAGCTGAATCCAATTTGGAAGAGTCGTACAATTCTCTAACGTATGTTTTTCTTTTATTATATATGTTTATGTTGCTTTTTTTATAAAAAAAAATTATGGCCACAATAACTATGCTCATATGCATCTAATTTGGTCAATACTACTAACATCTATAGTTCTATACTAGTCTTAAAGAGTTCTGATTTATTATATTGTGCTTGAGAATACTCGTGAGAGTGAAATTTTGTATTTACAAGGCAAAATAACAGATCAACGTTGTTGTTTAGTTGCTCAATATCTTAATCTTATGGACCCTTTGTAGTTTATGTATAATCAAATTTAAGTTGATAGCTCTAAATTCATTAACCTCAGTAGTGCATATTTTTACTAAAACCTCACTAGTGCATTTTGATATCACATTCAGTAGGTAATGCTATTTCATGTACTATCTATCAAAGTAATAAATTTAGTAGTTTTAATGATTTGGCTCCTATTCAACTACGTTAAAGTTTCTTTTCTTTTGATTTCATTATGTACTTTTCCTATGTCAATAGGTATGCATCAAGAGTTCGATCAATTGTGAATGATCCAAACAAAAATGTTTCATCCAAAGAAGTAGCTCGGTTGAAAAGATTAGTTGCATATTGGAAGGAGCAAGCAGGCAAAAAAGGCGATTATGAAGAACTGGAAGAGATTCGAGAAGAACGGCTACAAAAAGATAGGACAGATAATCGTCATTCATTGTAGAGTTTGTAGCATGTTAGTTGATGATAGGCTTCTAAACAAATGATAATTATGCAGATTGTTGGATAGAGATTTATGTCATGTTGGCTATAGGGTTTGGGCTATACATCTGCATGTGTGGTGGCTAAAGTAGGCTGAGTACATATTGAAAGGTGCTCTTTTCTTGGGGTTTTGATGATTCCCTCGAAAATTCTGCATTTCTGTTGGTTGGATTTGCTTTATTGGCTTAAGCACCTCAGTTGTATAGCTATGTAAGATATTAACTTCATTTTCTCCAACATATATAATCTCAAACTTTGATGGGAAGGATTCGATCAACGTGTTGGAGCATGTGGCAACCAATAACCTCTATCCCGTAAGGTGTCTCCCGCTTGTTGACATGTATGTTTTTTACTTTTTCTATTTTTTTCCCCTCTCTAATTCATTAGAATCAGTCGATTGATTAACGCGAAATCAACTCGGTTCTTCAGTTCTTTGGTTGGGCTTTCTTCTTCCTTATTTTTGATTGATTCTGCTTTAGAATGTGTCAAGTCCAAGTTTCTTCTTGTAAATGCTTTTACAATTGGTTGGTGAACGATTTCATGGCTTCTTAGTTTGAACCAAGAAGAATGATTCGGAGTTCTAAGGTATCAAATTCTAGTTTGATTAACATCATTTGTTAAGCTTAATACATGTCATTTGGTTAGTAAAAAAGACCTAAAGCCTGATTGGTGTGTGTTGTGTAAGTCGAAGGCTGAAGATGTGGAACACACGTTTTATCACTGTAATATGGCATTAAATAGGATGCTTAAGTTGCTCGTGCGTAGAAGTATTTTTCTGGGTGACGGGTATACAAGCTCTTGTTCTTTGATGTTTATAGATTGTTTTAACGATTTTGAAGGATATAAAAAGTACGGGTTTCATGAAATTGTTGTGTCATGATAATCTTTTTTAGGTGATTTGATTTGAGAGGAATCGGACTTCTGCAGATGCAAAAGATCGAAATTAAAGTTCTTTTCTTGAGTCTCTAGCCTCCAATTTCTATTGGTTCATATTCTCGTGAGACCATTCTATTCTCGAAATTACTACAAATTCAGCATCTATCTACTTTTTCTTGCTTCTTGTAACCGTAAAAAAAAATTTTTTTTGAAATAAAAAATATTGCATTCATTCGGAGGCTATGGCTAGTGGCGAGCAGTCCAACACAATCAAATTCTTGATTTTTTTTTTTAATTCACCAGAAGAAATAAGGTTATTTGCAACCAGATTTTCAACAACAATTAAAATTTGGTCGCAGAATGTCAACGTTACTTTCTGCGACCAAAGATAAGATTGTCATATTTTTTACAGCTAAAATTACTTTTATTGCTATATATATTTTTTTTGTGGTCAGATCATGACTGACAGCAAAAGAGTTTACAATTTTTTCTTTTATTTGTTAAGTAATTGGCGACCAAAAGTACTAAGAAATATATATGAGTCTATCTATAGCACTCTTATTTCAATCTTTCATGGATTTGAAGTTTGATTGGTTGATCAAAACCCACGTTATGATTATTAAAGTTCTTTTGGGATCTTTCTTTTGTTTTCTTGGATTCGTAATGCATCGTAAGAAGGATTTGGTGTAACCAAACAAGCTGATCATTACAAATTTATAACTACAAAGATTAAAAACGAAGTTCCCCTATTGTATTTAATCTAAAAGTAGGTGTGAAAGACAAGAGAAATACGTAAAACTTACTAGAAAATACATAGAAACCAAGATTGCTCTCAACTCCATATATCGTAAATGTCTTTGCAGGCACAGTTAGTCCGTAAGCAAATATGCAAACATGTAGCCATCAACAGTAGATTGCACCAAGTACTGTAAAATGACGAGCGCTGATTTCTTGGTGTAGTAAAATGAAATAATATTGCATCATTCTCCATAAAAGCACAACATATATATCTTCCATTAGTAACATATCATATGTAAGTTATGTATTACGGTTGTGTCTGCTTTTCATAGTGTTAAAATAATGTTTTCTTAGAATTTTTCTTCTTTACAGAGACCTTCTAACTCAGCAAGTTGAGCCCCATGCATCTTCAAAGTCGCAGCAGTTTGTTCATTTTCTTTTTCTTTTTAATTAATATCCTAGAAGCATCGAAGAACTTGTTAGACAAGAATGATTTTGCTTGATGAATTTACACTATGTGAACAAATTAAGGTATAACTTTTTATATAAAATTTATTTAAGTAAAATTTTTGTTAGTAGAGACAAAATAATTTATTTAATTTTCAAAACCTCTTCTAAAAATACAAATATACAATAAAAATATTTTTGCAAGAGGTTATATGGTTCTGTAGGGGCTTACTTTTATTAATAATAATTTTATATTTTTTATGAGTAATAATAATATCACCGTAACTCAAATTTGTGTCAACGGCATTAGTATTAATAAAAGTTACTTTAGCATACTAAGTGGTAGAATATTCTACTAGTTTTTTGTCATGCGGCAGAATAATGAATCCTATTATAAGACCTAGTGATTTTTTTTTGCGTTAAACAATAATATCATGCTCATTTCGTTAAGATAATTACTAAATATATCAACTGATGTGATAATGTTCAGCAATGCAAGCAATTAGTCGTTGTAATACGTTAAATTAAGTTTGTATAAGGAGTGGCCTGAGATGAGACTCTAGACCAAGACAGCTTTGGTTGAAGATCAAGATTCAAGTGTCAAGCCAACACCAACGGTCCAAAGGGATACCTGGCAAATAGCCACGGGTTTTCAGCTCATGCTGGCTCGTGCCCAGTGGCTACCATTAACCAAGTCAAAGAAACACACAAACAAAAGATGGACGTTTGATTAACAATAATGTTGCTGACTTTTCATGTTTAATTTTCTGTTCCCCATTCACACTTGGTACGTTAATTGTTCTCCAAAGTTAACCCAAATTGCATCCCGCATTCTCGAGGTTTTTGCGCAAAGTTCACTAAAAAATGGAAAGGCTGGGCAGTTTTCATTCCAGATAACCAGATTCAAGAATTGCATATATAATAAATTAAATAATAATAATAATACTTGTAACAACTTATTAGTTTATAACTGATGACCACGAAGATCAAGTAGCCCGGACAAAAACATCGAAGATTAATTTTCTATCCTATAATTTATGATTATTATATATATATATTCTTCGTGTTATATAAAAAAATTAAAAGATATTATCATTTCAAGATTTCTTGTTAATTATAAAATATTAAACCACTACAAGAAGATCGCGTTTCCTATCATTTTACTACTATATCTTTATAAATTATTTTATTTTACTACTTTTTCGTTAGTTGACTGAGTTAGTTAACCATTAAAATACTAATTTTACCCTTTAAAATAAAATACAGATGAATTTAAAAGTAGTAAAATAAAAGGTTTATCATAAAGGATAAAATTAGTATTTTATTAGTCAACTAACGGTCATAACAGAAAAGCAGTAAAATAAAATATTTTGTAAAGATATAGTAGTAAAATGATAAGAGATAATACTTCTTTTGTAGTTATTTGATATTTTATAATTTTTAAAATACTGAAATGATAATAGCCCAAAAATTAAAATATATTCCAGGAAAAATAGTGCTTACTAATTAAGCAACTATCTCTGTCTGATGGAGTACAGAACAACACCCGCCAATCAACAAGAAACCCTGTTTAGCAAAAAAAAATGAAGTAAGAAACAAGTAGCTAGTCAAAACGTTAGCCCCAAAATTAAATATGCTTGTCTACTACTTACTATACCATACAGCAATTACTCGTCGATACCCCAATTGGTCTTTAATCTTTATTATTATGTATATAATGAGACCACTTTAATTAGTCATCTAATTTGAAATCATTGTCCCCACTGGGCCCACCATTACAATTATTGCATAACTTTGTCTCTTATTACATTAATCACGCAGAATTAAATTAAATAATTCATTGATTAATTAATCTTTGGTACTGAAATAACAATTATAAATATCTGATGTATGATCAGAAACCTAATATATAATTAATTAAAATATATATAATTAATCCTCGGCACAAATTGACGTACAATATAAATATGTATATACACGTTGATCATTCCACGGAAGGGAGAGCGTCCATTTAAAAACTCCAAAGGCAGCTGCAAATATGCGACACCGTTTCCAAGTTGTTTCGTGACAAAAAGTCGTCCTTCAACTTTATGTATTTTTATACATAACTCAATTCGCACAAGTGATGAAAGAAAGAGTTAGACGAAAGGTAAGCTAAATTAATCAATCGATTCAATTCTTGTGTTTTGTGGATTATAAGCTGCAAGCATATGCATATGTAAAGATGAGTCATATCACCACGGGGTACTACAACAGAGTCAATAGTTATGGAAGGAGATCATCATCATCATGCAAAGGGAAAGGGTTTAGGATCAACGTCTCAAAGACAAAGAGATTTTCAGTACATGGGTTACGTGCAAGGTTTATGTATTTGTTCAGGCTATTAAGCAGGTGGAGATTTTCATATGGCCAAGCTTTGAAATCGCTAATACTAAGTAAGAAGGAGAAGGGTATCTTCGTCAACATCAAGAGAAATAACAGCAGCAGCAAGAGAAGTCTAGTGCCAAATGTTAATAATAGGAGCTGTCAGGGTCATGAATATCATCAATCAGCTGCAGGCTGCAGATCAATGAGATCCTTTGGTCGCTCTAATTCTTTCTATGCGGAAGCCATTGCTGATTGCTTGGAGTTCATCAAACGATCCTCTACTCTTTCTGTCGATCAAAAACCTGCTGCTGCGTAATATGCTTGCCACTACTGTAAATATATCTAATATATTATAGTAGAAATGTTCTAGTCTAAGATCTTGGATTTATTAAAATTTGAAAAAATTATTAGAGAGTCATAATTAATGTTCTTTTTTGTTTTAATTATATTTATTCAATTTGTTTGCTTCACTTGATTGAAGATGCATTTGCTTTAGATTTAGAGAGTATTGCTTGTTGTCTTTCTGTACAATGCAGCATATATGCGCCGCCATCTTGAGTTTAATTTGGAGATGCCATTTCCCTTGTATTATTGATTTTGATATACTCTGATGATAAAGAATGACAGAAACTAATAATGCGCATCGTTAATTTAATTTTAAAAAAAAATTTGTTTTGTTTAGGGTCATAAATTAAAAAAAAATTATGAGAAAAACAAACCTACGGCGGTGATAAAGCAATCTCGGGATGGTTCGGAGTAGGTGGAATTGAAGATTCTAATTTCTAAAGAAACGAATTTTCAACCTAACACATTGTCATTATTTGACTATTCAAATAATCAGAAGAAAAATTATTTGAAAATTGAAAGTTAAAGTAAAGACTGGAACTTTAGAAGCAAGTGCCATAATAATATCTCTGACTTTAATCCAATACGTCAAGTTATGCCTCAATGCTGATGTTTGCCTCTTTCTTTTTCTTTTGTATAGTTAGAATAATGGAATTAATGTAATGACGTGGACTCGGCCACTGATCGCCCACTTTGCTGCGAAAAGCCATTCGGATTCAGACTGCTAATGGTAATGGACTTTTACAGACTGGGCCACGCTGACCTAAAAAGTTTCTGAATATGGCTTTGTGGCCCAAAATTTAACTGGATTTGGTGACTTTGTTATTGCGGGCGTCAACCAGATTTTGCAGGCTAGAACCAACAAACCAATATGCTCCTAAAAAATAAGTGGGCCACCTTCAAATTACTGGTACAAATATAAAAAATAAAAGGAAAATGATACTTTGACATAAAAATTAGGTGTGGGCAAAATTAAATTCTACCGAATGAGAATCAAATTTTAATTTGGATACATTCGGATTAGTTTATTTTGAGTTTGATTTGGTTCGACTTATTCAATGTAATTTATTTAGTTTTTCTTATATTTTAGCTTCTTTTGTCTCACAGTTACATTCAACCAAGAAATGAACTGTATAAAAAATGTAAGGCAAGTAAAGTAAGTATTGGATTTGGAGCAAAGCATGTCCACAAAGGAAGCAAATTAAAAAAGGAGTAAAAATAATAATAATATATACTTTATCCTTATTTAGTTACCTATTCGAATTTGAATTTTAAGGAGATAAGAGGATTAAAAAATAATTTAAGCTATATATATTCTCTGTCTTATTAAAAAGACATTAAAAAAAAAAAAAACCAATGAACTACTGGGCAAAAGTTCCCCTCTATATTTATTTTATTAGGAAAAAAATTAGAACAATGAACAAGTGGGCAAATGAATCTTGATGGTATAGAAACATTTTTTGTTTGCATCTGCGGTTTGAACTTGGGTGCGCGTTTCAGCGCCCAAAGACAAAGGAAAAACACACAAGCGGCGTGGTCTGCTTGGCGGAAATAGAATGATATAGAAGTCCTAATGAGCTGAAATTATGGATTTTAATTATAATCTATTTATTTTTACCTCAAATCAATATTTAGCAATTAGAATAACTCCATTTTTCATCTCATCATAATTCATACATAGGCATAACCGAGCAAAAGGAAAAGGAATGTTTGAAGTAATCCGAGCGGTGAAGCAAAGCATGGCATATCAAAAGTTATCGGAAACATTATATACTTATCTTAGGCCTCGTATTAACGTATTGTTGCTTTTAAGTTATAGTTGTTGTAGAAAAATAATTATTATATAAAATAAAAATTAACAGTATGCAATAAATATAATTTTTAAATAATAATTTTAATAAAAATATAATAAATAAAATTAATTTAATTTAACTTTTAAATTACTATAATTAATATTTATCAAATATTTTAATTAAAAAAATTACAATTTTTCAACCTCGATATTAAAAATTTCCCTTCATTCATACGATTGCCGAGTTGTATTTAAGTGTTGAACATGTTACACATGATTGATTGTGACTGATGTTGTGGGCGGCAAGTCTTTGCTTTGATTAAAGCATCTAGAAACTAGAATTTAGAAAGCAGATACTTTTCTCTGCCTGCAGTTGTGAGGGGAGCGCGTTTTGGCGCCCAAAGCCAAAGCCAAACCCAAAACCAAAAATAAAACGCGTGGTGGTGGTGTGGGCCGCGTGGGAAAAAGGAATAAATAAATTTTTGATTTTATAAATACCATGAGTTACAGAAGCCCTAATTGTAATACTACTAAGAAGCTGAAATCACTGCTGACCAAAGCACGAACCTTTCTTGGAATTGTAACTACTTCCTCCGCCGCGGCCGCCGCTTCTCTTTCCACAGCCACCGCTCCCAAAATCAGCAACGCCATGGACGAAATCCAAACCCTCAAGACCAAAGTCTGCATCATCGGCAGCGGCCCCGCCGCCCACACTGCCGCCATCTACGCCGCCCGAGCCGAGCTCAAACCCATTCTCTTCGAGGGCTGGATGGCCAATGATATTGCGCCTGGTGGGCAACTCACCACCACCTCCGACGTCGAGAATTTCCCCGGTTTTCCCCAGGGCATTCTCGGGGGCGACTTGATGGATCGCTGCCGCAGCCAGTCCCTCCGTTTTGGCACCCAGATTTTTACCGAGACCGTTTCCAAAGTCGACTTCAAATCCTTCCCTTTTAAAGTTTTTACAGATTCCAAATCCGTTCTTGCTGATACTGTTATTGTCGCCACCGGCGCCGTTGCCAAAAAGTTGCAATTTCCCGGTTCAGATGGGTTCTGGAACCGTGGCATATCGGCCTGCGCAGTGTGTGATGGAGCCGCTCCAATATTTCGGGACAAACCCTTGGCTGTGATTGGTGGCGGGGATTCAGCCATGGAAGAAGCCAACTTTTTGACCAAGTACGGATCAAAAGTTTATATAATTCACAGGAGGGATGGTTTTAGAGCTTCGAAGATTATGCAAAGCAGGGCACTTACGAACCCTAAGATTGATGTGATTTGGAATTCGGTTGTTGTGGAGGCTTATGGAGAAGGGGACAAGAAGGTTTTGGGGGGATTGAAGGTGAAGAATGTGGTTACTGGACAGGTTTCTGATCTGAAGGTGTCTGGCTTGTTCTTTGCCATTGGACACGAGCCTGCTACTAAGTTTTTGGATGGTCAGTTGGACCTGCATTCTGGTGGTTATATTGTTACCAAACCTGGGACTACACACACCAGTGTCCCTGGAGTTTTTGCTGCTGGAGATGTTCAGGATAAGAAGTACAGGCAAGCTGTAACTGCTGCCGGCACTGGTTAGTTCTCTCTTACACTCATGCTCTCCTGAATTTTGATATCAATTTCTAAACACTTCACTTATTCATTGACCTAAACTATGTGCACTAAAGTCTTTTGGGCTTCTGTACTTGCAAAATTCTCCCAAGGTTGACCATCACCTAATTGTATAATTTTTCAGACACTAGACTCTTTTTGGCATATAAACTTAGAAATTCTCCTAAGTTTGAGTATCACCTTATTGTATAATGGCATTGCTCTACACAATACTAATCCAATAAAATTTGTATTTTGGCTCCATCTTTGGGTAGTCATTTATTTGTTTTACTTTATCATTTCACTTGTCCTGGTTGAGCTTAAACTCTGAGCAAACCTCCATCTGGCTAGATTAGGTTTAAAATTTGTGCAAGTCCAGGTCCAGTTATCAGTTTTGTTTGACAACTTTTCATTATGCAATCAAATGGGTTGTTTTGCTTCATTAATCTGGCTGAGTTGAGATGGGCTTTAGCTCGATCGATGATTTTTAACCTTAGAGCTTCTATGCATAGCATAAGCCTTGAAGGCAACCTCCATTCAATAATTGAGGTCATACCTGTAGGGAGGTTGGTGATACTTTTTGCTAATGGATACATAATTTGAGTGAACTTGATGATCTTCAATCATGTATAAAAGTTGACATCATCTGCACTTCACGAATAATCATAGTATTGGTGGTGGTGTGCTATGGGACTAAAAACTTGGGATCTTCAATCACGAAGAATAATCGTAGGATTTTGAGCTCATAGAATACATGGGTGGTTACCTAAAATAAAACAAGTGGAACCGAAACTTGTTTTCTCTTCATTTCATTCTAGTTGATGGCACATAAAAATTATTGTTGTTGATGACTCTCTCTGTAGCACATCATGTCTACCATCATTGTATTGTGTGCCATCTAAGACTGTGCTCTGGGTTAACACACTAAATGCAAACTTTTCAGGGTCAATAGGCAAAATCATCTTTACAATTGAGTACCTTGTGTTGGTTAAGCTTTTTGAAGACTTCGAAATCTTTTGTCTTTGCAGGGTGCATGGCAGCCTTGGAAGCTGAGCATTACTTGCAAGAGATAGGATCTCAGGAGGGTAAGAGTGAATCTTCGCTTTAGGATAATGGCAGGGCTGGGATATGATGAAAGCAGATCCGTTTAATCATATTATATGTATTTATGTGATCAAAGATATGGATTCGCTGAAGACATAAATACAAGTTATCTTAGGATTAAATAAATTGAGTTCATGAGTTAATAAATAGAGTTGAAGCGTTTCTATTTATGTTTAGAATGTAGTAAATTCATTTATGTTTTGACTATATTAAATTCATTAAATGATTTGTCTTAATCATGTATAAACTTATCGATGTAGTTTAATTACATTGAGCTGGATCACAATGAGATTTAATTAACCTTAAAATAATTGTCAAATTTATTAAATCTCAAAGACATTGATTTTATTGCAATCTTAATCTTGAGTTAATTATAGTGTCATGATTATGATTGTTATTTTATGGGTACTATGTTACATCCATATATAGTCAAGATTACTCTGTATAAGTAGTGAGATTATATATTAACAATATAGAATTTGTGCAACACATCTCTTGACGGATTTTTGGTACTTGATATAAAATTCTCTGGTTAGTGTGTCAACATAATTAGTATGTTAAAAATGATCATTAAAGAAAATCAGTAAATGTAAGGAATAATGTATAATTAAATTAATTGAACAGTTAATATATTAATTTAATTAATGATGTGATACAAAAGATTGTTCCGTAAAAAAATTGATAATTTTTAGGGACCTCCTTTGAGATTTGGTGTATTTACAGTCGGATCGAAAGTATTCATATAATTTCAATGAGCTCCCTGACGTTAGAGTTTTGTTAAGTGGACTGTCAGTTGACCGTTGAAAATCCAAAAATACCCTTGTCGTCAAAATTTTTCTTTATTCATATGAAGAATTGATGGGTAATAACTGATGGGAAATATAATATAAACGAAAATGACAACTTATATATGAAGACCAAAATACCTATTATAACAATAAATTTACACTGCAAAATTAAAAAAAAAATTGACATTGTGCTGCCAATATTACCGTTTATTCCAGCAGCACTTATAAATGGAGCCTTTTGCAGGCTCAATAAATCACCATATCACAGTTGCTTCTTGTTCATCTTAAAATCTCTTGTGGGGCAATTTTTTAAACTTATCACCCTTTCAACTCATCAACAAAATCAAGCTCAATCACTGTTGAAACACTGTAATACACACTCGATAATAACAAAAATATGCTAATGTCACTGATTTTTTTCACCAAATTAAACAAAACCAATGCTCTTATCTTTCATCTTCTCAAATCAAACCTACAAACTCAATTTTTTTTAATATCAGATGGCACACCGATCATTAAACTTTCCATTGTCATCAAAAGTCATACAAGTGTCATTCCAGAGTCACCTTACTTATTAAATCATCCAGCAACAATATATCTATCAAATTAATCCATGTCAAATTTCAAGTGATAAATTTTGATTCCAATATTTCGATTAAAAAGATGCATTCTTTCATCAACTCTATGCTATCAAAATTGAAACTTTTGACACAAATCTCAAACGGGCACATATCTTTCGTAGCATGTTTTGCCGCAACAGCCACAACTGCGGCCAATCCACCAATTGCCCCCGCAATAGCCGTCGATCTTATTCCTCTCGCTTCCAGACGCACCGCCCCAGTGCCCAGACCCACTACTCCTGACCCCATCCCGATCCGTAACCACCACAACCTTACTCTCCATTTCTGCATAAATCGACCCAATCACGGCGACCCGATTCCCCCATGATCGACCCGAATGTCCCGACGAGTTCAAAACCCACAAACTCAAATTACCCTTACAATTATTAAGAAATGCATTGAAGAAATTTGTTGCTGCTAATCAGAAAGCAAAAAAAAAAAAAAAACCCCACCAACGGCAACAAGAAGACATCTCTAAACAACACAAAGCCACCATCATCATAAGATTAACTATACTAAATTCATCAAAGGGTAATTCTAAATTCGGGTGACGAGCGATCAAATTCTAGTAGCAGAAGACGCTGGCCGCAGGCGATACTCGCTTCCTGGAAGCTTTGGACCACCGCATGCCGCATGACGTCATCTCGTGCATTAGTGGAAATAAATCAATGATTTCAGAAACTATTTGTAAGTTGCAAAGGCTTCCTCTCCAACGATGAAAATGAAATTGGAGTTTATTTTGTAAGCTGTGTTTTCGAAGAAGAGGGGTACAATCTAAAAAGAAATATAATTTGAGAATGCTATATACAATGATGGAGTTTAGTTCTAATATTTAGTAGAGTAGATTTGAAATTTAATAATCATGTTAATTTAATTATAAGTTTAATTATTATAATTATTATTGTATGTACTTAAATGATATTCAAATCGACTCACTTAATTAATTACACCACTATTGGACTAATTAATAAGGTAACTAGCTATTTAGTCAAAAACTTAAATTTATTATTTGGTGTGAAGCTTCATTTAATATTTTTGTGTTTGTATTATCTTACAAGGTGGTTTCCTTGTAACAAGCATAAGTGATACATCATTTTTAGTTTTATATTTTAATTTAAATCAAATATTTTTTTATTTAATAGAATTAAAAAGAGATAAAACAAAGACTTACTTTAACATAAAAATATATATATATATACGATTTCTAGATTATGATAATTTTATATATTGTATGAGTAATACTATCCAAATATTTTTACTCATAAAACGATTTTTATCCCGGGGGGATGTGCGCTCAAAGTTTGAGAGTAGAGGAGTTGCCAAGCATTCTTGACTGGATTGAATAGCTGAGTTCAATGATGAAACAAACAGTAGTGCGTTAACTGGGGATTGGTCTCGTTTGTTGATTCATTATCTCTTTGATGTGTTTCAATTTAACACACATCTTGAAAAAAAAAAAAAAAAAAAAACACAATACAGCTTTTGTTTTTGCTTTATTCATTTATTTACTATGAGTAACACAATATTGCTTAATTTGTATAATACGCGTCCACGGACGAAAATATAAATACATAATCATTCCGATGATAACCATCATGAGCCTGGTGTCTAATGTCTATATATATATTGTTCTTGAATCAGTTTTAATTTGTATGATCTATCAGTTGTGTGATGATGACATTTTGAAGTTGAACAAACTTAGTTTGTATATTTTTCTGCATATATTCAGCTCAATAGAAATCATTATAAATCATCTATTCAACTCAACAAATAACTACATTTTTAGTCTTACATATTAATTGCATGGTTGTGACAAGTACTCCTACTACATGCTATCCTACTATCTGAGCACTGTTAGATGGCCAAATTTCATTAATTTTTTGTTCAATTTTTTTACTATCTAACAGTGCGCAAAATATGAGATATAATATTCTAAAAATTGTTGCACCCTATTTACATATGGAGTAGACTAGAATAATTCTTTTCTCTTTATGGGTGTAATTTGTGATTGGTGGTTATTAACCAACCATAATAGGTGCAATCTTATTTTTAAATGTGACAAAACTTGAATATAATAAAAAAAAATCATATAAAATGAATAATAATGCAAGATATTTTCAAAATTGTCCTTAAATTTTAATTCTAAATACCGTGACAACTCTTTTAAAAAAATAAATAAATATGGTGACAACTGATGTGACGTAAATTTTTTGGGATTTAAGTCAAGAATTAGTTCTTCCATTCAAATGTTATGCAAATGCTGTATTGGTTGGGCGTCTCCTCCTAGTGCCACCCAATAAGCATTAACAGATGGGACGGGCCAAGCCCATTTCAGAGAACAAGTGCATTAGCATTATGGATGTCAAAGGAGCTTAATCAGCAAATAATGATAGAGAAATGTTTTTCAGCACGAAGTTGTTGAGAGAAGACCGCACGAAACGATGGTTGTGGGGTGTCGTTTCGTCTCGAAAATCGTGCATAACTTAAGGCAAAGCTTTTGACTGCCTTTTGAAATGCTGATCAGGTGAACACAAAACAGGATCATCACGTGAACACAAAACGAAAAGTTGTATCTAACACTCACGTAAATACCAAACAATAATTTCACTCTAACACTCCATTGGCTGTTTTTTTTTTATTATTTATTACGCTGAGAGAGGGTGAGAGCGACAGCCTTCTCTTAGCATTCTCTCCCAACAGCAGCACTCACTCATAATGACAGGTAGTCATAAATCGATTTCCACTTTTGAATTTGATAAGCATAAACATTAGCGAGCCATACGAGAAAAAGAAAGTTGCGATATAGGCCCAATCAACTGAATACTGATGTAGTAAAAAAGGATGGACCAACATTGAGTACGAAACAACCCAGTGTCCCGGTTTGTTATATTAGAGATATAGGCCCAATCAGCATTGATTGAGCTGATGTTGGGCCCAATTTAAATAGGCCTCCAATTTGAATAGTAGAAGAAGTATGGATGAAAGGGAAAAGGAAATGGAAAAGGAAAGAAAGAAAAGGCCAAAGGAACAATGATGTTTGTTGAGTGTTGACAAAGGAAATGTCTGACAACCCACACACTCGTTTAGTCCTTCTTTCTGAATTGAATGTCTCTTTCACGATAAAGTGGACGAGGCAGGAAGCTTACTCATTTATTTCGGACAACTTCAACTTATCCTTTATCCTTTATTATTAAAATTTTCCCCCTTTTATTATTATCATTATGTAATTAACTAATTATTCATATACACAACACAACCACAGCTTATGTCCATTTCTCCTGCAACCTGACTGCAGAATTTGTCCCGAGAGTTGTTATCAATTACAACTAATACAAGAAGCAAATTAACTTTTTTCATTTTTCGTTAATAAAAATAAATAAAAGTAGAGAATCTTTTTTATGGGAGGGAGGGTAATTCCAAAACATGTAGTATTTTCTTTCTTTCTTTCTTTGAACTTTGAAGTTAAAATTTATTAATTAATTAATTAATTAATTAACTATTATTATCATCAACTGTTAAGTTAACTAATATGCTGTTAAGTTTCAAAATTCCAAGTGAGATGGAAGTGCTCCAGCTTCTTCTTGTATTGTATTGTATGGGTGTATAAATTAAAGGCTAATAAGAAGAAGCAATTATAAGTTAAAAGAAGGAAGCTGAAAGCAATCGCTTTTTAAGTTTGAACTGTTTTGGTGGGCTTGATCTTGATGGCTGGTGCTTATGGAGCAGAAGCGGACAGCGCAAACAGGAAGTTATTCGTTGGAGGGTTGGCGTGGGAGACCAACAGCGACACTCTCCGCACTTACTTTGAGCAGTTTGGGGACATTCTTGAAGCTGTCGTTATCACTCACAAGAACACCGGCCGTTCCAAAGGCTACGGTTTTGTATGCACCTTCTTTTTTATTTGTGATTTGTCACACTTTTAAGCAAGCTAGCTGCGATTACTTTGATGGCATGATACAAACTCATATTTGTTTTTTTTTATTTTTTACTTGCTTTGATTCTTTCTTTTTCTAATTTTTAGGTGACATTTCTTGATCCGGGTTCAGCTCTGAGAGCTTGTGCTAACCCAAGTCCTATGATTGGTGGCCGTAAAGCTAACTGTAATCTTGCTCATTTAGGCCGAACTCGACCAGATCTGCCCTCTTTTGGTATCTTTCTTCCATTACTTGAGATTTCTTTTTTCCCATTTCAATTTTTATTAATCTGTACCAAAACCATATTGCTCACTGGTAAATTTAGTAATAGCTCCTCTCTAGACTCTAGTCCATGATGTATAGCTACCATCACAGACCGGTGTTTAATATTGAATATTCCAAGTGTTTAGAAACAGCCCAGCGTTTAATATAGAATATTGCAAGTGTTTTAGAAATGGATAGGAATCTGTGTAAAGCTGACTTAGAGTGATCTGCATCCAAAATCCTATAAGGATAACAGGTTTTATTTATTTATTTTTCTTTTCATTTCTGGGTGTTCCTTAAAATGTAGTCTGCATCCTATACAGAATACATTACAATTACAAACCAGCTACAATGGTTAGGGAGTGAACTCTATATTGGTATGCAAGTTGCTGTTGTGGGAGGCTAAAATTAGTCTTAGAGATCAAGACATTCTTGTGTTGTGCCCTCATCAGCCTCTA
>JASUUF010000171.1:0-77341 GCA_030449835.1 Clausena lansium
CGGTTTTTGCATTATTTTCAAGTTGTTTTGACTTTTGTGGTTCCTAAGACTTTAAGTAATTGGTAAATACTAGCAAAGATATTTATTTTGTTTTGATTTTTTTTTATTGTTATTCTGATTTGGTTCCGTGGGTGCATACTCACTACATGATTAGTTGAATTCTAGTTTTGGTAATTTTTGTTGCTTTATTCCGTTAGTGTTTGGAATTTTAATATTTATATTATTTTTAATTAGTATTAACTTTTGTTAATGTTACTATCTTTTTTAAAGATTCATTTAATTGTCAGCATAATTTAATTTGGGAGTAGCACAAATCACGGGTTTGAGCTTTATAATTCTCTCCTTATTAATTAGTTAGTTTTTATAACAGTCATCAGAGTTAGTTTTTATAATGACTCATCAAATTTAGTTTCTTTTTTCTTTTTCTTTATTTTTTGCACATTTTATTTTTTATTTTTATTTTTATTATTTATTATTATTGTTCTTGTGTAGTTACAAGCTTGGTCATAGATCTCTATCAGGTGACTTAGGAATCAATAGATAGTGAAATCGAAGAGGACTTTTCCATCGAAGAAAGAAGTTTCTTTAAAATAAGAAGTTAAGCATCCAAATTGAGAAAAATATAATTGAAGATAAAATGACTAGAGAACCACAAGAAAGACCTTTTAAAGATTACTTTAGTCCATTACCTAATCTAAGCACCTCTTGCATTCCATATCTAGATGTTACAGCTAGGAGTTTTGAAATAAAGCCTAATGTTCTTAATTGTCTCCCATCTTTTTATGGCTTAGATAATAAAGATCCATATAATCATTTGAATGATTTTGATGTTATGTGCAAGCAAACTTTTTAAATATGAAAACTTTTTCTGTTGATGATGTTAAGCTTCACGTTTGTTCCATTCTCATTAAAAGATAGAGCTAGATCATGGTTTAACACATTGTCAGCTAATAGCATTACATCTTGGGAGAGAATGGTTAAGAAATTTTTGAATTAATATTTTCCTGTTCGCAAGACTAATGCTATTCGTAGGGAGATATCAGAGTTTACACAAAAAGAGCATGAACAATTCTTTGAAGCATGGGAAAGATTTAATGGCTTACTCTTGAAGTGTCCTCGTCACCGGTTTGAAAATGGCATCAATGCCAATATTTTCTAGAAGGATTATTGCCACATATTCAAGAGTGGTTGATGGCCACTAGTGGAGATGAAATTATGTCGAAGAGTGCGATAGAAATTTGAGACTTCTTCCAGAGGCAAGCGGGGTAATCTCTAGCGAGAGAGTCGATCTTCAAGGAATAGTAGAAGAATACGAGGATTGAATGAGGTTTACAATGGTGAATCTAGTTTTGAAATTAAAGAAGTCAAAGCCAAGGTAGAAGGACTTTCCCATCAATTTGCTTCATTTTGCGGTGTTAATCTAATGAGTGCTAGAAAGTGTGTATTTATAAAGGTTAAATTAAATCATATTTACACTTCAAGTCTCACTAACATCCCTACTTTTATGTATTTAAGTCCCTTGCACTTTAATTGTGTGTGTTTTATTATAATTTAAGAATTTTATACATTTCGAGCGTATTATGGTCATTTTATAATTAACGAGACAATAGGCAGCAAAGCGACAGCATTTTTGAACTTAGGACAGTTGAAAAGCTTAGGAGGATCATAAAAGGATAAATGATCTTGTTCACGTATAAGATACTATTCATGTATGGCACTATTCACATATATGGTACGATGACATGGCATTGACCTAATGATGTGGCAATGATTGATGATGTGGCGGCATTCTATTGGATGAATGATGTGGCATTGATTGTTTATGGTTTTGACTAATGATGTGGCAATGACCGATGGCGTAGCGTTTACGATTGGACGAAAAAATGAGCTTACAATAGAAGCAATGCACTTAATCAAGGTTGGTTGACTTTGATGTTGACCAATCAAGCGATTCAATTGGACTAAAAAATTGGCTTAAGTTAGATCGACACACTTGAATCCACGATCATTGATGATTTGTTTCAAGTAATCGAGATCTTGCCACGTCTGCCGCAATCCTGAGCGTCCAGAATTGATTTCATTAGTTGGCCATGATTTACTCATTGTATCTATAAAAGAGGGCTCCCCCACAATTTGACACCCCCTGAATTCATTTTGAGCTCCATTTTGTAAAATTGCCTCTCCTTCTTATATTTCTACGTATTTTTAGTATAATGACCATTTTATCCCCTAGTTCAAATAATGAGTAGCTAATTTTCTTTCAAGCTTGGGTTGAAGGTGAAGTCTCAACATTGTTCCGTGGGCTTAATTTGGTAAATTTACTTTCTTTCTCCTTACGGTTTATGTGGTTATTTTGACTTTTAGTCAATAGATAGTAATAATCTTGTCTAGATTTAGCTTAGGTATTCTTGTCTCCCCAGTGCAAGTTATTATTAACATGCAAACGCGATAAGCACTTAGCACCGTATTTATTAAAGTGAGGTTCATGAGGAGTGGAAACCCTACTCATGATTTAATTGGCACTAATTAGGAATATTAAGCCCGTGGTGCGGTGTTGATGTAGATTCAAATACCCAGCGCTTTAATCACATAGTTTTATCTCTAGTTTATTCCGACCATTTGAATTCAAATTTTAGAATTAAATCCACCTCGTGGGATCGACACTCGTCACCATTAACCTATACTACAATAGATTCATGCGTTTACGAGTTCAATAAAATTGCACAACATAATCCTTTTGCACTTTCTAAGCTTATAATCGGTCTGAGCAAGATTCTTATCACGGTTAAGTTAACTCCATTAACATCTTAAGAAGACGACTGCTTATAATCCTTATTCTAACACCTGATCGAGGATGGAGAGATCACCTCGACTTTTCTTGGTCAACAAGGTTTTCAACAAAATGAGACAGTGACTCCGGGAGTTCCTCAACCTCCCCACCTAGCTTTAGACGGTTTAACGAGAACTCTCATGACCTAAACCATGGGAAGAAGCAATCCAAAAGTTATCAAAATCTACGAAGAGGATCTATGATGGAATTGAGGAATAAGGTGAGGACCACCTAGAATTCTCAAGCACAACAAATGCAAATCTATGTCCAATCTTGGAAGGATGATGGGACAATTAACTTTGTCGAGTTTAGATTATAGTAGCAAACCATAGAAAAAGGAAAATTCCCAAGTCAACCAGTTCCTAATCCCAAAGGAGTACATGAAGTTGGATCGAGTTCAAGCCATCGGCATGAGGAGGCAAAATTTGTTATGACATTGAGAAGAGGAAAATTATTTGACAACAAGGTAGAGGTTCCAACAAGAAAGACATCGACCCACTTCTTGGATCCAATTCCATTCAATGACTCGTCACCCAAATGATCCAAAAGCAAGCAACGAACCAGCTTATATTTCTAAGGCTCCTTTTCCTCAAAGGTTAGCAAAGGTAAAGAAAGGGAATTCAACATGTGAGATTATGGAAATTTTCAAGCAGGTAAGTATAAATTTTCCTTTACTTGAAGCAATTAAGCAAGTTCCCTCATATGCTAAGTTTCTAAAGGATTTATGCACTAAAAAGAGAAATTTACATGTTACCAAGAATGCATTTCTAACTGAACAAACTAGCAATTTACTTCAATGTAAAATACCATCAAAATTTAAGGATCCAAGTTCCCTTACTATATCATGTGTTATATGGACCCAATTATTTGATAAAGCTTTATTGGATCTAGGAGCTAGTGTTAATATTTTGCCATATTTTGTTTGTAAGCAACTTTGGGCTAAGTCAATTACATCCAACTTCTATTGTTTTGCAACTTGCTGATAGGTCAATGAAAATGCCTCGTGGTATTATAAAGGATGTGTGGATACAGATTAACAAATTTTATTAACATGTTGATTTTATTGTTATTGATACTAAGCAAGTACGAGGATCTACAAAACACACTCATTATTTTTTGTCGTCCTTTCTTGGCGACAGCTGATGCTTATATTAGTTGCAGGACCGGAAACATGTAATTATCTTTTGGTAACATGACTATGGAATTGAATATTTTTAATGTTCCCAAACAGGCACAAGAAGATGATAAAGTTGTTGAAGTAGATATGATAAAAGCACTAGTTGATGATTCATTTATTTCTAACCATTGTGATTATCCATTAAAGACATGCTTAACTCACTTTGATTTATCTTTTGATGTTGATAGTGCTATTTCAGAAGTTAATGCTTTTCTTGATTTTTCCCCTATCATGGATCTAACTAAGTGGAAGGAAAAGATTGATCCCCTTCCTCACCGAGAGAAAATTGAACCATTAGGTTAGCGCTAGCTTCTTAAAGAAAAACAACATAGGTTACATTCTGACATGAAAAAGGTGGTAAGATCTAATGTGCTTAAATTGTTAAAATTTTATAGCATTTTAGATAGCTCTAAGATAAGCTTAAACCAAATGAGACCAAAGCAGTATGATATTAATGAGTATCACTACCGTCGTCCTTTGATAGATAAAATGCTCCAGAGCTTGACCAATCATGCTTTCTGTTATTTTCTTTATAATTGCTTTTATTATCACCAAATTCTTATTGATCCTGGTTGATTTGTTGTTTACATTAATTAGTTAGTTTAGTTGGATTTTATGTATTTTGTTTTATTTATTTTATTATTTATATTTATTCTAACATTTTCTTTAGATTTTTTTTTTTCACTAGAATATTTTCTGATCGGTTCGGGTGCGATCCCTCTTACTTCTGTCTCTTACCAGTGGCATTCATGTTCTCTTTATATTTTTGCACATTGAAATGCACCTCTTTAGAATAGGAAACATTAAGGACAATGTTTAGAATAGGTTTGGGGGTGAGATGATCTTAATACCAAGGCATTTTGTGTGATCTTTCGACATTGGATGACACGATGACTTTCAAATTTTAGTATTTGTATTATCTTTGGCTTTAATTTATGTTACACCATGTTTGCTACTTTACATGTTGATGTTGGTGACAAGTGTGAATTGAGAGATTTGATGAGTGAAATTGATTGAGTCATTTGAAGGAATGTACATGTTATAATAAGTTCCAAGTGAGTTTTGAGCCTATTTTTCTTGAACGGTAACCTTTTTGCCCATTTTTTATTTATGCAGCTTAGTAGTTTATTATTTTATCCATGATCTCTATATTCTTCTTTTAGCCCGACCATTGATTAAATTAAAAATTAAAAAATTTTATGTGTTGTTGCAACTAAAGTCCATTAAACTAGTAGATATAGAAGACTATTTAGAACTCTAAAAGATGACAGAAATGCCATCTTTGACCCGTTTGAGCCTTTTCTAGCCATCCCCATTGTGAAGTATCCATAGTAAACCCTTTTGAGCCTATAAAAAAAAAATTTTCTTTCTTAACTTATCATCTTATCCCACTCCGATTTGGAGTATTACCCTTTGTTTTATGTTTTCCATCACCCATTCATGTTTGAGAAAAATATAAATGATTATGTTATTCATAAAAGTGGTGCAATCAAAAGAAAAGAAAAAAAAAGCCAAAAAAAAAAAAAAGAAAAAGAGAGAGAGAAAAGTGTGCGGTTGAAAAACAAATTGAAAAAAAAAATGCAAGATTGAAAAAGAAAAGCAATATGAAAATCGCCTTGACTTTATTTTAAAAAAAGAAAGAACTTTATTTTTCTCAAGCATATATTTTATTTTTCTGTTATCCCTTCTTTGTTAGCCATGTCCCTAGCCTACGTTACGTCCTAGTAAAAGTCCTTGATTTTGGGGAACTATAGTCTGAAGTAGAAGTTGGTGATATGGACTGAAAGATGTGGTGATACAAAAAAAAAGAATAAAAATAATATTATTGGTTTGACTAGCAATTCATTTAACTTGAGATCATATTATTTTTATTTCTAAGTTGTGGACATTAGTCTTTCATCTTGGTGAGAGTGTGCGATATAATTTTCTCCCAATTTATGATCCTTTGGTGTGATTGTTTTTATTGGGTTTATTTTCTTTTGTGAGTGTCATTCCTAATCTATGAGATTTTGGAGGTTTAATATGTCATTCTTGAAAGTGGCTTGATTAATGTAGCTTTGATGATTGATCAATTGTGCATGAGTGTCTCGACTTATTTGTGTGAGTGGTTGATGAGGGAGTGATATTTCTAAAAAGTTTGCCAGATAATGCTTATACTTTTTTTTTCATTATTGTTATTAATCTCGATTGAAAAAGTGAATGCAAATGCCTTGGAAAAAAAAAAAGAAAGTCATTGTTTTTTAAAATTTATTTCTTGTCTTTAGGTTATCATTGATGATGTTTGTGGGTATCATCGCTGGAAACCCTCACGAGACTATAACTCGTCCATTAGGGCCGTCTAGGGTTTAAAGGCTTGTTGCATACGCTAAATGCAATCGCGATTACTTGCAAAAGTGATTTAGTCATATTTTATTTTATTTTTTTAATTTTTAGTTTTATTTTTGCTCGAGGACTAGCAAAATTTAGGTTTGGGGGTATTTGATGGGCATAATTTATCTACATATTTTACCCTTTATTATATATATGTTAGTTATTTATATTTGTTATTTTTAGTTAATTGAATTATTATATTGAACAAGAAAATTAATTGGGCATTGGAGAATAAATAAAGTTTAAAGGAATTGAATTGGAAGAGAAATAGAAGATTATTGCACGAGTGGACTTCGGAAATTAAGAGCCAAAAATTAAGAAGACAAGGAACTAAAAGAATTAATTTAATTCAAATTGAAATGGATTGCATCAAATTTATGTGAGAAGCAATTGGCATTATGGTTAGCACATGCATGGAATTAAAAGGAATGAGAATCCTAATGTGACTAAATTACATGGAAGACAAGCCAATTGGAAGGCATTAATTTCCTTGATGATCATGGTTTTGGAGGAGGCAAAAAGGGCATTATATATAAGGTAGCTTTCGGCTTTTGAGAGAGGAAAGCCGCCGAGAGAGTAAGAAGAATTGGAGACAGCAGCAACCATGGGTTCTACTGGTTTTGTTATTCTCAATTTCTCTTAGTTTTTCTAATTTTCTATACTAAGGTTGAGGATGAAGCTCTGTTCAATGAAATAAATTACTTTTTATTCAATTAATTCCTTATATGTGTGCTTTAATGTTTATGATTTTTATTTCACATGTTTAGTTAAATATTATTAAATATTTTCACCAATTCTGTCATGCATTATTGATTGTTAAGATAAATATTTGACTAAACCTATGCTTGCATTTATAAAGTTTATATGTGATTTTCTTTGATTAAGTGTCTTTCATTAAATTGTTTACGAGTGCTTAGGAAAACTATTAAGCGAGAAAAAGAACCTACACAAGATTAATTTTAATTGGGCTTAATTGTTATATTCATGAGTAGACATAGGCCCGATTTCGAGTTGCCACTCCAAAATTGAGAATTGATTGGTAATTAGATACTTGTTAAGTTGAGCTTGTGGTGAATTCTGAAACCTTGGAAGCTTTAATCTCTTGAATTCTCGTTTCAATTTATTTGCTTTTATTTTAAATGCATCTTTAGTTTTAATTTCTTCAAACAAAATATTTTATTTTCAATTAGGGTATAGTTACCATTATCTTAAATTAAATTTGGCTTTCCTAGATATTAATAGTTCTGTTGGTTCGACCTCATTATTCTTAATCTATACTTGATAGATTCGTGCGCTTGCTAGTACATTAAAATTTGCACAACAAGATCCATTCACCTTCCACCAACCCAATACGTCAAAAGTATCGGGTTCGAGGTAGGACGATTCCTCCAAATAATACTCTAGCTCATACTTCACATGATCGGTGATGAGAACCCTTACAGATCTAACTAGAAAAATCCACAACTAGATTGATAAGAACCCAAAAAAGCCAATATGGTTGGAATTTGGATAAAAGATCCAAACCCATGAGAAGCTAAGTCTCAAGAACCCAGATTGCTAGATAAGATGCCACAAAGGTTAGCAACTCCTTTGATAAGTTGAAAGTTCTTTCAAGAACAAGTTAAGAACATTCTCTCAATGATATTAAACTCGAGATTATCATAGTGTTGTTCAAAATAACATAAAAGAGTGTTTTTATAGGGTGCCTAACCCTAATTTAACTTTAAAATAAGGAAAACCATGAAATAAAAATTCGGACCCACGGGCTTTGGCCTCTGAGAGCCATTGATTTTAAAAAAGCCATAGTTTGGGCATATAATGTCGGATTTGACCCACACTACATCGTTTTGAAGCTCTCGACGTAAGGAATGCAGAAATAGCTTAAGAATTGTTTTCCTAACTCTTATTCTACTTCAAAAATCATCCTCTTTAATGCTTGCCACCTCGTTAACTCGAAGCAATTATACCAAGGCTGGTTCCTCCTCTTTCAAGCCCATTCTTGAATATTGATCTCCAAAGTAATTTGAACAAATCCTTGCATTGCTTCCTTGATCTTCTTAGCTCATTGATAGGGTGATTTTACATCAATTTAATAATTAAATTTAGCATGAGATTTGCATCATGTTTAATTATTTTAGAATTATTTTACTGGTTGTTTGTTTGTTTGTGTAGGCATTGATGTTTGGAAACATGTGGTGCAAGTTTTGATCAAGATAAGCGGAGCTGAAACAAAGAATCACATTGGATTTTAATGGAAATAATTGCAGGCTATGAAAGGAAAAATGGAAGAATAATGATTTAAGGGGAGCTATTGGATTTATTGAATAATTAATTAATTATACATATCACATGTATGCATGCATTCATAGGTTTGAAAGAGTTTGGAATTGTTTGGTTTGAAAGAATTTGGCATGGGCTTCGAAGTGGGCTTCACGCATGCATGAATTGAAAGTGGCGGTTTGGCTTAATTCCTTTTGGATTCGGTTTGGCTTAATTCCTTTTTAAAAATCCATTTAAGGATTTGGGGCCACCGACTGAAAGCATTATAAAAAGGGGGGCAGCCGCGTGAAAGAATTGAAAAAAAAAAATAAGAGAAGAATTTGGGGGCAGAGGCACAAAACAAAGAATTGGAAGAGAAGGAAGAGCAGCAAATTGAAGATTTGATTCAAGAGTTTTTTTTCTACTAAATTCCTCTTCTCTTGTTTAATTATAAAGGTGCTTTATTTTACGGATGTTATTTTCTTTATTATGAACTAAATATTTTTATCTAAGTTTGTAATGGAACCTAATATGAACCTTAATTGATTAATATTTTTAGTTCTTCAAAATTACCTTCTATTGATTATTTATTATATTTTGTGCTTAATCTATTTGATTGTTTGATCATCAATTAAATAGCACATGTGTAGTTGCATAGATATCGGAAGAGTCATGCATCTATAGACCTAGATATGATAACATGTGTTAATCTGAGATAGGAATATACTTAGATTGCATATGCACTTGTTAAGGAACTTGAACTTAATGAATTGCTTATAATTGATCCTCATATGAATATAGTGAGTCGATTTTGAGTAATATATTTACTTGACCATCGAAGAGAGGCTTGTAGAGACTTTAGTGTTACGAGTGATAATTGAATTAGGTTAATTAAAGAACTAAACTAAACTTAATAAGGGGATTGCTAGGGGAAATTACAAACCTAGGTTTCATCATCTATTGATTATCTTCTTGATTTATTTTGCATTTAATTTACCGTCATAATTTTAGTTAAGACTTTTTATTCAATTGTTTGGCTTAGATTTGGGAGATATAAATTGATAGATAGTGATAGGATAATAATAGTCTTTGTGGGTTCGACACTCTCACTCATCACTTTATTACTTGTTCGATACGTACACTTGCATAGTTAGATTTTTAGACAACACTCGTGCTTTAGTAATTGGCTCTTCTGGAATAAGCAACGGATCTTTAATGCTCTGGGTATGACGACTCTGAGTACGAAATCGATATGATGCTCAATGCCTCTAATGGGTGGTAAGCCAATGGGGATTTCCTTGGGAAACACATCTTCAAACTCCTGTAATAAAGAAGCAACAACAATTTGAAGTGAAGGATTAATGTGATCAAAGGTTAGATATGATTCTTTGAACATGAGCAAAACCGTGAAATGACTTGCTTTATATGCTTTCCTAATCTCACCCACTCCTGCAAAGAAGTTCTTTTTCACTCTTCCCTCTTTCTCACTATTTTCTTTTCTCTCACCTTTGGCCTCACTCTCTTTCTTTTTCTTCTCATAACTCTCGGCCTCACTCTTTTTGTGTTGTCTTTCTTTTTCCCTCATCTTTATTTGGCCCTCGTATACCTCCTTTGGTGTTAAAGGAACAAGCGTCACAGTTCTCCCATCCTTGACAAAGCTATATCTATTCCTAAACCCATTATGTGTCACCTTTCTATCATACTGCCATAGCCTCCTCAATAATAAATGACCAGCATGCATAGGAACTATGTCACAAAGCACCCCATCACTATACTTCCTAATAGTAAATGTTACCAATACTTGCTTATTAACCTTGATCTCTCCACAATCATTTAACCGCTGTAATCTATAAGGCTGGGATGCATTAGCAAGGGCAAACCTAACTTCTCTACAAGGGTAGTACTAGCTACATTGGTGCAACTCCCACCATCTATTATCATACTACACATCTTGTTATTCACAATGCATCTAGTATGGAAGATGTTCTCTCTCTTCTGCTCTATGTCATCAACACTCATTTGTGTACTCAAAGCAAGCCTAGCAACTAGAGATTCACCTTTCGTAGGGTATTCTACTTCATCATCATCACTAGCATCAATCAATTCTAGCATCTCCCCACCATCACTCTCACTCTTACTCATTTAATTCCCACTTATCTTGCATCACCATAACTCTCTTCTTTGGGCACGGAGAAGCAATGTGTCTATAACCCAAACACTTGAAGCACTTGACGTCTAGATTCTTCTATGGTTGAGATTCACCTTAGATTTGTTTTGCTCCTAACATCTTTTTTTGCCTTGAGTGGTTCAGTCTTGATACCTTTATTTCGTCTCTCATTACTACTCCACTTCGGTTTCCATGGGTTTGAAGAAGTCGAAGTATATCTAGCTGTACCCTTCCTCTTGATTGTCTCTCCACCTTCATAGCCATGTAGACCATATCCTCCAACTCCATATAATACTATAGCTCCACTACATTGGCAATCTCTTTGTTCAACCTGGTCAAAAATCATGCCACTTTGTAGCTTTCCTATTTCTCGGCATTAGCCCTAATCATAACAATCTCTATCTCCTTAAGGTAATCCTCTACACTCTTTAACCATTGGGTAAGGCTCTATAGCTTAAGATAAAGATCCCCATGGTAATGACTAGGAATGAACCGCTTCCTCATAAGCGCTCTTAGCTCTCCTCACGTAGCTATAAGCCTCTCGGGATTCCTCTTTTTATTATGCACCACTTGATCCCGATAAATAATAGCATAGTCGGTGAATTTCTTGCTAGCTTTACCTTTTCTCCTCGGAATAATTGTGACAATCAAAGATCAACTTAACCTTCTTTTCCCACTTCAAGTAAGCCTCGTAGTCACTCTTTCTTTGAAACGAAGGAATGGTCACTTTGATTTTACCTAAATCCATATCCTGGTCATCTCTCGTATAACCATCTCTTACTACCTCTTTATATCTCACTCTATCCCTATCTACTTCGGATGCTCGATCATCACCATCATCCTCCCAAAATTTATTCTACGCCTCATACTCATCTATAGGCTCATATCTACGCCTATTATTTCCCCTGTGGTGCCTTGCTTCATCATGTCTAGTCACATTACGCTCTCTACTAGTTTGGTTTTTACGAATACTCTCAATGGCAACTCCATGTTGCCTCAGTTGGTTTCCTATCTCATCAAATCTCATATTCATGTTCTCAAATGCGGGTGCATTGCCTTCAAAGTTAAAGTAAGGTCTACCGTGGAAGGTTGCGCCTCACTTTTATCATCCATATTAGTTATTTGAAATAATCTGCAAAGAGATGTTACAAAATAGAAAAAAAAAGTAATAAACCTCACAAGCTTCATGTGTTTACACTTGCGATGTCACTCCACTCGTGTTTACACTCAAATAGTCTTTTACCCGAAGCTGTGCTCACACACTCTTCTCTTTTACCACTCTCATATTTTCTCAGTCAAGTTCTTTAGGAACTAATAACTCAATCAAGGGAAAGCACCAAAGTATAATCCCTCTAACAATCACAGTCCAAGAAACAAGAATAAAAAAAACAAGAAACAAGAATAACAAACAAAGAAACAAAGGAGATCACCAAATGTAATTATTATTATTATTATTTTCACTTTTTTTTTTGTAATCCCAAAATAATTGAAATTTGAATGAATTTAGGGAAAGGAATAGGTAAAATTGGCGAATTTAAGGAAAGAAACCACACGGATACAAAATTGATATAAGAAAACCTTAAAATACTGTTCATGTTGCATTATTCATACGATGTTCACGATTTTTTTTTTTGTTTAATACTAGAACAAGAACGAAAAATCTCAAACAAGAATGAAAAACAATAAAGATAGATGAATCTGACCTTGGAGCCTAAACTCTGATACCAACTGATGAGAACCCCTATAGATTTAGCTAGAAAAATTCACAACTAGATTGATAAGAACCTAAGAAAGCCAATATGGTCAGAATTTGGATAAAAGATCCTAACCCTTGAGAAGCTAAGTCTCAAGAGCCCGGATTGCTAGATAAAATGCCACAAAGGTTTGCAACTCCTTTGATAAGTCGAAAGTTCTTTCAAGAACAAGTTGAGAAAATCCTCTCAATGATATTAAACTCAAGATTATCATAGTCTGTTCAAAATATCATAAAAGAGTGTTTATATAGGATGGCTAACCCTAATTTAACTTTAAAATAAGAAAAATCCTAAAATTAAAAACCCAGACCCGTAAGGCCTTGGCTTCTTAGAGCCATTGATTTTAAAAGGACCATAACTTGGGTATATGATGTCAAATTTGGATCCACAATATACCGTTTGAAGCTCTCAACATAAGAAATGTAGAACCAGCTTTATAATTGTTTTCCTAGCCTTTATTCTACTTAAAAAAATCATCCTCTTTAATGCTTGCCACCTCATTAACTCGAATCAAGTAGACTAAGGTTTTTTCCTCCTCTTTCAACGCCATCTTCAATATTGGTCTCTTGCAAATTGAATTTGAATTGAAGTTGTCCAAAGTAGCTTGAACAAATCCTTGCATTGCTTCCTTGATCTTCTTAGCTCGTGCTCTCGTAATTAGCCCTTCTGGAACAAGCAACAGATCTTAAATGTTCTGAGCACTCTGGATCAAATCAGTACTTTGATTAGCAAATGTCTCAAAACTAGCTCGACATTGTTCCCTTCCTAAATGAAATGCATTGGGAATTGAGTAATTGAAGGCCTATTAGATTGATAAACTTGTCCACTTGATTTTGAATTTAACTAATATTCCTTTACTAAATCATAACAATATTTATGGACACTCCCAATTCTATGCTCACAATCAATTCCATAAAGCATAGGAAAATAATACTCTACTATTTTCATCTTATATCTCGGATCCAAAATAGTTGCCACTGCCATTAACTCATTAATCACACTCCAATGTTTATCATATTTTTCTAACATTTTCTTTGCCATTATCCTTTTCTATCATTGTTAGAACCTAGCCACTCGGAAATGGATATTCTGGTCTCACAAATATAATAAAAATACAAGTTCATTATAGGAAATTTCGTGCCGGAAAACAACTTTGTAACTTCATCAAATAATTCAAGCCTACAACAAATTTCTTTTGCAAACTCCCAATATTCTTCACTAGGCAATGATTTATATTGCGGTTCTCGTGGTTTTAAACGAGAAAACGCATTTTTATAAAGTAAAGCAGTGTCAAGCATGTAATAGGTGGAGTTCCACCTCGTTTTGCAATCAAGAATCAATTGCTTGGTGCTTGAAATTTTTAATTCACGAACAGTCTCCATAAATTTTTCATGCCTTTTGGGTGTCATTTTCCAATAAGAAACACTACCACGAATTCTTTCAATACTTTCACTAATGACATCTAACCCATCCTTCACTATCAAATTCAATATGTGAGGACAACAACGCAAATGAAACACCCTCCCATTTAATAACAATGAATTAGAAAGTTTGTCTAAGAAGATGTCAATCATAGCATTGTTAGTGGTGGCATTATCAACTGTTAAAGAACACAATTTTCCATCAATATTCCAATCAAATAAGCACTCCATTAAATTGTCTGAAAGTACCTCAGCAACGTGTGGACACATCACATGTATAAACCTAATAAAAATGACAAGCAGTAGAACAAAAATATTGTTATATGAATTGAGCATTTATTAATCATAGTGAAAAAGAAATGACAGATATATAAATAAATAATACTATAGAAAGTACCTCATGAGGCAACTTTGCAGCCTCGGGGAATTATCTATAAAATGTGTGGTGATAGCCATGTATCCTATATTCTGATTAGAAGTCCATAAATCAGTAGTGATAGAAATTCCACTTTGATTGCTCACTAACAACTTTCATTATTTTAGAATTCTCATGCTCATATCGCTTGAAGATATATTTCTTCAGCGTATTTCGAGAAACGATCTTATACATGGGTTGTAAAGAACCAACAAACTTTTTGAATGCAGAATGTTCAACCATACTAAGAGGGTATTCATGCTCGATAATCATATTTGCAAGAGCTCTTCTTAAAGCGTCTTGATAAAAAAAAAATACCCCGACTTGGACTTTCCTTTTATTTACAGTAGTCTTCAACATGGCATTCTTGATTGTCGGTTGCTTACATCGTGGGCATCTAAGCAAGTGCTTATGTAAATGGTTCGTTCTTTCCCCTGTAACTAACTTTCCATTGCATTGATTACAAACTGCTTTCAACTGTCCATTAATCTTTTGCCTTGTAAAAAGATTCCACACAATAGCCTTCAAATTTTTACCAACAACAGCAATTTCATCTCTAGCAATGGGTGAAATTGAATTCAACTCTATCCCATTTGATGGTTCAATAATTTCAACGGCATCATGTCCCCCATCATCATCATTTTCTGACTTTGGTAAATTAGGAATGAAATCCACATTTCACCTAAATGAAGAAATATATTCAAATAAATGAAGAAACATATTAAAATATATTCAAATAAAAGCTAACCCACATGTATATAATATTCGTCAGCAATCAAAATCAAGCAATGATAATGGAAAACTAATGCATAGTTTGAAGATTGCCATATTCCTGATCTAGTATTATTTGATTAAATTATTATAGATAAACATTACTCATTAATGATTACGTAACATGAATAAAATTATGAGAAAATAATAGAAAAGAAAAAATTGTAGAAATTTACCTGGCAATTAAAAGACTGATTCAAGTGTTCAAATGGAGTGAAAAAGCGAGAGTAGACTGAAGACAAACAAAGTGGCTGACATTGAACTTAAGAGTAAAGACGTTAAAAAAAAATTAGGGTAGCTAAAGAGTGAAGACTGAAAAAAAAAATAAGACGTTCCGGTTCCACGTTCGTTTTCGTATGCCTCTTCAAAGTTCAAATAATGAAATAAAACTTTTGGTAATTTGGAAATCTTGCCACTTTCGAGCCGAGCATGTGGCCTAATAAAATTTAATTTTGAGACAATTTTTTCTATTCGAGGAATAACTATATTCCCTAAAAATTATTTGGTCAATATAATAAAATAAATTGCCAGGCGTTATTACTTGGCTTGCAATTTGAATATTGCATGTGCATGCTCATTGGATAGTGAGTTTTGGAGGTAATCGACGATTATTATTAGCACTAATATTGATATTGCAATTGAAGGATATAAAATCTAAATACAAACTACTAAACTTTATTTCATTCTCCGAACAAGAAGATAATATTTTTGTTTCATTTTCATCAAAACGATGATGATCTAGGACTAGCTAACCTTAATTATTTTTATCTTATTATCCTTTAAATTTATAAAACTAATCTTTAAGTTTTAAAATTTTTAAACACATGGTAAATACTACTAATATGTTGTGAATAAAACTTATTATCATTTATAATTATACAATTGTTAAGAAATTTTTAAAATAAAAAAAATTTAAAAGTAGTTGGATACGGATCTGAATCTGGATATTAAGATAGATAAAGACATGCTCCAGATCCGCCTTAGATCCGCGCATCAATATCCAAATCCAATCTAAATCCATTTTAAACTGCCCAAAATCCGACCTGAATGGGTCTGGATCACGTGGATCTTGGGTCAAATCCGATCCATTGCCATCCCTAGTATTAATCTAGTAAATTGGATGAAAATGCTAAGTTTATTAGGCAGATGTAACGTAGGTTAAATCCTAATATGAAAGAGGTGGTAACAGCTAAAGTAATAAAATTATTGATGCAAGAATTATTTATCCTATTTCAGATAGCTCATGGGTTAGTCCTGTGCTAATTGTTTCTAAGAAATCTGGTGTTATAGTAGTTTCTAATGCTAATAATGAATTAATCCTTACAAAAGCAACTACAGGTTGGCATCTTTGCATTAATTACAGAAAATTGAATTCAATTACAAGAAAATATCATTTTTCTCTTCCATTTATTAAATCAAATGCTTGATAGACTTGTAGGTCATGATTTTTATTGTTTTCTAGATGGATATTCAGGTTATAATAAGATCCCTATAGCTCTAGAGGATCAAGAGAAAACTACTTTTACATACCCTTTTGGAACTTTTGCATATAGAAGAATGCCATTTAGTTTATGTAATGCACCTGTTACCTTTCAAAGATGAATGCTTAGTATTTTTTTTTAATATGGTTGAGAGATTTCTTGAAGTGTTTATAGATGATTTTTCTATTTATGGAAATTCTTTTGATGAATGTTTGCACCACCTAACGTTAGTTTTGCAGAGATGTAAAAAAAAGAACTTGGTCCTAAATTAGGAAAAGTGTCATTTCACAGAAAAACAAGGTATTATTCTTGGTCATATAATTTCCAACAGAGGCATAGGAGTTGACAAAGCTAAAGTGGATTTAATTTCTAAAATTCCACCTCCTAAAACAATAAAAGAAGTAAAAAATTTCCTTGGTAATCTTTGGTTTTTATAGAAGATTCATTAATGATTTTATAAAATTTCTAGACCCTTATACAATTTACTTGTTAAGGATGCATGTTTTATCTTTGATGATATTGTCTTGAGGCTTTTGAAAAACATAAGAAATTGTTGACTGCCTCACCTATTATTCGGCCACCCAATTGAGATTTGCCTTTTAAAATTATGTGTGATGCATTTTTATGCTATAGAGTAGTTTTAGGACAAGATTTGATCGTTTGCCTAATGTTATTTATTATGCTAGTATGATAGTCAATGATGCACAGATTGAATTATTCAACAAAAGAAATAGAAATGCTAATTGTGGTTTGCATTAGATAAATTTAGATCTTATCTTATATGCCGTAAAATGATGATTTTTACCGATAATCTTTGCTTTGAAATATTTACATACTAAGAAAGATGCTAAGGCGGGATTGATTCATTGGGTGTTACTTTTGCATAAATTTGACATTGAATTTAGAGATAAAAAAGGTTCTAAAAATGTTGTGGCGGATCACTTGCCTTGCCTTAATCTTAAATTTATTCTAGAATCTTTACCTTTGGATGAGTTTTTCCTAGATGAACAACTTTTGAGTGCAAATGTTTTACCATGATTTGCTGATACAATTAATTATCTTGCTACAGGTCAAATCCCAGGACACTAGACCAAGCAAGATATAGGTCCTAGCCGAAGTAAAGAATTTCTTTTAGGATGATCCTTATTTATTTAAATATTGTGCTAATTAGATTATCAGGAGATGTGTTTCAGAGAATGAATTTCAAAGTGTCATCTCGTTTTGACATGAACAAGCTTGTAGAGGCTATTTTAGTGCTAAAAAGACAGCTACAAAAATTTTACAATGTGGATTTTATTGGCCTACTCTTTTTCATGATGTTTATATTTTCTGTTCTTTATGTGATAGGTGCCAATGCATGGGTAGCATTTCAAAGAGGAACATGATGCCACTTAATCTTATTATGGTTGTTGAGATCTTTGATGTGTGGGGTATTAATTTCATGGGAATTTTTCTCCATCTTTTGGTTATCAATACATATTGATTGCAGTTTATTATTTGTTAAAGTGGGTTGAAGCTGTTCCATGCAAAACCAATGATCATATAGTTATAGTGAAATTTTTTAAGAGTAACATTCTATCTTGTTTTGGTTTCCCTAGAACTATGATTAGTGATGGTGGTACCCATTTTTACAATAATCATTTCAAAACTCTTTCGGACAAATAATCCATTACACACAAGGTTGCCACCTGATACCATCCTCAAACCAGTGGGTAATTAGAGATCTCTAATCGAGAATTCAAGTAAGTTCTAGAAAAAAATAATTAGGCAAAATAGAAAGGATTGGTCTTTAAGACTTAATAATGCATTATGGGCATATAGGATAGCTTTCAAAACGCTAATTGAGATGTCACCTTACAGACTTGTGTATGAAAAATTATGTCATCTACCAGTAGAGTTGGAGCATCATGCATATTAGGCTATTAAGAAATTTAATTTTACATGCAACAGCCTGGTTCCATGAGAAGTTTGTAGCTAGTAGAACTTGAAGAGATCAGAAATTATGCTTATGAGAATGCCAAGATTTACAAGCAGAGGATGAAAGTCATTCATGACAAGCATATTTTGAGAAAACTATTTGCACTAGGTTAGAAAGTACTTTTATATAATTCTCGATTGTATCCCTTTCCAGGTAAGTTATATTCTCGATGGTTTGGTCCTTTTATAGTTTGTACTATCTTACCTTATGGCACTATTGAGATAGAAAATTCAAAGAATGGTGACGTATTTAAAGTTAATGGACAAAAATTGAAACCATATTTGGATTTGCCACAAAAAGAAGAGGAAAAGATGGATTTAAGTGATCCTATTTATTATGACTAAGTCTTTGTTATGTTGCTTACTCCATTGTTTTTAGTATTTGTTTTATTTCTAGTTTCTTTATTAGTGAAATCTTTATTTTCTTTTGTTTTTTTTTTCTAATTACTAGCTTTCTTACAAACGTCATCCAAGTGTGCTCCTTCCAACTTATTTTCTCATTTTGAATACTCCTTAGTCCTCTATATCTTGTGCATTTGCATCCATGAGTGAACATTAGCAACATTGAGGACAATATTTAGAATAGGTTAAAGGGTGTGGTGTCTTAATAAAAAAATTTAAAACTTTTAAGGCATTTTGGGTGATCTTTTGACATTGGATGACATGTTGACTTTCAAATTTTGGTATTTGTATTATCTTTGGCTTTGAGTTATGTTACACCATGTTTGCCACTTTGCACGTTGATGTTGGTGACAAGTATGAATTGAGAGATTTGGTGAGTGAAATTAATTAAGTTATTTGAAGGAATTTAGATGTTATAAAAAGCTCCAAATGAGTTTTTGAACTTATTATTTTTATTGGAGAGTAATCCTTTTTGCCCATTTGTCATTTATATAGCTTAGTGATTTACTATTTCATACATTATCTCTATATTTTCTTTTGAGTCGAATAAAAAAAAATTAATTTTGTGTGTTGTTACATCTGAAAGTCCATTAAACTAGTAGATATGAAAGACTATTTAAAGCTCTAAAAATGATAGAAAAGCCATATTTGATCCATTTAAGCCTTTTCTAGCCATCCCCATTATGAAGTATCCTTAGTTAACCTTTTTTAGCCTATAAAAAATGAAAGCAAAAAAGTAACCATTTTTTTTGTTAACTTATCATCCTATCCCACTCTAATTTGGAGTATTACCTTATGTTTTATGTTTTCCATCACCCATTCATGTTTGAGAAAATATGGATGATTATTTTGTTCAGAAAAGTGGTGTGTTACACAGAAAAAAAAAGAGCCAAACAAAAAAAAAAGAAAAAGAAAAAGTGTGATTGAAGAAAAGAAAAGAAAAGTGCAAAACCAAGAATAGCAATGTGAAAAATACCCTGACTTTATCTTTAAAAAAATGATCTATGTTTTTCTCAAGCATATATTTTGTTTTTCCTATAATTCCTTTTTTATTAGCCATGCCTGTAGCCTACGCTTAATCCCAGTAAATGTCCTTCTTGATTTTAGGGAACTGTAGTCTGAAGTAGAAGTTGGTGAAATGGACTGAAAGATGTGATGTTAAATAAAAATGAATTAAAATAATATTATTGGTTTGACTGGCAATTTTCTAAGCTCTGGGCATAATTCTTTCATCTTGGTGAGGGTGTGCAATATTATTTTTCTATTATTCACTCTTAATTTATGATTCTTTGGAGTGACTATTTTTATTGGGTTTATTTCTTTTAAGAGTGTCATTATTATCTTGTGAGATTATGACATGTCATTATTGAAAATAGCTTGATTAATGTACCATTGATAGTTTATAATTTTGCATGAGTTTACTCCACTAATTTATGTGAATGATCGATGTGAGAGTGATATCTCTTTAGGTTGGAAATAATACTTATACTTTTATTTGATTGTTGTCATTAATCTGATTGATGGAGTGAATGTAAATGCCTTGAAAAAAAATGTCATTGTTTTTAGTATTTATTTATTGTCTTTAGGTTAATCTTGATGGTGTTTATGGGTACCATTCTTTGGAAACCCTCACGAGACTATAACTTGTCCACGAGGGCCACCTAAGGGTTTAAAGGCTTGTTGCATACATTAAATGCAATTGAGATTATCTACGAAATTGGTTTAGTTAGATTTTATTTTATTTCTTTATTTTTAATTTTTAGTTTTATTCGATAACTAGCAAAATCTAGGTATGGGAGTATTTGGTGTACATAATACATATTTACCTTCTAATCATCTATTAGTTAAAGTCTCTTTTTTTATATATATTTTTAATTAGTTTATTTGTTTTTATTGAATGGGGAAATTAAATGGCATTGGAGAATAAATAAAGCTTAAAGGAATCGAATTGAAAGAGAAATAGAAGATTATTGCACAAGTAGGCTTCAGAAACTGAGATCCAAAACTTAAGATGATAGAGAATTAAGATAATTGGTTTATTAGGATTTAATCCAAATTGAAATGGGAGGCATCAAACTCACGTGAGAAGTAATATTGCCATTATAGTTAGCACATGCAAGGCATTAGAAAGGAATGAAAATCCTAATGTGATTCTTAGTAGAGGGGGCTGACTTCTAATATAAAAATAAAGCCTTTGGCTTTTGGAGAAGAGACAGACGCAATCAGAAGACAAAGATAGAAGAATTACAGCAGCAGTCGCATGATGGGTTTTATTAATTATATTGTTGTCAATCTTTTTATGTCTTTCTAATTTTCTAATCTTGGGTTAAGGATAAACCTGTTCAATGAAATAAATTACTTTTTATTTAATTAATTCCATACTTGTGTGCTTTAATGTTTATGGTTCTTATTTCACATGTTTGGTTGAATATAGTTAAATATTTTCACCAATTCTACATACATTATTGATTGTTAGCATTAATATTTGACCAAAATTTATATATATGATTATCTTTAATTTTGTGTCTTTCATTAAAATTGTTTACATAGAGTGTTTATGAAAACTTTAACTCTTTGTTATTCAATATTGTTTACATGAGATGCGTAGATATCATATTATTAAACAAAAAACAACCTACATAAGATTAATTTTAATTAGGCTGAATTGTTATATTCATGATTAGACATAGATTGATTTCTAGCTGTCACTCTAAAAATTAGGGATTGATTGGTAATCAAATAATTGTTAAGTTGAACTGTGGTGTATCATTAACACTAATAACCTCAATAATGGGAGATTTAGTATTGACTGCGCTGCAGCAACCAACCTCTATTTGGCTATAAGGATTCAACATTTCATCCATCATATCAGTCAAGACATCATCATTTGATACCTTTCATAAAAATCCTTTCTTTATATGCCCATTCTTTCCATAGCCTGGTTTGAAGCCGTAGGTACATGAAAATACATAGTTGGGGTTTATTGACTGCCCAGTATTTGGATTCTACTACCATTCGGCTACTTTTGAAGAGCTATAGTTAGAATGTCAATACCATGACAGTGAAAGGAGCTTTGCTCTATAACTTCAACAAGCTACAAGGCCCCATCCAGAGTATAAAACCAAATTAAAGATGCAAATAAGGTAAAATCATTACAAACTAAGTAATAAAGAAATAACACTTACAATCTTCTCTACCACTTGCTCTATTTCAGGTTCATAACCACCGCTGCCATTCTTTTGGGCCATCAATCACAACTAATTGCGGCCAATCTCTGTAATAGAAGCTCCAAGCTTATAGTTCTATTTCATGTTAACAATAATTAAATAAAATTAAAGTTAATTTCCTTAAAAATTCATAACCAAATAATGGAGTTTTTAAACATCTTAATTGCATATATTCAAATTAGAAGAGGTTCTGATAACATACATTTCGATATAGCAGGCCATAATATCCTAAACTACCTAAATAATGGCTGTGTTTAATCTTTGCATGCATTTGTTTCTCTTTTTTATTTTTTACCTTAAAGAAAACAATTAAAAATAATTAATAATTTCCATTCATAAAATAACTATGCACTATTGCAATGCAAATTACCTTAAATTCAACCACAAATATCCTATCAACAAACTCTTAATATTCGACTTTGTAATTCTAGGATACTCACTAACTGATTATAGTGATCTTGTTTAGTTGGATAATTCAGTGTTTAAGGTTGATCTGAAGACCCTTAAAGAAGTTCCCATTGATCATAACACATATGTTTTGCTCCTATCCCTATGTCAAATCTGCTCCACCATATGAATACGAAACAAAATAAATTTATATCGAAAAACCAAATGAATAAAATTACTCATCACCAATAAGCGTTCCCTAAGTTTTTCTTTTATCTCTAGGGGAACACATCACCAATCATCATACAAGATTGAAATATTATCTCTAACTAAGTTCTCAATTCATTTGCTCCTACTTTAATAGGAATTCCATAGTGATACGAACCACGCTAAGAACTGACGCGACTCTAATCAAAATAGTCTCTAAGATCGATTCTAACCCGAAATTGTATAGAACCGCGACCCGCTGCTTAAGGAAGCACGAACCTTGGTGTGTGAAGACGCCGCAATCAGTTATGAAAGGACTGATTGATAAGTTAAGGATTGAACGCCACGGAAAATCCAATAAGTTCAAAGAGTTCGTTTAAGAACCCAAGAGAATTACAATCTCACAATTGTATGAAAAATTCTAAAACTTTTTTATTGAATTTCGAGTACAATATATATAGTGTTTTCAGCCATAATTACCCTAATCCAAAACTGGAAACAAATTTTTAAATTCAGAATCAAATCAAAATCTGAATTTAAAATGAATAAGGAAATAATCATAATTAAATTAGAATCCAAATCTAAATAAAAAGGAAATAATCCTAATTAAATCAGAATCTTAATCTAAACGAAAAGGAAAGAATCCTACATATCTTAAATGACTAAATAAAAAGAAATTAGCAGATTTGCTGCCTCTTTTAAGAATAAGAAAGTATCCGAAAAGGATAATAGCATATCTTCGATTTGCTGCCTCTTTTAAAAATAGGAAAGTATCTGGAAAAGATGGTAGCATATCTTCCCACCATATTGTGCATGCTAACTTGCCAATTTTATGGAATTAATTATTCAGAAAAATCAAGAGCTTGATCTGAATATCTTCTGAGATTCCTTCAATTGGCTTCCATGCATTTGATTGATCCCAAGTTGCTTGAATCAGCCCATTAAACGCTTCTTTGAATTTCTTTGCACGAGCTCTTGTGACTGGTCCAACGGGAACTTGAATAGGATCTGAATATAGTTTATTCCATGTGATTGTGCCATCCTTATCCTCAATCTCATCACATAGTCATTATACTTGAATATAATTTTGTTGTCAGGTGCTGATTTCATCAAATGCTTCTTCTTTTTTTTTTTTTCACCTCGTCAGTCTCCCATCATAATCAAGCACTCTTATCTCTTCATTTTCTTCCTTAAAGTAAACATACAAGTAAAAACCAAAACAAAGTTAAGAAATTTACAACATAAACTTTCATTCCCATGTTGTCTCATTATCAATAGGGACATCATCACAATCAGGTCTATTATATCGTCTTTATCGACGTCCATGTTCGAAGATGGATATTCTTTAGATAAAGGTTCATGTATCACAATGTCAATACTCCCATCATGACTTACTGACTTATTGACTCTTTGACCCACTACAAAAATAATTGATTTTTTTTATCTACTTGGCCTTTCACATAAAATATTTACTGCGTAAACGAAGCTAAAATGAGCAATCAAACTTATGACTAACCTGATTAAGATTAACTACAGCGATCCCTAAATAATTAATAATAACCTACCTACTATCGACCCAATTACACTTAAAAACAAATCTTTTAATCATGACATAATAAAGCTCCCAAATCTCAAGAAGGACCCTATAATACTTTCATCACACCAATATGTGGATTTTTATCCTTTGAGCTTGAAACTTATAATGTTGTTGCTGGAACATTGATTCCATTATTTTGGGTAACATGATTGCTATCTCAATCCCTAGTTGCCAATTTAAAGCCATTAATAAAGTACCCTAAATATGTTATATGCTATAACAGTAGAATTAGGTTTGTTGGCCAACCACCTAACCATTTCTCGCACATCTATATCATATGTCGTATCATTTGCTACATACAATTAAATAAACACTTATATAAGTTTTAAAGATTTTTTTAAATACTGTTACTTCAAACTAGTTATATAATCTAATCTTATTTTACAACCAATCCATAAAGGTACGAGTGTTCTCAGTTTCTAATCAATGACCATGTTTTCATTACTTTGGGTATTTTGATTGCAAGTACAATTTATGCTCCCTAAAATATTATGATAAAGTCAGCTAATTTGAATTTGCTACAATTTAAATTGGTTTTCAACAATACTAATTAACATTTATAATAAACTTACTAGAAGTTTCAATCACAAGGGTGTTTCCCAAAACACAAAGGTATGCTTGCTACAATAGTGAAGCATCAACCATTTTAGCCTTTCTGCCACCTAAGGGCCATTTAATTGTATAATCTACTGTGCAACTAGGTGGCAGTCCAATGAATTCATGACTAGATAATATTTAACACAAAATTCAAGTGCTTCCTTTATGACATAATATTCAGCAATGCATCCCTTAGGGCAACAGTGGTTATGTTTAGTCAACATAACCTTTTAGTAATTTTATGTTTCTCTCAAATGGATACATCTGGCAAAAGTGAATAGTTCACATAATCAGATTTAGTCAACATGATGCACCATCAAATGGACCATTATGTAAAAAAAACAAGGTTGGAAGAATTGCCAAACAAGCACATAGTGATATCGTGATGCTTTCCAATTTGTCAAGAGATTCTTTTTCTAGAACCTTACTACACAAAACAATGAAGTAAAAGCACCTAGTGATAGCTTTTCTAACATTTTCTTGCAAATAACCACGAATTACTAAGGGTAGTAATTGTTGCATCAAAGTATGGCAGTCATAGGACTTAAAATCTTGAAACTGACAATCATTTAAATTTACAAGATTCCTAAACTTGGAAGAATAACCATCTAGAACTTTGGTTTCCAACAAAGTTTGATAGAACATGATTTCTCTTTTTTACTCATGGTGTAAAGTGCTACGAACATGGAGTTTTATTAATTTTCACCGGGAACTAATTTTCCCCTAATCTCTAATTGAATGAGATTTTTTTCTAGCATGATCCCATCTTTTATATTTCTAGGTTGATGAAGTGATTTTCCATAGATGCTCTGACACATATTTTTCTCAATGTGCATCACATCTAACACATGGCGAACTAATAAATGTTGCCAATATTCCAAATTAAAAAAATTGATTTTTTTGAATAATTTCTCTATATCACATCGCAATCATCACGCTTTCACTTATTGCCTCTATGCTTACTACTCTTGTAGTCAATACCATCCACCAGTATCAAAATATCTTTGGCAAACAAAGTTTTAAGAGGTTCATTCGATTCTGCCTTATTATTAAAAACTTTCTTAAGTGATCTAAATGAGTGTTCATGTGGCAAAAATAGACCATGCCCTAAAAATACACACTGTTTACTATATGCAAGCATAATGGATTTTAACAATACACCTATAAATATTCTCATGTGTGGGAAAGACACTAGTAGTCCACATCAATACAACTCGTAAATTGAAGGTTTATTTTTTAAAAGCATCACAAGTTTCTACATCGATGTTCGAAAGGATTTTAAAATCATCAATCAAGGGTGTTAGGTACACATCTAGATTGTTTCTAAGTTGTTTAGGCCTAAATATAAGTAAGACGACACAATAAATTTTCTCTTCATGGATATCCATGGAGGAAGATTGTAAATGACCAGCATAACTGGCCAATTACTATATGTAGAGCTAAGATTACTGTGTGGATTAACCCTATCAATTGAGAGAGCTCATCAAAGATTTCTATATTCTTGTCTAAAGTCAGCCCACTTAGCGCAGGGGTAGAGCTTAGAGGAAAAACTCAACCGGAGCCAAATTTAAGCTTCCAATTTTCAAGTTCTTAAAAATATTAAATTACTACCAAACCAAATCATCAAAAAAAAATTACTAAGACTATATGAAAAAAGAAATTACATTTATAATTGTATTTATAATTCACGATGAAAAATAATTACAAAGCAAAAAAGCCTTACCCATACAAAATTTCCAAATCTTAAAGTATGGAGGCTATCAAAAGAAAATAAAAACTTAAATGCAAAACATCAAAACTATAGAGGGAAAAAGCTTCTTTAAGCTAAAAACATTCCAAAAATGAAGATATTAAACCCAGTAACATTATATTCAAAATCAGGATCTCTAACATAAAAAAGTAATACGACGTTCTTTTATACGCTAGAAAAGAAATTGCTTAATTTTTCTGCAATTTCCCTTTCAATGCACATAATCAATGAATCTATAAGAAATCTTGTTGCAAAGTCTTGTCTTGACTATACACATTGCCGAAAATAATTGTTCAGTAGTATCAGTAGACACTAGAAGAGTTAGCACAAGAATAATTATTCTATACACAAGGGGGAATATTGTTGCTTTTCTAGCATTAGCCAACCATTGACTCAAGTTAGAAATGGTTGACAAGCTTTTGAACTTTGGATGTTGAACTACATTGTACCTATAATGCTCAAGTTGAATTTTCAAATTCATTTTATCAACATCTGTAAAGTTTGTTGGATAAAAATTGTTAGTCAATTGACAAATATCACCAATTTTGAAAGACTTCGTACATTTATATGGATAAGGTGCTGAACTAAGTATAAGCAACTCCATTGCATGCTCATTAAATAGACTATTTAATTCTTGTAATTGGCAATCTATAGTAGCATAAAATATATCTACCCTATGATGTTCAATTGTATACTTATCCTTTTGATGATGAGCTCGACCTTGTCTTGCGAGCATTCATTTCTGGAATATCTATATTTCTTGTCTCACAAAATGATTTCACTTGATCATTTAAAATTCTAAAGGAATTAAAACTATTAAATAGAGTTGTACTAGGAGAATGGTTTATTATTTTTGCGTTTTGTTCTTTGCAAAGTTCTGCTATTTACATGCAAGCAATATACTTTCACTACAAGAAAACTAGCAATAACTGACGGGAAAAAATTGTCATAAAGAGGGGTGGATAACAGTAAAATTTTCTGTTATCTATGTCACTGTCACTCTTTTATGACAGAAAAAAAATCTATCATGAAATTATGATAGTGTTAAGACATCATATGTCTTTCATAAAAAATAAATGTTTTATTTAATTTTTGGCGGGAAAATTAATTTTTGCGCGTGAAATATTACCTGGTTAATTTTGACGGGTAAATTGTATTGTTTGTGACGGAATTTATGATTGAAAAAATCTGTCATAAAATATTTAGTTTGTGACAATTTATAATTGAAAAATTCTGTCATATATTATTTTGTATGTGACATAATTTATGATTGAAAAATTTTGTCACATGGTCTAAATTTATATAAAAGAAATTATAAATTATTTCATTAAAATTTATACATTCCTGTTATACAATTTAATCAAAAATTCAATATGAACAACAAATTAAATTATGCATTCGATTAAGTCTAAGAACAACTTATATTAATGACATCATCCAACAGTACTTGTATGTAACAATTAACACATCCAAAGTAATAAATTCAAGCAAGTGTATCAAATTTTACAAGCTAAAAAGATAAAAATTCAATTCCAACAGTGACCAAAGATGAAACAAGTTAAAAGTTAATTCCAACAGTCAACAAACTCCAAAGCTAGTAAAACTCCCAAGTCCAGAAAACTCCAAAGCCAGCAGTTAATCTCAACCTGCATAATCATTACAAAATCAGTACAAATTACCCTTTACACAGTAAAACTTATGCAACAGAATCATTACAAATTCAAACTCAATCTGCATATATGAATATAACTAATTAATTGTGGTAACAACTTGTCCTGTACAAATTAACTATATCTAGAAACAAGAACTTAAATATGACTAAGGCTTAGGCGCATGTGAATATAACTAACTCACTCCATCTCAATACTAATTCAAACAATAATATCTACAATGATCACATTAACACTTGTGATTCCTGTTGATGCTATGTGCATCATATCATACCAGAATTCTGGCCTCTTAGTGTTTCAATCAAAATAACATACTTTTTGAGCTCCAATAATTGAAACAGGGGTAATACATGCAAAAGGAGAACAATACGCTTCAAATAGAAGAATAAGTGTGACAAAAATAGTTAACAGATATTGAATTACAACAAATCCAAAATGACATGATGACTTAGTTTACTAAGTACTGATTTTCTTATGTAATCAGTGTATTTTATCTAATTGATTGTCTATACTCGTGTACCTAATGAATTTGTTGTAGCAAAAAACATGGATCTCCTTATCCACGCCAATCCACTTCAATGTATAATGTGAAACAAATTCCAATAAGGAAAACAATTAGATAAATCTTTTCTCAATCTAAGTAAATTTCATTTATTCTTACAAGCTTTATGCTGCATTTCAAGGACCAATACAGTTCAATGGGCAAGCTTTATGGAGGAACTATACAAGTAGAAGATAATACCTTCTAGTTCAGTGGGCAAGCCTTGAACTTGGGAAACTTTGCCATCATCTCTTCTTCAAGTTCTGCTGTACTCTTAACCCTAACTGACCGGACCCTCTGAGATGTTTCCAGTTCGAGTTCCTTAGGTCTTGTCAATGTGAGTTTAGGCTTCCCCTGGATAAAACCAGCAGCATCTTATTAACATGAGGCAAAAGAAGAGGTAAAAAACTCACGAAGAAAGAAGAAATGCAAGAAAAAACAAACTTCAACTGCAATTAAGAAAAAACGAGATTCCATTTGTTTACATGTCAGAGTGAAGTATTTTGTGGCAGTGACAAGTCTCTAGTACTAGAATTAAACTTCTGCATCATCTCAGCCATTGAGACAAATGGTGTAGCTGGTTCCCGTTCTCGAACATAAACCTTCAAAATAAGCGAGTTTCTGTGAGAATTGTGTCGCCAGAGAGTTGAAACAGACAAGAAAAATAACAATTCAGATAAAGCTCAACAAAAATAATAATAATTAAGGAGATGCCATAAAACAGTAATGGGAAACCTCTCTAGATCTTCCTCCATCAAGCATTTGTCTCTTGATGGCTTGGTTTTGTAGAGCAAAGTTAGTAGGAGTTCCAGTAGTCTTTTTCATTATAGCATCTCTACAATGTGAACTGAGGCAAAATAAGTAAAATGACATACAACCAGATAGAAAAGGAATGCAAAAATCAAAGAGAAAAAGAACGAGTTTTGGTTTACTTATGCAGCTCTTCTATCTTATAATTGCAATAATCAGTCTGGATATGAATTAAACAGTAAGTCTAAATATAGATCCCAACCTCTTAGCTTGTGATGACTACAACTGATTTTTTGACTTTAGCACCGATGGGTTTTTAACCAGACTCGCTATCTTCTTGGCTGTCTGCTGCTTCTTGGCATCAGTAACTCCTTTTCTAGAATTGATCAGTGGTTTTGGGGTGCATACTTCAGTTCCTACTTGGACAGAGGCTTTACCCTCCTCTTTATCACCAGCAAATGGTTCTATGTTCACACTAGAAGAGAAAAAGAATTGAGTTTGGATTTACTTATGCAGCTCTTCTATCTTATAATCGCAATAATCAGTCTAGATAGATAAACCATAAGTAACAAAAATAGAAAGCAACAAACCTTCCATTATTTGAAGTGCATTTACTGTCCCCTATATGTTATGAACAAGTGGTATCCTTATCAGCAGAAAGCTGAAAGAAACTGAATTATAAGAAAGATAATAAAAAACAAAGAACAATAAGGCATTTTGAACTAAGAAAAGAAAAATAATGTAAATTACCACATTGACAAGGTGTCCACTTTTCTCTTCTGTTGCCTCACTGGGTGTCACTTCAACTTCCTTTGTTTCAACGAAAACAAGCTCCGATGGATGCTTCATTTCTTTGGAACAATCAGTGGAAGTTAAGTCTGATGATTCCGAGGCCTGAAAAAGAATGATGTAAAAGAAATTAATATTTCCAAGATCGAAAACCACAAAATTGAGGATAAAAGAGAACTTTTACCTTCTGAATTTGGTCAGTTGCTTCAGTAAAATTGCATAAGCTTTCAACCTTGAAGATCTTTCTGCTTTAATTCTGGGCATAAAAGCTGAACGAATGCATAATAACATATCAAGCAAACTATGATTAATTCCACATTGAATAAGATTAAGACCTAAAGAACTTCAATCAGAATACTCCTTTTCTCAATTCTTCCAATCATATCAAAACCCATGAGGCAAAATCAACTTATTACTCTGTTTGGATGATAAGAAAATTCGAAACATCAACTGAGTTAAGATCCGAATTTAGCTTACCTTGTCTTTACCTGAATTAAGCTCCTGGAAAATCATAGTCAAATATCAAACTCCTGAATAACTCCATAACATTGCCTAAGGTCTTTACATAACTACTAAACAGCTAAGTGAAACTGAGAAATAAATAATCAGAAAGCAAAAGGAAAGGTACTACCAACATCAGCACATTCTGCTGCTGCACTTTCTGCAAACTGATTCTCAATTTCTATAGCTTAATCCCACTCAGCCAAATGTTGGAAGGTTACTGACTCTAATTTCTTTCATTTTCCCCTATTTTCTCATCAAACAAACAAAAAATAAAGTTTAACAAATTTAAAAAATTACACTCTACACAACTCCAAATGTTGATCAAAATTGCAAACCCTAATCCCAGAAACCTCAGTACAAAAAATTTCAACCCCTTTCCCACATTTCAATCAATCAAAGCAAACAAGTTCCACAACATTAAAACCCCAAAACCCTAACGTATTAGCCAATTTTATCAGTCTACTTATATAAAAAAAAAACTAATTTCACAACAAAACTGAACCTTTAAAAGTAACAATTCAATTGTTTGGAGAATTTTTCTTATAAGAAATTAAATTAAAATCAAGAAGTAACCAGGTGTAAAGAAGAAAAAGATTACCTGAGTTTTTTACCGAAGACGACATGAGCTCATACACAGACTTCCTTAAAGTTGGTGGGTGAGGAGGCAACTTATTCAAAACAATAGCATTCGAAAATGGAGTTCCAGGGCACTCCAGTTCACATTTGGCCGCGGCGAAAGCGGAGGCTCCTCCACTACCAGAGGAAGAAGCAAAATGTAAGGATCGAGGAGCAGCAACGGAGAAAAGGAGGAGGATCGAGAAAGTTGTATCTTTGAAAATCCAAAGAGAGAGTGAGTGGTGGTGTTGGGTTTCTTGGGGTTTGGTTGGAGATGGGTGATAGGGTTTTCAGAATAGGGCGTGTGAGTATGGCTAGGGCTTGGGTGCTGGTTGTGAGAATGAGAGTGAGAGTGATGAGCGTGCTGAGCATTGAGTGTTGAGTTTTGAGTTTTGGACTTACAATATTTTTTGTTTTGTTTAGGTTTTTTAAATGCACCGTTTTACTTTATATATTTATTTATTTCAAAATTCATTTCATAATCTAAACGCTGCGTTTTAGACTATTAAAAAAATAAAATAATACTTTTAAATTTGGTCAAACACGATCAATGTAAATTTTCTATCATAATTTTGTGATTGAGTTAATTTCTATCATACACATATCATAAATTCTTGATAGCCGATATTCTATCATAAGTACATTATTATTCATTTGATAGATCAAAATTTTATCACGAGTCTATCATACTTACATGATAAAAAAATTTCTCGTCATAAAGTTGGTCATCTATCACGCTTTTCTTATAATGTTCACAAGGTAAGAAAGTTTACATGGCAAGAATCACTATTTAATTATACAATGGTTTCATGAGATTATTCTTTTCATATTTACAATCTTGTTGATCATTCTTTGCATACAAATTCTTGCTTTATATCCATGGTTATTGTTTGACAGCTTTCACACAATTATATGGTATTTGATTTGGACTCTTTTCTAACTGCTTAAGAAAAGAATTCCACGTCATCCTTTAATATCTAAATAAGTGATTTAGTTGATGAAACAAGATGTACAACATGTAAAATATCTTGAGATTTAGACTGCAAAACTTGGTAAAGTATATAAAAAATTAACATGTCAAAGATCAAGGTGTTATAGATTATAAAGACACACATAAGACTCGCTAATCGACAAGCAGACCAATTCTCTCTCCAAGATTATCACCTTACAAGAGACAGGCAAAAAGGAGAGTGAAAGCATCTAACAGATTGGGTTATCTTTGATTTAATAGCATATGTCAAGATCAAGCGCTTACCACTACGCTAAAAGCTTAAGCCGATAGCGAAGGCGCAACTTTATTTCCTTATCATGCGTAGCGACAAACGCCACGTTTGAATGCACCACATGTGGCAGGATGTTAGACTTGGCCCACCCAGCCTCCGCCCAACAATCCCCCCCCCTCAACACACCGCCCACCCGCGCATGCCTTCCATGGGATTCGAACCCACGACATGCTCGATGCCAATTGTTAGGATCAAGCACTTAACATTATAGCAAAAGCTTAAGTTGATAGCAAAGGCGCAACTTTATTTTTTTATTATGCGTAGCGGCTAGCACCACGTGAGGCGGGGATGTTGGACTTGGCCGGCCTCCGCCCAACAAATACTAAAGAATCATTATGTACATGATGTTCTAGAATCAAAATGGCTTTGATACCATAGTGATAGTGTGACATTGGCTTGAGCTCGTTGATACTATTTTCTAGTGTCGGTGTGACACTCGGCTCTGTGCTATGCCGATATTAAAATTCAAAGTGTTAGCAAAACATGTTACCGACACTAAAATAATATCGGCGAATGTCATTTTTCTACTAGTGTAAGTCGAACACATAAGGATTGCTAGAAATTGGAAAGCCTAATTTAAATCTAAATCAATATTAATCCTAATCTAGTTGAGCATATTGAGTGTTAAGAGAAATTAAACTAATTAAACTAAGAAAACAATTAAAGCAAACTATATTTCAATAAGACAAAGGTTACCAAGATTTAGAATCCACCACTATTCAACTAGTAATGATCTAATTATTATTTCCTCAATTTTAGAGTGACAACTCGAAATCAATCTATGTCATATCTTGCATACAACAATTAAGCCCAAGTAATTAAATATAATGTAGGTTCTTTTTCACTTCAAGATAGGATTTCTAAGTATTACATGTATCCTATTAAAAAACAAAGAATCAAAGTTTCCTAAGAATTCTATGTATCCAATTTATTAAAAATAATCAAAGAGAATCACATTAATCATTATTTTACCATACTTATATAAAATCAAAAAATTTCTTAACTATCAAGAATACATGATATTAAAATGAAAAGATAATTATTCAATTAATCATGTGAAACAAGAATCATAATTATCAAATAACACATGCAGGAAATTAATTAAATAAAAACATAATTATCTTACTCAATAAGGTTTCATCCTTAATCTAAGTATAAGAAAATTAACCAGACATACTTGAACGAAGAGCAACAAAGTAAATAAAACTAGCCATGGAAACCTTTGAAGAATTGCCGCTGCTTCTCTTCTTCTCTACCTTCTCTGCGATATTTTGTCTTAACTTATCTTCAACTTTAATTCTCGTGGCTTTATATATTGTTAAGGTGATTGCCACTTTGATCGAACCTATTCGGATTCTAATTACAAAACCAATTCTTACAAGCTAAAGTCTAAAGCCTGCCACGTAATTAAAAAATAATAAAAAGCCAAAAGCTACTAATTTGTTTCCTTTATTCAATTCTGACTTTTACTCATGTGGCAGCTTAAAGGCTTAATCATAAGCATTTTTTGCATGCTGCCCACTCTAGCTTTAAAGCCAAAACCCATTTTAATCATTTATTCTTGTTTGTTTGCATGTGTATGGATGATTTAATTTATTGGTTTCGGTTTCTTCAGCTCGAATTTCATGCACTTTTGCTTAACTGCTTTTACAAATTGATTCGATCTTCATTGCTTTCTAATTGTTATTTTTTATGCTTTTTTGTATACATAATTTCTAATTATTTTCATGTTTGATAAAATAATATAATTAATTAGAAATAACAAATAAAAATAACTCACAATTATATAATTAAGGGTAAAATATGTATATATTATATAGTTATCAATGAGTTTGCTAGATGGCAAAGTTTGCCATTTGTAGTTCGGTGATTAGTATGCCAAGTCAAGTTCATGGTAGTTTGGGGCGATTGAAACATACGTTTGAACTTAAAAATAGAAGGAAAATACAACAACGTGTTTGCAAGCACCTGGTTACTACTTCTATCTAGACTCTCTACAAGTATGACATTTATTTAGATTCAGGTACTCTTTTCGAAAGAGAATGCAATAATTCTTGCATGCATGACTTTTCTCATATTCTAGTTAACAAATTTTTTTTTTTTTTTTTTGGGCCTCATACATTGACTTCGAAATATTATCATTTCATGGAAACATGTCAGAAAGAACTTTCGACAAAGTAGTAAACCCTTGATCAGACCACTGAATACTTCCCTTTCATATTATACAACTTTGTTAATACCAAAAATTTAGAATATTTTGAGCCCAAATACCAAGGCTTCTCAGCATCCTCAAGTATATCTCTAAAACCCTTAGGATTTTGGTCACATTGTTTACAAGTATCATGGATCATGTCCACGATGTTACTATAATCTTGGAATCTAAATTCATGATTTTCAAAATACTTCGGGCAACTTTCAAAAGCTGCATTTGAATGAACCTCTCCATGTTTATCCTAAACTAGGTATGTTGGCATAAAACCATTTTGAAACAAATGACCTTTTATTCATTTAGGAGCATGAATGTATTTATATTGAAAATGCGATCATACCTTGAGCAGTCAAACACCTTCTCTTGAACATTTTCTCGTACATTTGTAAAATGTTTTAGCCATAGCAACCGTAATTGAATCAATCAAAGAAACAATCCGCCAACCACATTTAATTTATAACAATATTAACGCTTTTATCAATACAAAACCAGCTTTAGTAAATCAAACAGGATACAGAACAACAATTTAATAGAATTGCTTCTATTAATGTCTTACAAAACATAACAAGATGAACAAAATTACATCATTTAAAAAAACTTATATTTATAAATCAAGCAAAAAGCAAAATCACACACAAAAAGCAAATCTTAATGGTAAAGAATTTTTATTAAGACCAACTTATGATTAAAAAATTAAAAATTTCTTGGCATAAGGAAAAAATTTAAAAATTGAGCAATCTCTATGACTACTCCAACATGCTTAACATCAAAAAAAATGTTAAATATTAAACAAGTATGGCCGTGAATTAATGCACAAAAGTTAATGTTAAATGTTAAATATTAAAGCTGAACCAAAACATGATATTTAATGCACAAAAGTTATCAATCCCTAAAAATCAAAACAAACAAACATAAACTACAATTGGTTTTCTACCATATTTTATAAGTGAAATGAAGAAATTGACAGATCTAAAACAAAAAGTAAAAAAAAAAAATCTTTTTTCATTCATGCATGCATGTACGTGTGATGTGAGATGAAGATAGACCGAGAGATACAAAACAAACTGAAAAATATAGCCCAAAATAGTTAGAGAGAGAGTTTCAACCTAGAGTTTTACGGCTTCTTTCTTGAATCTTCAGATCAATTTTCATGCTTCAGGGATTCCAGTTTTTTATTCTGGCTTCGTTTGATTTGTGGATTTTCCTTTTTAACTTCAATCTTCATTATTCATTATTCTTTCTTCATCTTCTTTTTTCAATCCTCATTATTCTTCTAATTTTGTGTAGTTTCTTCGTGATTTAATTTGTTATTAGGCGAGCTTTGTTTGATTTGCTTAGTGTTTGGCTAAACATACAAAATCCGTGAAGAAAGGGAAATTGTAGAGCCAAATTTTCTAATTGCTTAATATACATATGACCTTTTTTAGACTAAAACGATGCCGAAAAAACAAATGAATTTAAAAAATGAAATAAACTTTAAAATGATGTCATTTAGATTTAAAAAATTAAAAAGTTAATTAAAATGAAAATTACATTTTTTAATATCAGTACATGGTTATGATACTATAGTATCAATGGTTAGTGACACTTATATGTAGAAGACGCTAAAAATAGCTTAGATCATCAAATTTTTTCATGTAGTAAAGCTAGTTTATAAAATGTGTTTGATCTTCTTAAAGTGTTTGAGTTTTGAGAATCCATAAATGGTAAACTGTTTGAACTTTGAGTTAATGTAGTTAATGGTTGATGAATGTGTGTAAAGATTGAGAGGTCTAATGAATGAGAATGGTGAGATGAATTTTCAAATTCTATTTGTGGTGAAGTTGCACACCAACATCATAGTGAATGTTAGTCCTCAGTGATGATGATTATATAGGCAATGGCACTGCCAATATTACAATTGGATTTAATGATAATCTTGGTAGAGTAATTAAATTTTTCCAACTCAATTTCATGTTATGAATCAATTGAGGTAAATTGATGATTTGTAAGGGTAATTTTGACATTTTCTTGTGTTTGTGCGCTTTGTCGTTATTTTTTACAACGAGCTAATATTAATATATATCTACCCTTACAAATCATCAATTTAGGTTTGCTAATACTTTACCTATCAATAATGTTTAACGTATTGTAAATGTGTTTTGGTCAATTATACATTCAACAAACGGTCTACCTAATTGTATACAAACGGTAAAGGAGGCATTCAGAAATACACGGATACTTTTTATTAAATTGGAATACTGTAAACCTCATGGGAGGACAATAAAAATAACCCATGTAGTATTAGATTGTAGGTAAAAATCTTTAGAGCCATTTCGTCAATTAAGACAAAGAGAAGTGGCATATCAGTAAAATTCGCTAAATAAATAAACATATATTAAAGTAACAAATAAATAGATTCTTCTAATTCTCATGACAGAAAAATCCTTCTGTCAATAATAAATAAATTGTCTTTTCCCTGCAAGTGGTATTATGGTCATTAGAAATGTTCCAAGTGTGGAAGTTTATATAAAGTGCAAAAACTGTAAATAACATGGTACATAATCGGAATTGCTGCCATTGTCCTTGACATCTAAACAATGTTTCAAAATGAAGACAAGATAGGATAGACCTAAAGGAATCTAGACGTGCAAATTTTATTGAACTCACAGCGCACGAATCTATTGTATAATAGATTAATGGTGATGAGTGTTGATCCCATGAGGAGGTGGATTTTAATTATACGTAGGGTTAATTTTCTAATTGAGTAAACGGATTTGTACCGAGGTATTTATCCTAAAATTTAAAATAAAATGGCGGGTATAAAACTAGAGTTGAAACTATGTGAATAAAACATTTGAGTCTCTAGATCCACATTCAACGATGTATTGTGGGCTTATATTCCTTTTTAATTGCCAATTAAAGCATGAGGGGGATTTCCACTCCTCAAGAGCCTTATTCTAATAAATATGGTATCAAGCGCTCATTGTGCTAGAGGGTAATGATCCTTCATTAAATGTGGTGTCAAGAACACGTTGTGCCCGACGATAAAAATCCTTTCGTCGACAACGTTGTAAGACCGTCCATTAAATAACTTGGATACACTCTCTCGTCGACAATAAGTCAAAAAGACCCACAAATACTAGAAGGGAGGTTTCTTTCTAATAAATATGGTGCTAAGTGTTTATCGTGCCGAGACGGTAATGATTTTTCACTGTGAGCTGGTATAACCAAGTGCATTCTTAGACAAGATACATTGTTTGTCGATGAAAAGTAAAAACACCACATAAATCGAGAGAGGAGAGAAAGCAAACTTACCTAATTAAGCCCATGGAACATGTTGCGGCTTCACCTTCAACCTAAGCTTGAAAATAAATTAGCCACTCATTCTTGAACTAAGGGTAAAATGGTCATTATACTAAAATACGTAAAAATACAAGAAGAGGAAAGAATTTGACAAAATGGAGCTAAAAAATAGATTCAGAGATGTCAAATTAGAGGGGAAGCCCCTTTTTATAGATACAACGGGTAAATTATGGCCATCGGATGAAAATAATTCGGACGCAGGATTGTGCCACGTGGCAAGCTCTGATTGCTTGGAACACATCATCAGTGACTGTGATTCAGTGTGTCGCATGTAACTTAAGCAAATTTTTTCGTCCAATAATTTACTGCCACGTCATCAGTCAACGTCAAAGTCAACAACATTGATTCAATGCATCGCTTGTATCGTAAGCTCAATTTTTCGGTCCAATAAGATGTTGCCACATCATCGATCAATGCTACATCATCGGTCAATGCCACATCAACTTTGTCGGTCTAATAGGCTAATGCCACATCATCGATCAATGCCACGTACGTGGTCAATGTTACGTCAGTACACCGTATATGTGTGAACCCGATTGTATGTATGAACAGTACCATTTACCCTTTTACGCTCTTCATAGGGTTTTCAATTTGTCTTGAGTTCAAAAATGCCGTCCGTTTTATGTTCGATCTTTCGTTCATTGTGAAATGATCCTAATGCCCATGAAATACATAAAATACTTTAATTATAATAAAACCACACAATTAAAGTATAAGGGACTTAAACACATAAAAGTAAGGATGTTAGTGAGACTTAGAGTGTAAAATAACGATTTTATCCTTTATAAATACGAGACTTTCTAACACTCAACACACCCTCCAACCAAACTTATTGCTAGTCCTTAGCAAATTAAACGATAACAAAATTCAAATTCGAAAAGTTTTTTTTTCAAGGCAATTGTATTTACTTCTTCAATCGGATTAATGACAACAATCAAATAAGAGTATAAGAATTATCTCCAAACCTAAAGAAATATCACTCTCACATCAACAAGTAAACACATGCAAACCGATTAATTATCAAAGATACATTATTCAAGTCACTTTCAAGAATGACATGTCAAACCCTAAAATCTCACCAAGATTAAAGAATAATACACATGACTTTGAAATAATATGATATTAAGTCAAACAAAATGCGATTCAAACCAATATATTCATTCTTATGCATCACTACATCTTTTGAGCCTATATTACTAGCTTCTACTTTAGACTATAGTTCCCTAAAATAAAAAAGGACATTTATTAGAACGTAATGTAGGTTAGGGACATGGCTAACAAAGAAGGGGTAATAGGAAAAACAAAAAATATGTTTGAGAAAAAAATATAGATTTTTTTAGAAATTGCAAGGTGCATTCAATTATTTGTTTATTTATTCATTATTTATTTTCTTTCTTTCTCTTTCTTTTCTTAATTATTTTTTTCTTTTTTCTTTTTTTTAATCACACATCATTTTTTTTAATATTGCATCATTCTTCTGAATAAAATAATTATTTAAATTTTTCTCAAACATGAATGGGTTATTGAACGCATTAGATATAGGATAATAGTCAAAATCGGAGTGGGATAGGATGATACATTAACAAAAAAAAAATTATTATAAAATGCTCAAAAGGGTTAACTATGGATATTTCATAGAAGGGATTGCTAGAAAAGGCTCTAAATAATCTTTCATATCTAATAGTTTGATGGACCTTCAGTTGTAGCAACACAATTTTTTTTTTTTAAGGTTGACTTGAAGGAAAATATAGAGATCATGTATAAAATAGTAAACTGCTAAAATTTGTATGAAGAATGGGCAAAAAGGTTACTCTCCAAGGAAAATGATAGGCTCAAAAACTTACTTGGAATTTATTATGACATGTGAATTACTTTAAGTAACTCAATAAATTTCACTCGTCAAATCTCTCAATTCGCATTTGTCTCCGACATCGCATGCGAGTAGCAAATATGGTGTAACATAACTCAAGGCCAAAGATAATACAAATACTAGAATTAGAAAGTCAACATATCATCCAATGTCGAAGATCACACAAAATGCCCTTTTTAAAAAAAAAAAATTGAACTCCAAGACTAAGAAGATGCGTTTCTAGAGTAACTAAACTCTATATTTTGCCATCTTCTGACTCAACAAGGTTAGAAAAAGTTAGTAAAAATATGACAACACTACTATTAATTATTCCACAGCTATCAACTATTCCTTCCCCCCAACCAGAACAAGACATTGTCCTCAATGTATTAAAGGAAAGAAGTAGGGTTTAGAAGATATCACCTAGGTGCTGCAACATATCACAAAAGAAAATGTTTACAAGCAAATAGTTAAATCTAATTTGCACTTCTTACTGCAGCTACTGCTACCATTAGTTGGCCACTCCAACACAAAGGTCCTGGGATCGCTCTCGGTCTATAAGCTTGTAAAAGATTAAGTAGCTCATTAGTAGTAGGAGCACAAACAAAGATTTTTTTTTCACAATGAAAGGGCATCGCTCTACAATCAAAAGTAAACAGTAAAAAGAAAAAACAAATAATGATTAAATTTAAAATCACATCATTAAAGGCAATAATGCAAATGATAAAACAAAATAAAAAGATATTTACTTGTAGTTGTGAATATGGCTCACATCTTCTTCTAGTTTTACGTTCAAAAACGGCTTGAACGCCTCTATGGGTCAAGGATAGGCTTTCCATCCGGTTTTCTTATAAAGCGGCAAACAAGGTCATTTATAGTTAGATTTCTAAGACTATATCGTGCACATTCTTTTTGGAATAGTAGGCATAACTGGGTAATTGCTCTCTGTACATATCCACTGGGATGCGTTTCAATAGTCACAAGGATAATGTCTAATGACTCCTTATTCAAGCCATCCCTAATGAATTAAATTTTATCTTCCCCGTTATCGGATACTATTCTTAAAGACGTACAAAGATTGCATTTGTATCCATACCTTACCCCGAGAATTTCGGTTATTATGGGAAACTCGAAGTAATCGACTTTAATTGTCACGGACTACCGTTATCCACCACTTAATCGGGGTAACAAACTAAAGCACACAAACAAAATCAATTCTGCAAAATCAAGGAAAACGTGAAAGCAAATAAAACAAAATAAAAACACACCATGTAAAAAATATAATCAAACACTTACTTCACAGTCGTCTCTCGATTGAATTTACCTCAAGTTCTAATTGGATTTCATATATACCTCCTTCAATTTCTCTACGAGTTGTCTTTCTAAATCCTCAACATGGGATACTAACTCGGTGGTTGTAGAGCACAAACGAGAATGTGTTTTACGTAATCGTATTAGGCCTTTAATGTGAGATTTTACACGTAGAAGTTCTCCGAGATAGTTCAAGAGGAACTGTCTAATTAAGGCACTCATGACTAAAAGTGATAAAAGAAATCGTAATAGTTAAGCAAACACATTTACACGAAAAGACAATTACATATCACACAACTAATAATAAAACAACAAAAAGCTAAGTCACTTAAATAATGTGAAAAGACAACTTAATCGGGATTTGGTGGTTCACCCAAATTGATTTTGGTGTCTCCCTCATGTGCTTGGTGTGGTCATAATCTTTGACCGTTAACTTTAAACACAACACCATTCTTTGGATTCTCAATTTTAATGACCCTATGTGGAAAAATAGTATAAACAATATATGGTCCCAACCATCGAGAGCGTAACTTACGGGGAAGGTTGTAGGGGGAATTGAATAAAAGTACTTTTCGACCTAGTGTAAAAGATTTTTTCGTGATTTGCTTGTCATGAAAGACTTTCTTCCACTTTCGTAATCCCTGCCATTTTCATGGTTACGAATCTCCTCACATTCTACCAACCGTAATCTCTTTTTTGAGCTGAGATGGGGTGAATGATGCCTTCGTTCTTTTGTTTGTTATCAAGGGAAGATGAGATGATTTTTGGCGATGTGCTTTCTTTTCCCAAGAATATATACTCCAAGGTGTCGGGTGGCGGTTTAAGCTCAAGCTTTGGTGGTGATTCGATGATGGGATGAGATTTTCCCCTAATAGTGCAGTTGCTCAATTCTTAACTTCTATTTGTTAGTGTCCATAGATGGTACAAAATCAAGTAAAGCATTGACCTCATCAATAGATCTGTCAATATCAAAATCCAAACTAAAGTCGAGTTAAACATGTTTGTAAAGGATCATCACTAAGGTTACAAGGTACAAGTATGATCAATCGATTCTTCAAGTATATCCACATCAACGACTCCCTTATCTCCATCAAGAGGTTTTTTGGCAATGTTGAAGATATTCAATACCATAGTCATGTTGCCAAAGGACAACCGCATGTTTTCGGTTCTACATTAAATATGGGCATTGGCGAGTTGCCAAGAAAGGTCACCAATGATGATGGCGATGTTCTTTTTCAAATCCTGCGCACTAGTTGAGTGTCAATCACAATAAAATCAATAGGAAAATAGAACTTGTCTACCTGGATAAGCACGTCCTCCATAATACCATGAGGTATTTTCATGGACTGATTTGTAAGCTATAACACTAATGAAGTTGGGTGCAATATTCCCAATCCAAGTTTCAAAAATACGAGAAAAAGGCAAAATATTCACACTAGCTCCTAAGCCCAACAAAGCATAATCAAATGTGTGGTTCCCTATACTATATGAGATAGTGGGGGAGCACGGGTCTTTATATTTTAGAGAAATTTTGTGTTGGAATATAGAACTAATGTTTTCTATTAAAAAGGCCTTCTTTTGAACATGAATGTTTCTCTTTTTAGTGCTAAGGTCTTCAAGAAACTTGGCATAAGAGCTAACTTGTTTTATAGCGTCAAGTAAAGCGATGTTAACACGTACTGTTTAAATATTTCTATAATCTCACTTGTAAAGCTTTCCTTCTTTGCTTTAGCTAACCTCTAAGGAAATGGAGCTTTAGGTATGCATTCTCGTGAGCTACTTTCTTCTTTCTCCTTTCTTTCGCCGACTCCTCGGCATCTAACGGTATCACTTACGTTGTCTTTGTTATTGGCATCCCCACTTTGTTGTCTACTTCTTTACCTTTTCTCAAGGTCATGACAGGTTTGAACTCTTCATAGTGCCGAGGTGAACTAGTGCTCATTTTATGAACTCCCTTAAGATTGGGTCGACCGACTTGGGAATTTGTCCTTCTCGGCGGTTATTGCCAAGTTTTGAACCGATGAGGCAAATTGACCTACCATCTTTTCAAAGTTCAAGATTGATTGGGCTTATGAGTTGAAGCCGGCTCTCATCTCATTACGCAAGTACATCAAGGGTGCAATTTTGTTGTTCTATCTCGAGTGAGTCCAATTTTTGAGACTTTGTAATCGCCCCTCTCATGGTTTGGGTTATGAGTAGTTCGACGGTGATTGTATGGTCCGACCTGGTGGCTATAAGATTTGAGGAGCTTGATGAAATAGTCACATTGGTGAAGTTGGAGCTGCTATTTTGTTATGTTGGAATCTTTGAGACCATAAAAAGTTAGGATGGTCTCTCCATCAAGGATTATAAGTGTTGGAGTTTGTTGCTTTCCCATTACATTTATGACATTGGCTTAATATGAGTATGAATCCTGGTCAAACCTGGTTGTAGGCATGTGGCTCAATTGATTTTGCAGTCATTAATGATGCTATTTGGTGAGAAAGTCCTTCAATTAATTCTTTGATTTCCTTGATTTCGATCTTGACTCGCCAACGTGAACCTCATTTACTCCCTTGATTCTTTTTACATTCCTAAATGATCGACTTTCTTTGTTAGGAATTATCCACTTACCACTAGAGGAAATCCCAAATCTCCGTCACGCTTTTAGACATTAGCTCACCTCCACCTGTCGCAATTAGTCATTCTTGCATATGTGGCAAGAGTCCCTCCAAGAAATATTGGCATTGGTGCCATTTCTCATACCCATGATGTGGACACTTCAAGAGTAGCCCATTGAATCGCTGCCATGCTTCGAAGAATTGCTCGTCTTCTCTTTGAGTGAACTCGAGATTTTCCTACAAATAGCATTGGTTTTATACACTGGGAAGTATTTATTCAAAAAATAGTTACCATTTATTCTGTGATGTTATGTTATTAGCGAGCAATGTATTAGACCATGAACGAGCTCTATCTTTAAGAGAAAATGGAAATAGCCTAAGTTTAACATCATCATCTGAAAATTTTCATATTTAAAAGTTTGGCAAATAGCATGAAAATCATTTAGATGGTCGTATAGGTCTTCATTTTCTAAGCCATAGAATAATGGAGACAATTTAGCACACTAGGTTTTAACTCGAAATTCCTAGCAGCTACATTTGAGTATCTTATGCATGATGTGCTTAAATGAGCTAATAGACTGAAATAATCTCAAAATGGTCTCTTTTGTGGTGCTTGTTGGTGTTGCAAATCCATTTTAATTTTATCCTCAATTTTAACCCTTGATGCAATGTGTACGTGCGTGCGAAGAGTCTTTTCTAGTTCAAGGTCAATAAGCACTAGATTAAGTGACAAAGAATAAAGTGACCTTCGACTACGCATGCAAAGAACAAAAAAAATGAAATTAAAAAAAAAACTAAAGAAAATAAAAAGAAGGGAAAAATTACAATATTGACACACTACTATGAAAACACGCACTCAAAGTTATTTACAAAATATTTTACAAAGAAAATTAACTCTGCAAATTAAAATTACTTACCTCCCGCAACGGTGCCAAAAACTTATTGTGCAAATTTTATTGACCTCGCAAGCGTACGAATCTATTGTAGAATAGATTAATGGTGACGAGTGTCGATCCCACGAGGAGGTGGATTTTAATATACATAGGGTTAATTTTCTAATTGAGTAAATGGATTTGTGGAGAGGTTTTTTATCCTTAAATTTAAAATAAAATGGCGGCAATAAAAGTAAAGTTAAAACTATGTGAATAAAGCGCTTTAGTTTCGAATCCACACTCAACGCCGTACCGTAGCCTTAATATTCCTTTTTAATTGCCAATTAAAGCATGAGGGGGATTTCCACTTCTCATGAGCCTCATTTTAGTAAATATAGTATCAAGCGCTCATTGTCCCAAAAGGTAATGATCCTTTGTTAAGTGTGGTGTCAAGAACACATTGTGCCAAATAATAGAAATCCTTCGTCAACAACGTGGCAAGACCATCCACTAAATAACTTGGATACACTTTCATCGACAATGAGTCAAAATGACTCTAAAATACTATAAGGAGGCCTCTCTCTAATAAATAAGGTGTTAAGTGCTCATCGTGCTAGACAGCAATGATCTTTCAGTAGGAGTCGGTATAACCAGTGCATACCTAGACAAGATATAATGTCTGTCGATGACAGGTCAAAACAACCACATAAATCAAAGAGGGAGAGAAAGTAAACTTACCTAATTAAGCCTATGGAATATGTTGAGGCTTCACCTTCAACCCAAGTTTGAAAATAAATTAGCTACTCATTTTTTTGAACTAGGGGTTAAATGGTCATTATACTAAAATACGTTAAAATACAAGAGAGGGAATTTGACAAAATGGAGCTCAAAAATGGATTCAGAGCTGTCCAATTAGCTCCCCCTTTTATAAATACGAGTAAATCATGGCCATCAAATGAAAATAGTTTGAACTCTCAAGATTGCGCCACGTGGCAAGATCTGATTGCTTGGAACACGTCACCAGTAGCTGTGATTCAGTGTGCCACATGTAACTTAAGCCAATTTTGTGGTCCAATACTATGCTGCCACATCATCGGTCAACGTCAAAGTCAATAACCTTGATTCAGTTTATCGCTTGTATCGTAAGCTCATTTTTCGGTCCAATAGTATCTTTGCCACGTCATCGTTCAATGTCACGTCGTTTTATTGGTCCAATAAGCTAATGCCACATCATCGATTAATGCCACGTCGGCGGTCAATGCCACGTCGGCATACCGTATAGGTGAACAATGTTGTACACTTGAACAATACCGTATGTGTGAATAGTACCGTATGCCCTTTTACGCTCCTTCTAAGTTTTTCAGCTATCCTAGTTCAAAAATGTTGTTTTGTTTCTTTGTCGATCTCTCGTTCATCGTGAAATGATCATAATGCCTCATTTGAAATACATAAAATAATTAAATTATAATAATTCCACACAATTAAAGTACAAGGGACTTAAATATATAAAAGTATGGATGTTAGTGAGACTTAGAGTGTAAATACACACTTTCTAGCATTCAACACCTATGAACCCCTCTAAGCTTGCTAAGCTCATACAAGCACAAAGACTCATCTCATCTAGATGTTAAGAAACCAAGACACATGTATGACAGTTGCAAGATCAACACTATCACTGCAATGGGATGATCATTGATCAATTTCAGCTTGGACCTATCCTATTAACTGGAATCCATTCTAGAGATGGACTCAAATTTGTTATAAAAAAGCACATGAGTCTTAATAATCCACAACAAATAAAACATGTGGTCGAATATCATTAAATTTAAGGAAATATATTACAACCTTATTTATTTTAATTTTATTTTTCCTACATACATTTATAAATTTCACCCAATCTCTCTCATGCCTCAAACTCGAAAAGAGTCTTAGGGTGATATTTCTATCAAATAATATTTCTAAAAGTACAGAAGACATAATATTAATGACACAACTTGTATGATTAAAAAATCGTTAAACTTAGAATTCATAGAAAAATTTCTCCCAAAAGTAAAAGACAAATTACACTTAATAAGTCACAAAAGTCTCATGTCGTAAATATACATGACAAAAGTCCTTCTAAGACTAAAGGAACCAAATGACACAATAAGCTTTGCAAAAATCCATTATGCACTAGATCCATGAATTATTTGAGAATTACAACAAATTATAATGAGTATAAAACTCAAAAAGCAAACTAGTTTTTCATATAGAGAAATAAATACATAATATACACAATGCATGTGTATGTAATGCACAAATCACTTTAAAAAATTTATCACTCATATTCTAGGCATATACCTACACTTCACTACCACTTAGTAGGACTACACCTATCACATATCAGATAATGAGTCTGAGTCACCCATTGCGACTTACTGTACATATCACATATACCCATCCCAAAGCAAAAGCACATATATCAAAGGGCTCCAAACAGATATATAATGATGTGATCTGGAGTGCTCAGAGTATTAAAGATCCGTTGCTTGTTCCAAAAGGGCCAATTATAAAAGCACAAGCTAAGAAGATCAAAGAAGCAATGCAAGGATTTATTCTAGCTACTTTTGATAACTTTAATTCAAATTCAGTTTGCAAGAGTCCAATACTCAAGATGGGCTTGAATGAGGAGGAACCAGCCTTAGTACACTTGATTCGAGCTAACGCGGTGGTGAGCATCGGAGAGGATGATTTTTGAAGTAAAATAAGGGCTAGAAGAGAAATTCTAAATCCGTAGATGTATTCCTTACGTTGAGAGCTTCGAAACGGTATATTGTGGTGAAAATCCAACATCATATGACCAAGTTATGGCCCGTTTAAAATCGGTGACTTTCCAGGCCAAAGCCCCACTGGTCCTGCGGGTCCAGATTTTTAATTTTGGGGTTTTCTCTTATTTTTAAGTTGAATTAGGGTTAGCCACCTTATATAAACACTTCTTTATGTTATTTTGAAGAGACTTTTGACATTATTGAGTTTAATATCATTAAGAAGATTTTTCTCAACTTGTTCTTGAAAGAACTTTTGACTTATCAAAGGAATTGCTAACCTTTGTGGCGTCTTATCTAGCAATCTAAGTTCTTGAGACTTAGCTTCTCAAGGGTTTGGATCTTTTATCCAAATTCTGATCATATTGGCTTTCTTGGGTTCTTCTCAATCTAGTTGTGGATTTTTCTAACTTGATTTAGAAGGGTTTTCATCGATTGATATCGTAGCTTAAGCACTAAGGTCAAATTCATCTATCTTTATTGTTTTTCACTCTTGCTTGAGATTTTTCTTTTTGTTCAAGTATTAAAAAAAAACCCCCCATGAACAGTATTGCATGGACAATGCCGCATGAACAGTATTTTTAGTGTTTTCTTATGTCATTTTTGCATCCTTGTGATTTCTTTCCTTAAATCGCCAAGTTTACTTATTCCTTTCCCTAAGTTTATTCAAATTTCAATTATTTAGGGATTACAAAAAAAATTAATAAAAAAAGTAAAAAAATCATAATAATAATAATCATATTTGGTGATCTCCTTTGTTTCTTAGTTTTGCTATTCTTGTTTTCTGTTTTCTTGTTCGTTTGTTTCTTTCTTCTTTCTTCTTATTTCTAGATGTGATTGTTAGAGGGATTATACTTTGGTACTTTCCCTTAATTGAGTCATTAGTTCCTTAAGAACTTAATTGAGAAAATATAAGAGTGATAAAAGGTAAGAGTGTGTGAGCACAGCTTCGGGTAAAAGCCTATTTGAGTGTAAACACGAGTGGAGTGACATCTCCAGTGTAAACACGTGAGGCTTGAGTGATAACTAATATTTGCTAATATTTTTTTCTATTTTGCTAACATCTCTTTCGGCTTACTTTAAATAACTAATATGGATGATAAAAGTGAGGCACAACCTTCTACGGTAGACCTTACTTTCACTTTGTAGGCAATGCACTAGGCATTTGAGAAGATAAATATGATGTTTGATGAGATGGGAAGCCAATTGAGGCAACATGGAGCTGCCATTGAGAGTATTCAGAAGGAGCAAACTAGTAGAGAGCGTAACAGGGCTAAACACGATGAAGCAAGACATAATAAGGGAAATAATAGCGTAGATATGAGCCTATGGATGAGTTTAAGGCAGAGAATGAATTTTGGGAAGATAATGGTGATGATCGAGCAACCGAAGTAGATAGAGATAGAGTGAAATATAGAAGAGGTAGGCAAGAGAGGGGGCATAAGAGAGGTGATGAGGATAGAGATTTAGGCAAAATCAAAATGACCATTCCTTCATTTTAAGGAAATAGTGACCTGGAGGCTTACTTAGAGTGAGAAAAGAAAGTTGAGTTGATGTTTAATTGCCACAATTATTCAGAGGAGAAAAAAGTAAAGCTAGTAGTTATTGAATTCACTAACTATGCTATTATTTGGTGGGGTTAGTTGGTGAACAATAAGGGTAGGAAACGTATAATTTTTTAACCCGTTGATTTTGTATGGGTTCACATGCGGAAGGAGAGGTTTCCACCCGGAGGAAATCTAAGTTGCACTCTCGAAAAGATGGCCCATTTCAAATTCTTGAGCATATTAATGACAATGCTTATAAAGTGGATCTTCCAGTGCGTATAATATGTCTCTGCTACATTTATTGTTTCTGATCTTTCTCCCTTTGATGCAGGTTCCGATTCAAGGATGAATCCTTTTGAGGAGAGGGAGAATGATCCGATCTAAAGTGCTCGAGTATTAAAGATCCGTTGCTTGTTCCAAAAGGGCCAATTACGAGAGCACAAGTTAAGAAGATCAAGGAAGCAATGCAAGGATTTATTCAAGCTACTTTAGACGACTTTAATTCAAATTCAATTTGCAAGAGTCCAATATTCAAGATGGGCGTGAATGAGGAGGAACCAGCCTTGGTACACTTGATTCGAGCTAACAAGGTGGCGAGCATCAGAGAGGATAATTTTTGAAGTAAAATAAGGGCCAGAAGAACAATTATAAATTTGGAGATGCATTCCTTACGTTGAGAGCTTCGAAACGGTATATTGTGAGTCAAAATCCGACATCATATGACCAAGTTATGGCCCGTTTAAAATTAGTGACTTTGCAGGCCAAGGCCCTACTGGTCCTGCGGGTCCAAGTTTTAATTTTAGGGTTTTCTCTTATTTTTAAGTTGAATTAGGGTTAGCTACCTTATATAAACACTCCTTTATGTTATTTTGAAGAAACTTTTGACATTATTGAGTTCAATATCATTGAGAGGATTTTTCTCAACTTGTTCTTAAAAGAACTTTCGACTTATTAAAGGAATTGCTAACCTTTGTGGCATCTTATCTAGCAATCCGGGTTCTTGAGACTTAGCTTCTCAAGGGTTTGGATCTTTTATCCGAATTCTGATCATATTGGTTTTCTTAAGTTCTTGTCAATCTAGTTGTGGGTTTTTCCTAGCTTAATCTAGAAGGGTTCTCATCAAGGTGCCTACTAAGCAAGTTACAATCTCATCAAAATTTTCACTTGTCACTTTTAAACTTTCAAACATAATTAACATCTTTCACTTGACACTTTGCATTGTGTATGGCACTTTGTGCTATGTGTGGCTCTTCGTGGCCCCTGTAGACCTTCGAGAGTTGGCCCCCAAATAGTTTCAAACTCTTGAAACCTTCTATAAATGAATAAGTCCTTTACTTAAAAGTACTCAATCTCATAAAACCTAACATATTAACAAACTTCATAAATCATAAATTCCAAATACATTTAATAAACATAATTCTTTTTATATAAAAACTTATGAGAAACATTTGCATATGTCACTTCGCACTGTATATGGCACTTTGTGACAGATTGGCTCTCGAAAGGTGGCCCCCGCATAGTCTCAAGAGGTAGTACCTACACAATTTCAAGAGGTAGCCCCCATATATCAATCCATAAATTATAACAACGTTCAATAAACTCATCCTTTCTATAAAATACTTATACAAATATTTTCATGTTTATGCTTAAGCCAATGAACCTTTTTACATACATATTCCCATGTACCCAATAATGTTTAATACATAGCGAGACTTCACATAAACATATGGCAAAATCATATAAATCCAATAACAAACTTCATGAATCATTTTTTTTTTTGAAGAGTCATGAATCATATATTTGAAATATATTTAATAAACATAATTTTTTTCATGTAAAAACTCATAAGAGATATTTGAATGTTCATGCTTATGCCAATGGATAAATCAAACACATTGTTAAAGATACTTGTCAACAACTTCCATAAAGCACATATCAAAATAATCTTTCCAAAATCCAGACAAATGTATATGTTCATCGTGATCCTAGTTTAAAGTTCAATTCACTTACCTCTCGGTGGTTAGAATAATAAGCTTATTCTTGTAAACTAACCACTGTAACCTAACATCAAAATTGAACTTACATCAACATCATTATAAATATATAAAAATTTAGGCTTCATTCTGCTTAAGGAACTATTACCTATAACTTATATATCTTGATATCCTTTTCTACAATAACAGAAAGTTCTGACGAGCAGTCAATCTTCAATTTTAATTAAGTAAAATACTATTCAAAAATCATAAAATTTTGTAGGGCTAATCTAGACACTTGAATATACATGTGATAAATATTTCAAAGCCAAATCGATTAAAAAACAATTTGAAATCAATTTTATTTCAACACCATTATGTCTTGAAATCTTGAAATCTTGAATCCCTTCACTCATCATATCAAAACAATTCGAATACCAGAAAATTAGGACCCCAATTTTAGATATGATAAACTAGTATATAGAAGTGTAAATATGGAAAGTTTCATAATTTTTGAGTATTTTTTTTCAGCAAAACAATTTTTCCCATTTGATAATGATGTGGAAACATCAATTTTCTAGAATTTCATTATCTAATTTGAAAATTCATTAAAAATAGAATATAAGTAATTTTAGAATGAAACAAAATTTTATGTAACCCTAAAGATGTCTAGTTTTACCAAATATAAAAATTTTCATAATTCAAAATACAAAATTTTAAATGATTTTCAGAGTGAGTGATTGTAATAAAAATTCAGCCCATTTCCTTAATCTTTATAGTTTCAGTTAATCAATAATTCCCCCAACACGTAATACCCCTAAAAAATCATACAATAACCTAAAGAATCAAAACTCCCAAATCTTAATTATAGAGATCAATAACAATAATTCTAATGGTGCTTTTACAGTTTGATAATGGGAATGGGCAAGAATTGGGATTGGATGGAATGAGTACGGATGGAAAAAAATCCTAATCCAGCCTAGATCCGCATAGATCTGGAAGATATGGATCGGATGCACTAGCATCCGGAAATGCAGATATCCGGATCCGTATTATTTTTAATCAAAATTATTAATATAATCAAATTTCAATAGAAAAATATATAAGCTAAAAACCCTAAAATTGTGGATTTATGATATTGTTGTATGTTATGCATGTTGAATTGTTAATTGTTGAATTATGAATTTATGATTGGATTTTATTTGATATTATTAGGTAAATTATTGAATTTATATTATTTTTTTATGTTTATTTATGTTGTGATATTTTTAATTGTGAATTATGATGTTGCTGTATGTTATGCATGTTGAATTGTTAATTGTTGAATTATGAATTTATGATTGGATTTTATTTGATATTATTAGGTAAATTGTTGAATTTATGTTATTTTTTATGTTTGATTTATGTTGTGGTATTTTTAATTGTAGATTATGATGTTGTTGTATATTATTCATGTTGAATTCTTAGTTGTTCAATTATGAATTTATGATTTTATTTTATTTGATATTATTTGGTAAATTATTGAATTTATGTTATTTTTTTTGTTTGATTTATGTTGTGGTATTTTTAATTGTGGATTTATGATGTTGTTGTATGTTATTCATGTTGAATTGTTAATTATGAATTTAAGATTGAATTTTATTGATATTATTAGGTAAATTATTGTGTTTTAAAATTATATTTTAAATTATTGAAATTTAATTTTTACGGATCTGGATATCCAAGATATCCGCCCATAATCCGTGCATATATTACACTCATCTAGATCCGCAAAATAATATGAGGATCTGGTTATAAATTTGTTAATCTTAATCCATATTTTGCCATCCCTAGGAATGAGAATAGGTAATAAGAATCAAAATAAGTTGTTTTCTTGAAGTATAGGAATTGAAATTAGAATTAGTTGTATTTCCGTTGATGTGCTTCCTTCATCTAAGAATCGGAATGGATTGTTTTAAGTTATTAAAATACCCTTAGTTAATTATTGTCATTTTATTATTATTATAATAATTGTGATTTTTATTATTTAAAAAATATTGTTATTAATATTATTATTATTAGTATTATTATTATTATTAATGATGAAAATTTTAATAATAATAATAATGAAAATAATAATAATAGTAATAATACTTTTAGTGAAATTATGATGGGTGAGGTAAAATGGTGAGTTTAAGGAATGAGAACTTGATTCCTAACCCCACCTTAGGAATCAAGCTCCCATTCATTAATCCAAAAAATATGTGGACCCCAAATATTGTATTCTCATTCCCTCTTCTATTTTAATAAGTAAACACCATTAATCGTTTACATTTTAGATTCTGGTTCTCCAATCCCACAAGTAAACAAACTATAAGTGTATATATAAGGATGGCAGAAATCCCCAAGGGGACGGGGACTCTCAAAGATTTTATGGGTATAATTTTTTACCCAATTTCTTATTCGGGGAGAGGATGAGGACAATTTTTTACCCAATTTTTTATTCGGGGAAGGGAAGGGATGAGATAGAATCCCCATCCCCTCCCCATTTTCCCATTTTAATTTAATTTTTATTTTATTTTTTAAATTATTAGTAAATAGATAATGAAATGTATTTTATTTTTTTTATTATTAATTTAATACTAACATTATATGGGTCTTGGGACTTATTTGTTTTTTGCCCTAGTATTTAGCCAAGCCCATTTTAGTCATTTTACCTAAGCCTATTAGCTAAAAACCCTAAGTATAAATTAATAATTAAGAGAGAAAATGAGGATTAGCTTCTTCTTCTCATGGTTGGCAACTGAGTTTTGAAACAATTAAACAAAGTGGCCAAGTTTTCTTGGTTTTATCATTTAATTGCAAAAAAAATTGTTTGGAATTGTGGTAGTGATTGAGGTATGCATATTTTTTTAGCATTTAAGTACTTGATTTCTTGTATAATCCTAGAACTATTGCGTTTGATCTCTATGATTAAAATTTGGGGTTATGATTCCTAAGGATATTGCATGATTTCATGGGTGTTATGTGCTGGAGAATTATTGATTAAGTGCAAACCATGAGGTAATACTAAGGAATCGATTTCTTGTATAATCTTAGAATTATTTATTTTTATTTAAATTTTTTTAATATGATTAAACTAAAAACATATCAGTTATTCGGAGATCGGGGATCCTCAGGGATCCCCTGTTATTATTCGGGGAGGGGACGGTGATTCTGCCAAGCAATTTTGACGGGGACGAGGAGGGGACGGAGACAAATGCAAAATATCAGGGATGGGTACGAGGAGGTCGGTCCCCTCCCCTCCCCTCCCCATTGCTATCACTATGTATGTAAGAAATAGAGTACCTAAATAACATATCTCTATAATTATCCAACAATTTTTGCACTCCAATAATATATGCCACCCCAAAAATCACCTCTCAAACTTCTTCAATGGCTAACCAAAAAGGAAGAGAAGATTAAGTCTCATTTTTTTCTCTTCAATTTATCTATTTATACCTAGAGTTTTTATTACTCGGCTTGGGTGGGCATGACTAAAATAAATAAAACGTGGCCCCAAACTAAATAAGTCAAAGTATTCTTACATTATTAATACTAATACAAATATTAATAGTAGTAACAAACAACAATAACAATAATAATGACGTAATTAAAAAAATAATCAAATAAGAAAACAATCAATAATCATAACAATTCAATCAAAATAACACTAATAATTACTCACTTAATTCCTGAGTGTTACAATCTATACTGCTGAAAGGTTTGTTACCCGTTAGATTTTTTATAACTGCAAGGATGTGGACGGAGGAGCACAGTACAACCCACAAAAAAATGGAGGATACTTTCAAGGATTTTTAAGGGCTATAGGGTCGGCTTCTCACTTTAGGCCCATTTTATTTCATTTTCTCCATAATTGTACATTTTTTTAAACTACAATTTTACTGTTGCAGGATTTAAGGTTTTTCTGTGATTTATGCTAAATTAATTTTCTCATTCTAATGCTAAATATTCATTGACATATAATTTTTTCTAGATGTTCAAGAATTTTATAATCAGTGTGATCCTAGTTTGAATTTTTGTTCTTTCCCTCACTTTTTTTATAAAAAATTTATGCATTTGCGTGGTTATTGATTTTTGTTGGAATTACAACTTCTTGTTATGTCACTGGGTGGGTTTATGCAATGAACAGAAGCTTTTTCATGTTTTGCATTTTACTAGTTAATTAGATGTCTAATTTAGCAAGTCAATTAATGACGGGATTCCATAATTGGTGCGTAGGATTTATTTAGAGCAAGAAGTTGGTTCAAACAGGAAATTTATTAATGCTCTAGATATTCCTTAGGAGACAAGCAAGGCAAGAATATCAGACTTATTCCTATTCAGAATCATAAGAATTATAAGAGGAAAGAAACTCTTATTTGGAAAGAATCAAGTCATTAAAGACTTGTGATTTTGTGAAACCCTAATGCCTATATAAAGAGAGGTGTTTCACAAGTGAAGAAGCACAACACATAGCATAAAGCAGAGAAGCCAGATTTGGCAGATGAAGTTGTGTTGATTTATTTATATTGTCTTCTATATTTAAAGTCTTATAACGAGACTATTTTTGTTCATCTCTGTAGAGAGTCTATGTAGATCTTGGATCACTAGACATTGAAGAATTGAAGAATTGATGTTGATAACTTTGTGAAGTGCCTTGAGGATCGCGGATCAAGAGGGATAGCAGTTATTCAAAAGAAGCAGATTTAGTCTATGGTTGAGTAAGTTGTATGGTGATAAACTGTAAGTGAGAGTCTTAAGTTTGATAAATCTATAGGTTGTAACATCTTAATTTAGTGAATTATTTTTCATCTGTGCATGGCCTCGTGGATATAGGATTAATTAATCCAAACCACGTAAAAATCTCCGTGTCATTTAATTTTTGCAATTTATTATTTTTTACAAAATTGATGTTTTTTATGCGGATGATCAGTAACTGTAAACAGTACTCGTAAACAGTAAATGTAAACAGTATTTTCATAAAATTAATTTAGTTTATTCAATTTTGTTTTATTAATATAATTAGATTAATTATATTGAAGATTTTCTCTGGCTTCTCTCTGTTAAGGAATTTAATTAATAAATTTTAGGATTTTAAAATTGCCTACATCTATTCAAAATAGATCTAAATTCCTTTCACTTTCTTTTGAATACCAAAGGAAATTCTTAAAAAAAAAAAAAAAGAATACCAAAGCAATTTGTGAGTTTAATCTTTGTCACACAACAAATACAGAGCTCAAATGCTCAAATTCTCATTTGAGAAATCCAAAAGCATTAACCATATGCAGGTCAATGTTTTTTGGGTGTGTAGGATAGAACTTATGAGCAAATTAGTTTTATCAAGTGTTTTTGCATCATCTGTGGTAAAGTTTCTCTTGTTGAAGCTAACTTACTTGTCTAGTTACAAGTTAGTTAGATTTTTTGTATCCTGTCATGTTTGCCAGCGTATGTATCGAGTACTTTGGCAATAGAGACTTGTCACTGGGGTGTGATAGTGTTATAGTTTGTACATTCTAAAAATTTTCTTCTATTTGATTCTCAAATGAACATGGATTGCGTAGGAGGCATCCATTTGCCTTGGGTGAACCGGTGAAGAATGCTCAAATTACATCTAAATGACAGATTCTACTACGCCCTTAATCCTTATCAACATTATGGTTATGCTGCTGTTTAGATGATCATTCACTTGCATTTAGCGGAATCAAGCTGCATTAACTCTCTCTTTTTTTATTTTTTTCCCCTCTTCTCCCAGGATTTCTAATTGCTACTTTCATTGCATGTACAATAAAATATGTAGGGTTATTTTTGGAAAGCACCCTCATGTTTGAACAAAATACACCACGCACCCAATTGTTATGATATCTTTTACTGTACACCCATTTTGTTAGTTTTGAGCGTTAAATTGGACGGTCGAAGGGCAAACCTGGTAACTCACTCAAACTGATTGAAAAAAAAAAGGATGGGGCTATTTGAACCCACCAAATTACTCACTTAATCCATTTATTAAATAAACTCATTTTTAAATTTTAAAACTTTAAATTTGACTCAATAAACTCACTTAAATACCTAATATACCTTTGTTAAACCCAATTTATATAATAATAGTACTTATACTAATTAGTATTAGGGTTTCTTATTTAGGATCAGTTTGGTAATACTGTAGCTTTTAAAATAATTACTGTTAGCTGTGCTGTAGAAATAATCAGCTATGAAGACAATTAGTTAAGTATTTGGTAAATTTTGTTTTCAGAAGTACTGTGAGTTTTAAAAGTAGTTATAGATGTTTGGCAAATCTTACGGTTAAACCGCTATAAAAAATTAAATGACTAAAATGGACATAATATAGGATGAAATTTACTTACACATATAAAAACATTTAGCTACAATATTTTTAATTGTGTATTATAATAATTTAATTAAAAATAAAATTTATACTATATTGATTTTATTTCTTTTATTTTTTATAATAAAAGTTTATTGAAATATTGATTTTGTTTCCAATTTGAATAAGGATAGTTTTCGGTTTAGGTAATAATTGTAAGGATAATTATGGAATTATATGAAAGATAAAATTGATTCTCAAAATCAGAATCTAAAAACTACTCCTTTTCTCGTTTTTCAAAATTATTTGTAGGTGGAGCTGATTTTGAAAAAATTAATTTTGAATTTTTTTACTAAACACTAAAATTAACTTTTAGATTCTTAAAATCACTTTTAAGCCTCTCAAAAGTAATTTCAAACGGGCCCTTATTCCTCTCAATTGATTATGAGTATTATTTCCACTTCAATCTCAAATATTTCAATAATATCAAAGTTAATTGGGATATATTTAACAGGTATTTGTAATGAATTTCTTTTTTGTTAGGGCCGATATAGCATTTTGATATATATTAGTTTGTTGAAAGAGTTATCACTACTTGCTTTCAGCCTCCATTCCGCGTGCTTTATCTTCTATTAGTTATGGTGAAATAGTTTGACTGATGGCTGGCTCATTCTAATTGTATTTCATTTTTTTTATCCTCTTCTAAATGAGAATTATGTAGTTTTGCTTTCTGTTGTTTAGTCTTTTAAGATTGTAAACACAATTTTTTTTTTTTGATGTTGAATTCACATCTTTCATTTCCAGCAGCAGCTCGCCAATTCCTTAACATTTGAATGTGCTATATGCATTTCACTACGTAAATAAGAACAGGTCAATTATTTTTTGCATGTGCTATAACTAGTTTATTAGTATAAAATCAATATGAATCACTTTTAAATGTGTTCTAAGATTAATCATAAATAAAAAATATCAATTTAGGGTTTAAGAAAAAATATAATATTAAATGTACAAATTAGTTTAAAGAGTAAAAATTCTGTTTATAATTATATTTTAATGTCCATAATTATAATTTAATTTAAGAGTATTTTAATAATTAAAAATTATTTTTAAAAGTGGGTTTAATCAGTAGTACGGTGGGTTTAAATATTCCTACCCAAAAAAAAATTCAAAAACCCAATATTTTTAACTTACAAAAAACGAGTGTGTTGACATTACGTATCAATAATCACTTCAATTTTTTGCGTTTAGTGCCGCTACCTCCACCATTGAGAGACATGGTGCATCTCTTCAAAACTACCACTGCCTTTTAATTTTTTGGGTTTGGTGTTCTTAGCTTAGGGTTATTTTTATTTGTTTGTTTTGCTGAATTAGTTTTCTTTATTGGAGATAACTGATTTTAAGATAGAAAAAGAGAATAATAATGATGTTTTGCACTGACAAAAGTATAAAACTGAGATAAAAAAAAATCATAAGAGACAAAAAAATATATTTTATCTTGCAATAAAATATATTTTTGTCTAAATTTTTTGTCCTATAATGATGGTACCTTATTTGTTTGTTCACCTATCATTATGTAAAGATTCTTGGCTAGTAATGATTGAGGCCACAGCCACAATATGAGGACTAAAAGTCCCTCTATGATGCATAAAGTTATTAAAAATTGTTGGATTCAACTTAAAATCCAACGTTAGACATTTTATATTTCTTAAAAAGAAGAAATTATTAATTAAAAATGTTTCGTAAATTAACAAGTGTACTAATCAGCACAAATAATATAATGAAGAATAGAGTATCGTCCCATAGAGATTATATATACTATTAGCTACCGAAATTATTAGTATCGTCCCATAGAGATTATATATACTATTAGCTACCGAAATTATTCTAACCCTAATTTATTTGACCAATCGAATCGCCGGATTTAGATTAGAAATTAAAATAAAATAAAACAACTAAAAATTAAATAAGAATGCAAGCAGTTATGAAATTACCAAGAGATTAATAAACTAGGACATCTGATTTCACCATAACCAATCCAATTTAATCCTCCATCCGTGCTAATAAAAATTATTACCCATGTTGACAGTAAATTTCCCTAACTTATTCAATATCCTCTCTCGAATAATATCAAAAATACCCTCACATATTAACTCACTATATCTCTATGTGAATTTAAATATGCAAATATTCATTAAGCTCTATGGAAATTCTAATATAACATTGCACGAATCATGTTGACACATCTCTGTCTTTCGTTCAATTCATGGCATTTATTACATAGAGCAAAAACACATAAATCTCCTCTCGGTCTCATTATGTATCCTCCAATCATTCAAATATTGACTAGATATTTAAAAGCATTAAGCACAATAATGAACACTCAATCATGGAATAATAAATTAAAAATAACACAGATTTATGGAATTAAATCTTCATAGTTGCGCTACATCGTAGCCCTAGTAAAATAAATTAGTTCATGGGAATATAAAGAGAATCGATAAACAATGTAAAGAACATTTAAGCAAGAAAATTGAAAGAGGGAAAGAAAAACTCTATAATTAATCTCGGCCTCTCTCTGGATCTCTTGCGACTTTCCTTTGTCTTCCTTCGGCTTCTCCTTGTATGGCTTTGCTCTCGGTTTTTCCACAATTTTCCGCAGCTATTTCTCTTCTCTCTCTTTTTTTGGTTAATTGCGACTGATAAGAACATTTCTAGATCAAGCTAGAAAAACCCACAACTAGATTGACAATAACCCAAGAAAGCCAATATGATCAGAATTCAGATAAAAGATCCAAACCCTTGAGAAGCTAAGTCTCAAGAACCTGGGTTGCTAGATAAGACGCCACACAGGTTCGTAAATCCTTTGATAAGTAGAAAGTTTTTCAAGAACAAGCTGAGAAAATCCTCTCAATGATATTAAACTCAATAATGTTAAAAATCTGTTCAAAATAACATAAAGGAGCGTTTATTTATGTGGCTAATCCTAATTTAACTTAAAAATAAGAGAAAACCCTAAAATTAAAAACCTAGACCCGCAGGGCCTTGGCCTACTAAGCGACTGATTTTAAACGGGCCATAACTTAGTCATATGATGTCGGATTTTGACTCACAATATACCGTTTTGAAGCTCTTGACGTAAATCTAAAGATTTAGAATTGCTCTTATGGCCCTTATTTTACTTCAAAAATCATCATCTCTGATCCTCACCACCTCGTTAGCTTGAATCAAGTGTACCAAGGCTGGTTCCTCCTCATTCAAGCCCATCTTGAATATTGGACTCTTGCAAATTGAATTTGAATTGAAGTCATCCAAAGTAGCTTGAATAAATCCTTGCCTTTCGCTTCCTTGATCTTCTTAGCTCGTGCTCTCGTAATTGGCCCTATTGGAACAAGCAAGCGATCTTTAATGCTCGAGTACTTTGGATCACATCATTCCCCCTCTCTCAAAAGGATTCGTCCTCGAATCGAACCTCGCATCAAAAGGAGAAAGATCAGAAACATTAAATGTAGCGGACACATTATACTCACTTGGAAGATCCACTTTATAAGCATTGTCATTAATACGATCAACAATCTGAAATGGACCATCTCCTCAGGGGTGCAACTTAGATTTCCTCTGGACAGGAAACCTCTCCTTCCGCATGTGAACCCAAACCCAATCACCGGGTTCAATAATCACATGTTTCCTACCCTTATTAGCTTGAGTAGCAAATTACTTAATCTTTTTCTCAATAAAATAAGCAATGGGCCTTCGATCCTGCATCAAAACAGCTCCAATACCTATTTTTGAGGCATCACATTCAATCTCAAAAGTGCGGTTAAAATCAAGTAATGCTAGAACAGGTGTAGAACATGACTTTTCTTTAAGATCAATGAATGCTTTATCTTGTTCTGCACTCCAAGTAAATGCAACATTCTTTTTAACAACATCAGTAAGAGGTGCGGCAATAGTGCTAAAATCCTTAACAAATCACCGATAAAAACTTGGTAAACTATGAAAGCTCCTTACATCAGTGATGCTCTTAGGCGTTGGCCACTCCCTAATAGCCTTAACCTTTTCTTAATCCATCTCTATACCATTTGCACCAACAACAAAACCAAGAAAAACAACTTTCTCTATGCAAAAAGAACATTTCTTAAAATTAGCATACAACTTTTTTTTCCTCAAAACATCTAACACACATCGCAAATGCCAAATATGCTCTTCTAAAGTCTTGTTGTACACTAGAATATCATCAAAACAAACAACAACAAACTGACCTATAAATGCACGCAACACATGATTCATTAATCTTATAAAAGTACTAGGTGCATTAGTAAGACCAAAAGGCATAAATAACCACTCATACAATCCATATTTGGTCTTAAAGGCAGTTTTCCATTCATCACCTTCTCTCAAGCGAATTTGTTGATAGCAACTTTTTAAATCAATTTTAGAAAATAAACAAGCTCCATGCAATTCATCCAGCATATCATCTAACCTAGGAATGGGATGGCGATACTTTACCGTAATATTATTGATGGCTCGACAATCAACACACATTCTCCAATTCCTATCCATTTTTTGTACTAGTAGCACTGATACTGCACATGGGCTCATGCTCTCTCTCACATACCCCTTGCTCATCAGCTCTATAACTTGCCTTTGAAGTTCTTTGGTCTCCTCGGGATTACTTCTATAGGCTAGCCTATTGGGTATTACAGCTCCTGGTACGAAATCGATTTGATGCTCAATGCCTTTAATGGGTGGTAAGCCAATAGGCATTTTCTCGGGAAACATGTCTTCAAACTCTTGTAACAAAGAAGTAACAACACTAAGAAGAGAAGGATTAATGTCATCAAATGTTAGATATGATTGTTTGAACACGAACAAAACCATGAAATGGCTTGCTTTATATGCTTCCCTAATCTCACCTTCTCCCGCAAAGAAGTTCTTTTTCACTCTTTTCTTTTTTCTCACTTTTAACCTCACTCATTTTATATTGTCTTTCTTTTTCCCTCATCTTTATTTGGTCTTCGTAGACCGTTTTTGGTGTTAAAGGAACAAATGTCATGGTTCTCCCATTTTTGACAAAGCTATATCTATTCCTAAACCCATCATGTGTCACCTTCCTATCATATTGCCATGGCCTCCCCAATAATAAATGCTCAACATGCATAGGAACTACGTCACAAAGCACCTCATCACTATACTTCCCACTAGTAAATGTTACCAATACTTGCTTATTAACTTTGACCTCTCCACAATCATTTAATCCCTGTAATCTATAAGGTCTGGGATGCGTTAGCAAGGGTAACTCTAACTTCTCTACAAGGTAGTACTAGCTACATTGGTGCAACTCCCACTATCTATTATCATACTACACACCTTGTTATTCACAATACATCTAGTATGGAAGATGTTCTCTCTCTGCTGCTTCATGTCATCAACGCTCATTTGTGTACTCAAAGCACGCCTATCAACTAGGGATTCACCTGTCACAGGGTATTCTACTTCATCATCATCACTAGCATCAATCAACTCTGGCATCTCTCCACCATCACTCTCACTCTCACTCAATAATTCGCCACTATCTTACATCACCATAACTCTCTTATTTGGGCACTGAGAAGCAATATGTCTAGAACCCAAATACTTGAAGCACTTGATGTCCTGATTCTTCTGTGGTTGAGATTTAGCCTTAGATTTATTTTTTATACTGAAATCTTCTTTTACCTTAGGTGGTTCAGTCTTGATAACTTCATTTCGTCTCTCATTGTTACTCCACTTCGGTTTCCATGGGTTTGAAGAAGCCGAAGTATACCTTACTGTAACCTTCCTCTTTAATTGCCTCTCCATCTTCATAGCCATATGGACCATATCCTCCAACTCCACATAATGTTGTAGCTCCACTATATTGGTAATCTCTTTATTCAATCCGGTCAAAAATCGTGCCATTGTAGCTTCCATATCTTCCATTACATTAGCCCTAATCATAGCAATCTCCATCTCTTTATGGTAATTCTCTACACTCTTCGATCCTTGGGTAAGGCTTTGTAGCTTAAGATAAAGATCCCTATAGTAATGATTAGGAATAAACCGCTTCCTCATAAACGCTCTCAACTCTCCTTACATAGCTATAGGCCTTTCACGATTCCTCCTCCTATTATTCACCAATTGATCCCACCAAATAATAACATGATCAGTGAATTCAATAACTGCTAGCTTTACTTTTTTTTCCTCTGAATAATTGTGACAATCAAAGATCAACTCAACCTTCTTTTCCCACTCCAAGTAAGCCTCTAAATTACTCTTTCCTTGAAACGAAGGAATTGTCACTTTGATTTTGCCTAAATCTCTATTCTCATCATCTCTCATACACCCTCTCTCTTGTCTACCTCTTCTATATCTCACTTTATCCTTTTTTACTTCGGATACTCAATCATCAGCATCATCTTCCCAAAATTCATTTTCTGCCTTATACTCATCTATAGGCTCATATCTATGCCTATTATTTTCTCCATCATGTCTTGCTTCAATATCTTTAGCCTTGTTATGCTCTCTACTAGTTTGCACCTTTTGAATACTCTCAATGGCAGCTTTATGTTGCCTCAACTGGCTTCCCATCTCATCAAACGTCACATTCATCTTTTCAAAGGTCTGGTGCATTGCCTTCAAAGTTAAAGTAAGGTCTACTGTGGAAGGTTGTGCCTCACTTCTATCATCCATATTAGTTATTGAAGTAAGGTGCAAAGAGATGTTAGTAAAAATAGAGAAAACAAATAATGAACCTCACAAGCCTCACGTGTTTACACTCGTGATGTCACTCCACTCGTGTTTACACTCAAATAGACTTTTACCCGAAGCTGTGCTCACACACTCTTGCCTTTTACCACTCTTATATTTTCTCAGTCAAGTTCTTTAGGAACTAATAACTCAATCAAGGGAAATTACCAAAGTATAATCCCTCTAATAATCACAGTCCAAGAATAAAAAAAAAGAACAAAAAAGAAACAAACGAACAAGAAAACAGGAAACAAAAATAACAAAACCAAGAAACAAAGGGGATCACCAAATATGATTTTTTTTCAATTTTTTTATTTATTTTATATTTTTTTTTTTTTGGTAATCCCTAAATAATTGAAATTTGAATGAATTTAGGGGAAGGAATAGGTAAAATTTGTGGATTTAAGGAAAGAAACCACAAGGATGCAAATTTGATATAAGAAAACCGTAAAAATACTACTCATGCGATACAGTTCATGCGGCACTGTTCATGCGGCACTGTTCATGCGATACAGTTCATGTGGCACTGCTCATGGTTCTTTTTTTTTTTTAATACTAGAACAAGGATGAAAAATCTCAAACAAGAATAAAAAAACAATAAAGAGAGATGAATTTGACCTTGGTGTCTTAGCTCTGATACCAACTGATGAGAACCCTTCTAGATCAAGCTAGAAAAATCCACAACTAGATTGATAATAACCCAAGAAAGCCAATATGATTAGAATTCGGATAAAAGATCCAAACCCTTGAGAAGCTAAGTCTCAAGAACCTGGATGGCTAGATAAGACGCCACAAAGGTTAGCAAATCCTCTGATAAGTCGAAAGTTTTTTTAAGAACATGTTGAGAAAATCCTCTCAATGATATTAAACTCAATAATGTCAAAAGTCTATTCAAAATAAAATAAAAGAGTGTTTATTTATGTGGCTAACCCTAATTTAACTTACAAATAAGAGAAAACCCTAAAATTAAAAACCTAGACCACTGCAGGGCCTTGGCATACAAAGCCACTGCTTTTAAACGGGTCATAACTTGGTCATATGATGTCGGATTTTGACCCACAATATACCGTTTCGAAGCTATCGACGTAAAGAATGCATCTACAAATTTAGAATTGCTCTTATGGACCTTATTTTATTTCAAAATCATCATCTCCGATGCTCACCACCTCATTAGCTCGAATCAAGTGTACCAAGGATAGTTCCTCCTCATTCAAGTCCATCTTGAATATTGGACTCTTGCAAATTGAATTTGAATTGAAGTCGTCCAAAGTAGCTTGAATAAATTCTTATATTGCTTCCTTGATCTTCTTAGCTCGTGCTCTCGTAATTGGCCCTTTTGGAACAAGCAACGGATCTTTAATGCTCTGAGTACACTTAGTCACATCATACGGCTGCTCCCATCTCTTATTCAATTACTTCCTTTATATATTCCTGACCGTGGCCTCAAATCCTTAGCTTAAAAGGATTAAAAAGGAAATAACAAAGTAAGCCAAACCGACTTTAATAACGCCATGCACATGATGTCTACAATTCAAGCTTAAGCTAAATTGTCTAAACTCCAGGTGAATGCATGCATGATAATTAATTAAATAAATCTTTCTTGATTTGTTTTAATTAAATTTCTTTATTTTTTTCCCTTGTAATTCTTTCATGTAGATTTCTTCTTGAATATTCCAGCTTAATTCCTCTTTTAGCTCTCTTTATTTGGATTTACCTACATAAATAAAAACATAAAATTAAGATAATAATTAATATAATAAAATAAAAACTAAGAATAAAATTTAGCTAAAAGATATTAAAAAAATATATAAAACATAAGTACATCAAAAAAAAAAAAAGGAAACCGATTGGAAAGGTAACTATACTTATCACTATTCTAAAATTCTTAATTTTTTTTACAATTTTTTTCATTGCTGTCACAATTCATCCATTTCGATTTTTTTTAAGATAGAAATCATAAAATTTTGATGACTGAGAAAGATAAAGACTAAGAAGAGGAGGACAAAGTCCTTTAGAGCTCAAGCAAGAGGCAAAAATGCAAATTTAAAAGAGAATGAGGATATAACAGTGAGCGTCTATTAGAATCAGGGATATTCTTTTACCCAACGACAAAGTCTTCGAGATATTCACATATTACATGCTGACGAGGCCTTCAATCGAAACTAATATAAAGCTGCCGCTATCTAAAAACTGTCACTAGGCCCAAAAGCCAGTCTACATTATAAAGTATGTATTTCATAGTAGATGCAAGCCACTAAATTAGGGCATCCACTATGAGTTATGGTTTGGATGGCACAGATGTGTATAAGGCAGAATTTGCATTAATCCCTTTACTAAGCCCACTTGAGCGTACTTGCCCACAAAGGAATGTCTTGTATAAAGCGCTAATGGAATACCTATAACTATAGCAAGCCCATATACTGCCTAATAGTGTATAGGCCCATAATTGAGTTAAAGGAGGATCACAGTCTCTGATCTAGCAGTAATCACTAGCTTAGGCCCATTAAGCCTCCTAAAGATCCATAATTTCATCCTAGACTTAACTCATGCTTACAAATCATGAAATTGAACAAATAAATAGGATAACTCTATCCGTAAAGATGCCATAATTCTATCCAGAAAAGAAACCTTAATCTTCTCAACACCAAAATAGAATAAAATCATGACATTGTCCCTCTCTATAAGGGATTCATTTATCTCATAAGATTAGAGTTTGATCATCTGTACAACATATAAAATAGAGCTTTTACTCATCATCCAAAAGGTATAACCATAGCCATCATTGACCATTATACTAGCAATCTAATCTCTGTGATTTTATATAATTCTCAGCAAAAAAATTAGTATTCCTGTGACATGCAATCACCATTAATTAGGGAGAAAACCACTCTTTCATGAAAAGCAATATTGAAGAACTACTTTAAGCCAAAAGTAATCCCAAAATAACATTCATTACTGCTCCTTAATACCATGACACTTTCTCTAATTAAAATTTCCCAAAGTTTTAAGCCTCTATTCTTGATTAATTCCACCTAAACCATCAAATCGTACATTTTACCAAATTATAGTTGCAACCGTATTAGGCGATGCTAGCCACTAAAACTTTCCAAAATCACTATCCAACACTAGAGACCAATCCAGAACCCCACAATCGCCCCTTTTCAGTCACCAAAACTCTCAAACAACATATTTAAAATCAAGATCACAAATAGGTTTTCCATTAGTTTACAACTGTACTAACCCTAGGACACCAATATCGGGTTCTTTATTATTCACTTTACATAATCTACTCTCACACCATTACTCTCCGTAAACCCTTTCTGTTCCAAAAAGGGACCAATCTCCTCAAGTTAGAAAACCAAAATTTAAAGTTGCAACAGGGGTATATTTTAGGATACACCTTTAGACCTTACTCTCTAGACCATATAACAAAATCTAACTGATGGTAGACTAAGCCCCAATTACAATCCGACCGAATTCTATCCTCTCGAGAGTGACCTTCTAGCCATTTTAAAAGTGACATGTGAACTGGTGAAATTTCCCTGCAAACATTTGGAGTTGGTTGGAATTTTAAGAATGGTTCCTAGTAGTGGAGATTGTTATAACTCTCACAGACAAAGCAGCAGAGACTGTGACAATTTTGACAAACTCGTGGGCAAAATGAAGAGCCACATCATCACATATATGTTTGCTCAATAGTAACTATTACAACAAGGATAATCACAGGCTATCTAGTAGGATCAACCTTAAACCGTCTCGTAGGATCAAATCCCAATTCCATCACAAGGAAACCGAACAAGAGGATTCAAGCAAACTCCTCATTGTGGAAAGACGTATTGACCCCTTATCCAACCACAAACTCAAAACAAAGGATGCTAAATACTCTCCACTACCACCATAACAGAAAGAGCAGGAACAAGCAGTCCTAGAAAATGATGATCTAGTGATATACTGTTAATCAGGCACACTTACTACACTGAAGGCTAATATTAGTGTAAAAGTCGATTATGACCGTAAAAGTCAATTATGTCACAAGATTTTAATACAAAAGTCAACAATTATGAAAAAATGCAATCTCCCACAACAATATGTTGCTTTATGATTATGCCTCAAAATAAAGATGTCGATCCTGCAGCAATGAGCACGAAACACGTACACTTAGACAAGGTATTATTGAGCCATAAGTCTCTATTCACAAAAGCAGCATACTTCCATTTTAAGCCTTAAGTCATCCACCGTATATTTGTCAATCTATGAAAACCTTAAAAAGGAATTACTTGAAATGTATGCCTTTGTGATATGTTTTTACATGGTTGCACATGTACCACAACACATGGATGCCCTCTTAAAAGATGTCGATGTATATGTATAACATATACAGACAATACCTTATGATAGTCTTTTTCACATAAAGCGCCCTGTACAATATGAAAACAAGGGTGCCTCAAGTGGAAACTTTATACTTCATGAGCTGCGAGTAGTACTTGTGAGCCTAAGACACAAGTATGACTAAGAATAAAAATCATGTTGGAGTTATTACAATATGTTCCTTAAAAATTTATACTTTCTTATAATGTTATTTCATATGAGTTACCTACATCTTCTAAGCATGCAGAAGCGTGCATAACCTGCAAATACCTTTATAAATGCTTTTTCCTATGAGATGTCTGCTCTAAGGGTAGTTGCACAATCTTTTATAAGTTGGTAAGACCCAAAAGGTATACTCACATAATGGAGTTATATGAATGTGAGGGAAACTTCAAGAAAGTTTGCAATAACTTAGGTTGTTAAAGTAAGGTGTTGCATAGGCATTACCAAAAGCAGAATAAGCCCTACTTAATAGAGTTATCGATCTTACAAAATTCTAGCAAGATCCATCTTCTTAATATAAGGAAAATAAAACCAAAGTTATAAAAGAAATGAGGCATAGAGCAAGGAATCTAGATACAAAGAAATCATGTACATATTGAAACCATTTTTCCATCATGCTAACAAAGTTTGATTTGTAATGCTCCAAATGTTGTCATAAGCAAAATATCTTTTTTCAACAAAAGGAATGCTTAATATGAACTCAAATTCAGATGACTGGTGTGTCATTTTGAGGTTGCATGTTCATATGCAATGTCGTTTGTTGAGCTTTGGAGCCGAACCAACATGATCTTGAATGCAATCCGAAGCCTTAAGTAAGTCATGTGTGTAGCATGTGATACTAATTACATTACTATTAATCAAAACGACTCTGTTTGGATGCTTTTTTTTATCTCACTTATGAAGACAGGTGAATGGCACATGTTCAAGGCTATTAAAGACATTGATTTTGGCAGGAAAGACAGCCAGTGACTAACAACCCAGAAACTGACCCTTTAAGTTTAGCTCTGGTGCATTCTTTATGAATTTAATCATGAAAATAGAGAGTTAGAGAGAGTAAAAGTTGTTGCTTGTGTTCACTGCAAAGACCTTAAGGTCTTTGTAATTTTTTGCACTCAAATTGGTGAAATCTTTAAGCTTGTTTCCTTAATGGATGTAGACACCTTAATGAGGTGCTGAACCACTTAATCCTTTTGTGTTTTTATATTGTTTTGTTTTATTCTTGATCAATCTTGCTATAATTTGATTTCTTATTACAATAATATTGAATTTTGGGGTAGAGTTAGGTCTTAAGGTGACTTGAATCCAAGCTACAAAGGGTTTAATTTATAACAAATTGGTATCAGAGCCTTGTTTTTATTTTCAAGATACAAGAATGGCAACCAAAATAGATCAGGAGAAGTTTATTAGTCAAAATGACTTCAACATGTGGAAGATCAAGATGGAGCTCTTTTGATTAGACAAGTTTGGCGGATGCCATTGAACCAGCCTCCAAGAAATAAGGAAAAGTGGTTTTATCCTCAAAGAATCCTAAACAAGTACTATAGACTGATAAGAAAGCAAGGAGCACAATCATTCTCAGCGTTGGTGATTCTATAATAAAAGAAGTTGCCAAAGAAAGAACTATTGTTCGGTTCTAGGCTAAATTAGAAAGCTTGTATATATGACAAAGTCTTGTGCCAATAGAATTTATACAAAAATGAAGATGTTTTCTTTGAGGATGGTTGAAGGATCATCTCTTGATGAGCACATTGATGAATTTAATAAGGTTTGTGATTCTCTTGAAACAATTGATGAAGGTCTGGATGATGAGAGTAAAGCACTTTTGTTGATTAGTTCTTTATCTAAAGTAGAGACGGAGTAGTTTTTCATAATCTGATTTTGAGAATTAGTTTTATACTTAATATAATTTTATTATATCTTGATTTAATTATCCTTATTAATTAGGAAGTAAAATCTTTAACTTTAAAAAGATTATTGTTATTATCAATTATATTGAGATAACAAAATAAAAAATAAATTTAATAATATAAAAAATATTTATTTTAGTTATTAATTATTATATACATAAATTTGTAAATAAATTTTATTCAATATTATGTTCAATTCAGTTATTTACATTTTTACAGCAATTTCACAGTAGGTTTTATAAAAAAACATACGACTACTTTTAAAACTCACAGCACTTTCAGAAATAAATTTTATCAAACATTTAACTGATTTTCATTACAGTTAATTATTTTTACAAGATAACTAACAACAATAATTTTAAAAACTACAACATTACCAAACTAATCCTAAACATAAAGATTTGGATTCAACAATTAACAGTGATTCAATTCTAAATAATTGGATCAATTTGAAAAAAACAGTGGAAATGTATTCTTCAACCCACTTTTTTTTTTCTTTTAATCAATTCCAAATATTTATGTTATTACTATTCTAATTTAGTTGATCATAGACACAAAATACATTCAAGACCTATTATATTAAAATAATTCTAATTTGAATAATCAACCGATCATAGATGTAAAATGCATTCAAAACTTGTTACTTCAAAGAGGCTCACAGCACACAAAGAATTATATAAATGGCTCACACACATAAACAACTATAAAAATACGAACAAGTTTTATTATTATTTTTTTTTTTTTTTGAAATTATACATTGTTAAAAGAAATCAAGATAACATCCACCTTGGTCCAAACCCAAAGGCCTAACCCAAATAATACGGCCGAAATGATGAACTCATCATCATTAATACTGTGATAAATGCTTTTTGGCGTAGAAGGAAAGAGCTGGGATCATTAATAAGTAATAACCAACTATAAGCTCCTCTGAATCACGAAATTAATGATGCCCACGTGGAGTTTCATATATATAAAAAGGGTAAATTTCAGCTTACCTCCTTTATCAAGTGATAATCTTTAAATTATTCCTCTTACTATTGAAAACATCATATCACCCCTTCAAAATTCGTTATCTCTCTGTTATTTTTAACAGCCTAAAGGGTAAAATAATATTTATATATTCTCTTAACGATCAACTAACAGAAAAATGTCAAACCTAAGGCTAATTTTTATGGGCCTAAATCTTTCTAAGTTTTTCAAAACACACATAAATATTTTAAATATTTATAGTTTGTACCCTAGCACTTCAAAACACTTTCATTTTGCATTTATATGACTAATTTTTTTAACTATTAAAATTTTACTTTTTTGTATTTAAAATATTTATTTTAAAAAATAAATATAGAAATTAATTAAAAAAACTACAAATAGAAAAAGAATAATATTTTATATTTTTCATATTTATAGTTTTATCATTATTATTCTTTTTTCTTTCTCTTTTTCTCTCTTTTGTTTCTTCTTCTCTGTTTTTTTTTCTCTCTCCTTCTAAGTTTCTTCTGTGTGTTTTTTTTTTTTTACAGGTTGAGATGAAATTCCATTATATCTGATTCAATTATTCAATATGTGAAGCCCTGATAAAATTTGTAAACATGATTTTTCAAATGATGATTATGAATCCTACCACAAACTTGGGCTTCTACTGACGGAAAAAGCAGAAAAGTAGGAGCCCCTAATTTGATCCAAAGGAAATTCTACATGAATAAACTAAGGTAGCGTTCTTTTTTAGATTGGAGTGAGAATTGGGGATTAGGAGTGTGGAGTGGGAGTGGGACCACGTTGTTTACTTACAATCGAAATGGGAGTATGGAATTAGAATAGGAATCCAATAATATGTTTACTTTGTCTTGGAATTGGAGTAAATGGTTTCAAAATACAGTTTTACCCTTATTTAAAGAATTGTAGTTTTTAATTATAAAATTAATAAAAAAATATATTTGAAAAATAAAATATTTATTTTAATATATTTGTAAATTAATAATAATTATTAATATTCTTAATTATGTAAATCACAATTTTTTTATTAATTTTAATTTTATTTATGTAAATTAAAAATTATTGATAAGAGCAACACAAATGAAATATTATTATTAATAATATAGTACAAAATTAATATTTTCTTAAAATAAACTATTTATTATTATTAATTATTAATATTAAATTAATATAATAATATTATTTTTAAATAATATATTTCTATGAATATCCTATTATTAATATTATTATTATTTAACTTATAATCAATGTAAATTATTATTTTTAACTAAGTATAATAGTATTATATTTAAACAAATTTAATATTATTATTGTTAATAAATGTAATTTTATAAAATAAATAATATAATTATTACAATAAATATTATTTATTTTATTTTATTAAATTTAATTATATTGAATTTAAATTAAAAAAAAAGGTGAAAAAGGAGAGGGGGAGTGGATTCCCAGTCCCACCTGTCCCCCACTCCCCACTCCAAAAATGGGTGGGATCCACAGAGTGGGAATCCCACTCCCCTCCTTAATAATGCAAGTAAACGCTGGAGTAGGAGGAATCCACACTCCTCACTCCCACTCCAGTAAGTAAACACACCATAAATGATTTCTTGACCCCATTAATGCTCGTCTAGGGAATACTATTCTTGAGTAGTTGCTTGTGAATTAAGTTCTACAAACCTCATGCCAACACGCATTGAGTGCTTCAATCCTAAAACCCACTAAAACCCAAAACAAATTTAAATTTAACAAAAACTCAAATCAAAACTCACTTTAAATCAAAATACCTAGATCTCTAAACCATTAAAAATGTGCCCATGTCATAACCATTATCTTGACTATCTTCATCACCATCTTTTTCTTTGTCTCAATTTTTTTTTATTTCCTCTCAAACACTTAACAACTCCACAATCATTTTCAAATCCAAATCAGCCCAACAAATCCCATACCCATTGCCCTACAAAGCCACCCATGGCCACGCGCAGCCATTCTAAGCAAGCCCATAGCTGCGTGCGGCCATGCCAAGGAAGCCCATGGCTACTGCCGCCATGCTAAGCAAAACCCATGGCCGCACGCGGCCATTCCAAACAAACTAATGGCCACGTGTGGCCATGCCAAGCAGCAAATTGGTGTTGATGATTTTATGATTAATTTGATTTAAGGGTTTACTGGTGAATTTGGAAAGAAGATGAAAAAAACATAAATAAAAAAAAGAGAAAATATGAAACTAAAAAAATTAATCAGAAAATATAAAAATAAAAAGTGAGAAAGAAAATTATTTTTTGTATTTTAAAGAGAAGTAATGTTTTTTAAAGTTAAAATGGTGATTTTTGTTAATGATGCACGTAAAGTTTGAGTTAGTTTTATTTTAAAAACAGTAGGAGGATAAAAGATATATCTCTCCAATATAAATATAATAGTAAGATAACATATTTTAAAATTAATTAGGGTATTATCGTACTTTCATGAGTCAACGGTGGTTAATAGTTAAATATAATGAGTTTTTGGGGGTAATATGATGTATTTAATAGTAAGGAGGTAATTTAAAAATTATCATTTCATGAGGGGGGTGTGCTGAAATTTACCCATCATAAAAAATAAAATGATGAGATTCTTTTTCTTAATTTCATTAATACCAGAGTTAGAGATGTGCGCCACTTGGGCCAAAGTGGTGGGTACATGAGAGCAGTTGTTTAACCTCTTATAAATATATTATGGAGATTTAGTCTTTTTTTAATTATTGAGTGTAGGTTGTTTTTCCTCTCGTAAAATATAAATAATGTGGATATTACTTAAATATTAAAGAAGATAAAAATTTAGATAATATCTTATCAAAATTAATATAAATTAATTTTAATATTAATTAAATTTATAAATATCGCTTATAATTTTATATGTATGAGCTATAATCTAGAGCAATAGACAATATAAAAAAATTAGAGATGCGCACTTATTAACCAAACTTGTTTAAGAAGCGTTTTATTTCATTTTATGTGGAGAGGGAGAACCATAAATACTGATTTTTGTCGCCGTAGAAAGCAAAACATACAACCGTTTCTCTATCATTTGGTTTCATATATTTGGTTTTTGGATAGCAAAAGAGAAAAAGAACAATGTCGAGCGATGAGGCAGTGGAGGAGACAAATGGGGATTCATTTGGAAAGGTGAAGCAGAGGTTCAAGGATCGATCTCAGGTAATTTTTAATTCTCAGTGGTGATTTCGCTTTGCTTTTGCTTTTGCATGCTTCCTATGATCTGGGTATGTTTTATTTTGTGTAGAAAGTGGTTCAAACCAAGGAGATCATGTCTAAAAAGGCTGTTGAGACAAAAGAGATGTTATCCAAACAAGCCGTTAAGATCGCTAAACAAGCCGAGGAACATGAAAGATTCATTAACAAGGTTAGTATTAGTGTTACTATTACATATCATCGTTCATCATTTGATATGTTGGTGTTGGATTTGAACTTTTTAATTTGATTTGTATTTAATATAATATCGTTTTAGGTGACACATCTTCTGGGGGTTCTTGGGTTTGGAGGTTTTTGTTTCCTATTGGGAGCAAGTAAGCACAACTGTTTGATTGATTTTCAATATGCATTAAAACCGTTGGTCCTCTTGACAAGTTTATTCATGTAATTTGCTTGTTAATTTTCGATTCACAGGACCTCAAGATATTCATTATGTATATTGTTTGTTCTATATCATCTTTGTTCCTCTTCGGTGGATTTATTATCGGTTCAAGAAATGGCATTACTATCTTCTGGTAAGTAAGTTCTTGCTTTATTATTGCAACAATGTCTTATTTATTACAGTACGCAAATTTAGATTATAGTATCTGTTCTTTTTGGAAGTAATGATGTGGCAATTGGAGAATAATAGAAGGTAGATATGAAAGGAAATTGTGATTGTTCTTAAGGCATGTTGTAGTAGTCGATTTTCCTATATCCAATATTGTTCAATGCCTATTACTACTGAAACAAAATCAACATGCTGTTGTTGATATTTTGAGTAGAAAGCTAGGAGGAACTTCTTTCATCTGGTTGTGGCTTTCTCAAATGTTAATGTAGGGCTCCCATTTAGTCTATTTCTTCCAAGACCAAGGGAAGAACGTCTCTATTTATGTAATCTTAAGCATTTGCCTGCCATGTTCACTTTATTGAAGTTTCTACCATGTCACGGAAAGATGAGAAATGAGAAAAGTGACATGTAAGCTCTTGTGTGTCAGGATTTTTGCTATTATGCCAATACAATCTTCTTGGTTGACCTTCTTCTGTATCCCAAAAATGAGAAGCTTTTCATGGTGTGCTTCTCATTTGCAGAGGTAAGCTAAGAGTCTTGAGTTACCCCTACCCATTCTAATGGTGAATGATTCACTTTGTTAACTTTTTCATTCTCTGAATGCTTCTTTAGGGGCCATTAGCATGGGCTTTAATTGTTTGGCGTTGTAGCTTGGTTTTCAATTCCGTTGACAAAATTGTTAGTGTCCTAATCCATCTTTTACCTGGTGAGTTGGATCTTTTTTATTTTTTTTTCTCTTTTAAAGTGAATTGAAAGTGTCTGTGGCAGTAATCTTTTTATTTTTATTTTTTTAATTCCTAAATAGAATTAGAAGGTTGGACTAAAATTTATCAATATTTGCCTGGACAGTTGAATTGTGCATGTGTTGTATGGCTTGACTAGATTAACACAAGTGTAATTGTATCAGTATGATTCATAATTAGTAGCTACTTGATAAATTTATGAGGCTTTTTTTTTTTAATAGAACAGAATTTTCTGTGGTTGTGCCTGTTCATTTCATTCTATTAGTTCTTATTTATATTACCATTCTTCTTTTTTGAGAAGTTCAACATCAAGCTTGGCTATCTGAATGATATCTGCTTGTAGCAAAATGTAGATCTCTATAATAAGGTAACTTGTAGTTTATTTTAATGATGTGCAATCTAGTTTGTTGCGAGTTGAAGAATTTAGAGTTGTGATTGAGCTGGTTGCAAGTAGAAAAATGGATGCTGGATTCATTGAATATTGATGTCAGTTCTATTTCATTAACAAAAAATAATAATAATATTAATAAAGGTTCACTGCTACCAGCAGATCAATTGAACCAAATAGAGAAGGTTTGTTCTATGTGGTATACTATTGACAATGTATTTTCACATTTCCGATGCAATATCTTCTCAGGGTTAGTTTTTTTCACCATTCGTTGGTGGAATCCAGAAACCTTTGCTGCCATGCATCCTGAAGGAAGTTCTCGAAGAGCTTCATGGCCTTATGTGGAAGACAAATCCTACCTTTTGACTTGGCTGTTTCTGGTTCCATTAGGAGCTTACACCCTCTGGCAGGTTCTTTATTTTCTCATTGTCAATGTACTACGTCGACAAAGGCTGTTAAGGGATCCTGAAGTCATGACCTCTTACAGGTTCTCAACTCCTTCCCTCTAACTTTTCTACTTATGTAAGATCTGTTGTCTTAATACAGCTATGTTCACAAATCAAGAAGGATTGCTATTTTTTTACATTG
>JASUUF010000172.1:0-70442 GCA_030449835.1 Clausena lansium
TTGAATCATTATTGACGTATGAATTGGGGATTTAAGTTTTATTTTTTTTTATTATTTTTTAAATTTTAATTTATTATTCTAATTTATAAATTAATTTTCTGAAATATTAGAGGGCTTGAGCACGGCAGGAGTTTTCTTCCACTTGAGCCTGGGTTCGGGCCCTCATGCCTTAGTTTTAGTACATTGAGAACTTTTTTAACATCCTAAGTATAAGGCTCGTTTGGTTGCAATTAAATTTCATAGGATATGATTATTTTAGTACAAATAATACTAATCTCATATGATATGATTATTTTAGTACAAATAATACTAATCTCATATTTGCTGCCAAAAAGTTAAGTTTGGATATGTACCCAAAGGCCTACCACATAAGGGTAAAAGTTCATTTAGTTTATATATTTTTAAAAATACATCAAACAATATGTATTGTTAAATTATTGACATGCTAATGTTACTTTTTGTTCCTTTTGGCTTACTTTTACAATATTATCCTCTTACAATAATATTTCTTATTTTTTTTGTTACATGAATAAAAGATTTAAATTACCAATTAACCCCAAAAATAAAATAGATAAAAAGAATATATGTTATGAAATAAATATAATTATGTGGATATTCATCAAACATACTATTTATTTCCCAACTATCAACCTTTTAGCTTTCCATAACTCACATGATCTCGCAAGAATTAGGGATCATTATTTCCTTGTATTATGATCTATTTTATTACTTCATAATCATCAGATGTCACTATAAAAGGAGGGCATTTGCTTCTTATTTGTACACAATATAAGAATGAATAAAATTCCCTCTCCACACATGTATGTATCTCTTATTAGCTTTCTCTCTTTCTCTTGATCTATTGTTGTGCTCTAATTGATAAATTTTATAACACGTTATTAGCATTTGTCTTCTACTTCGCTAGAGATCGATATTTGTCCTCTTTAAAATATGGTAATATCTCTCATTTGATCTTATGCTTAAAAGTATGGGTTGAACTATCTTGATTTTGTCTAAAATCATATTTATATTTATATATGCATTTTGATAATTTAGAATAATGTATCAATGAATTCATACTTTTATTATCATTACTTATATTGTTATTGTTTGATATTTCTTATTATAATATTCAATTGCTATTATATATTTTGTATTCTTGGAATTAAAAATTTCACTTTGAAGTGTGAATATTAAAATCCTTGGAGATTGAATATTATAAACAATGAAAGTAAATTAAGAATGTATCCCTAAAGGATTGCATTATATATATAATGAAAATTTTCTTTCGCTGTCTGTTCCTGAAGAACTGATATCAAAATTATAATGTTATTCACTAATATCTTATTCATGAAGGATTCACTATATGTTCCCGAAGGACTATACAAATATTATAAGTTTATGTATATGTCATGTAAGACTATACAAATTTCCTTCTCTATGTCTCCCAGAAGGAGTTACAAAATGAAGATATAAATAAAGCATAATTGTTTCTTTGAAATAATTTGAAGGAAAAATAACATAATATATGGAAAAGTCCAATAATTGAATTATCATGGTAATTTATTTTTTCTCCTTGAAGGAACGAAATTGAATATCCAAATAGATAATTTTTTTCTTTGAAACAATTTAAAGGAAATATGAGACTATCAAAAGATTGAACAAAAGCTCATATATGATTTTCTTATTTTTATATGTATATGAGGAGAAAATCATCAAGAATAAATATAAAGAGAATATGTGATATGTGTAAATATTTTATAGCTCATTTATGCTCCTATAGTAGCAAATTGAGATTATCAATATGTATATTAAAGCAATTGTTTCTCTTTATATATGAACAAAATATTAAGCTTTTGATATATGTAATTGGTCTCATCTCACTAGTGATGTGTTTTCATTCCTTGAAGCGAATGGTTATTTGATAATTGTGAAATTAGTGCTAGACATTTCATTACTAAAGTTATCAACATTACAATGATCACCATTTAAGTATTTATGATTGCAATATATATATTGCACCACCCGAAGTGGATCAAGTTAAAAATCGAAATAATTTGTGATGAATTAGAAGTTCAATAAGTCTAGATTTTCTTACATAGTTTGAAATGATGAAGTTGCAATGGTAAATTTGCAAATGAGGCTAATGATTATGTATCAAATTACAGAAAATTCACAATAATTTTAATCAAAGAGCCAGAAGATTCTCTTGATTATTGATTTTTGTTTAAATCAAGTGAAGATGAATTTATAGAAATAATTTATTATTTGTTATGATTCACCATTATTTATGCTTAAATATTTTGTGATATATTTTATAAAGAAGTCATCCCATCACGAGGGGGAGGAAAGCTATACGTGATGGATGATTTGATTTTATTATGTATCACTTTATCTCATCTTAATATTGATATAAATTAGTTTGAACTTGAAGTTCAAAATTATTATTGTACAATGCGCATCATTAATCAATTAATAGATAAGGTCGTTGATATAGAGAATGATAAAAATGTCATATAAAAAATACTCAAATGTGGGTTGATATCCTTGAAGAATGAAGCTTGGTGATACAAAATAAATATATGAATGCCTGAAGCATGTGATAGATCAATTAGTCCAAAAATTTAATTCCCAGGAAGTTGAAATGAAATAATTTGGTGCTCTTGAAGCGACCATATTTACATGTATAGCAAAATATTTAATCTATATTAAATTATTAAATACATTGTCCCTAAAGAAACATAATGTACTAACTAAAAAATGAATCTCATATACCCTTGAAGAGGTAAATGGTGAGAAATAAAGAGATTCAAATTGCCCTATAAAAGACATGCGTGCACATTAAAAAAAAAATAGAGATCTTTAGCCCTTGGAGAGGCATATTTATTAGAAGCTTCGAAAGATCTCAATTGGGCACATAAATTGAAAATGAGAAATATTTAATTAATGTTGGTACTTGGTGCAAAAGAAAAAATTGAAATTGACATATGATTGTTGTCAATAAAAATTTAGTTGTGATGATAAAATTTTCAAGATCCTGAATCACAAAATATGAAGATCATCAAATTATATGATTGGCCAAAATTTCTTAAATATTCGGACCTGCAGTCCATACGTTAATTAGCAAAATATAAAGAACTTTGGACATGTAGTTCACACGCCTGAAGTCGTAAATTTAATTAATAAAATGTGAATCTGAACTATAGTGTGTCAAAATTAAATTAAAGAATCTATGTATTTATCCTTAAAGGATAAAATGCTTGAAACAAGTATTTGAAGTACTAAATCAAAAAGCTTGTACCTTGTATGTTCTTGATAAAGCTATAATCATAGTTGTTTATATTATAGCAATCTAGACTTATCAAAGTATAATCACTTTAGTGAAAGATTATTATAAGTGGCAAATGTCATTATCCACTTTGCTTTGTGATTTTATTGAAGCTAAAAATTAAATTTGCAATCTTAGCAAAATGTGTTGATGATTTCATCATAAAAAGACTCCTAAAGAGCTTATGAATTTATTTCTTTTAAGATTAAAATTCATGATGAAGATCTTAAAATGAAAGAATTTCTTTCAATTTATGGATTGGAATTTATTAAGTAAAATGCTAATATTAATGAAATACTGGAAGTATTTCATATTCAAAATTGTTCTATTTTAAATATAGTACATATGTCTTGGTCCTGAAGTACCATATTTTTATTTCGACTTGTGCCTACAAAGGCATTGGAAAATTGCATAATTGAAAATTGAAATATGTTCAGCATAAACTTGAAAATATCAAAATAGAGTGAAAAGCATATCATACTCTTCCCTTGATATGGATACTAAAGCTTGGTTTTATTTAAGAAGATCAACAAAATTATGAAGATATATACATCACAATATTCTTCTAATTCAAGGTGATGGCATCTCCAATTTATTATATGTTTTCATGCTTTCAAATGATGGTGTTGATCCTATGATTGTTTCACCAAAGTATTGTTAGTTATAACAAATTATGATTTATCTTTGGAACACCCATGTCATTTTGAGGGGAGCATATTTAACAAAGGGAGTTATTGATATTGAGGACTAAATGTACTTTCTACTCTTTTCCTTCACTAGACTTTTATCCCATTGGGTTTTTTTTTCTAGTAACGTTTTAATGAAATGCGGTTGCACCTCCTTAAGAACAAATGAATAATGTACTCTTTTTCCTTCGCTAGTCTTTTTTCCATAGGGTTTTTACTAGCAAAGGTTTTAATAAGGCATATTCTTTGTAAGATGAACATCCAAGAGGTAGTGCTATGAAATAATTATAATTATGTGGATGTTCATCAAGCATACTATTTATCCCCCCACTATCAACCTTTTAGCTTTCCATAACTCCCATGATCTCCCTAAATTAGGGATCATTATTTCTTATATTATGATCTATTTTATTACTTCATAATCATTGTATCACTATAGAAGGAGGCCTTTGCTTCTTATTTGTACACACATGAGAATGAATAAAATTCCTCTCCACACACATTGTATCTCTTATTAGCTTTCTCTCTTTCTTTTGATCTATTGTTGTGCTCCTAATTGATAAATTTTATAACAATATATATTATTTTTGCTTCGATTCTGAAATTAGGTTTGGTTTTGGTTCTATTTCTTAAGAGGCAGAAACGGTTTCGATCCTGGACAGAACCGAATTGTATACTACCCACTTTACTTTTTAACCAATTCTTAGCCTTGATACAGGATTCCTCATTTCCTCCCTCAAAAGATCCTTATAATCCATCTGGTAGTCGTCACCCTCAAGGTAGTATGTTGACAAATTTTCCTATCAACAATGTTGATACATATATATTTTATGTTCTTTTATCAGTCAAATATTCATTACTACTGAAAATGATAGAGTGACTTTGATAATAACACTTTCACTTCATATTAATTATATAATTGGACCAATTGAGCTCAGCCCAAACTCATCTTTAACTAAAGGGCCAACCGAGATTGGCTCCTTTTTGCCTCCTTATCCTAATTGCTCATAGCTATGACCGTGCCTTTTCCCACCAGCTGCTCGATCAAATATCTGAGCAAAAAAACATGGGCAAGAGGGGGCGAGACAGAAGAGCATCAAACTTGACATCTGTTTCTCATAAACCTCTCTCACTCAGAGAAGAAAAGACAGGGAAGAAGCTAGTCAACACTACAAATGTCAAGTCAAAATTGAAATTTGAACAATTGCAAAGACTTGCCGTGTGGGCAAGCAGCGAAACTTCTGTTCCTTCTTTGGCCGCACTTTTTAGATACCGCTTGGCCTCTGCCAATGAGACCCTGGGATTGCAACCAGACCCCTTTTTGTTTTCTTGCCTAAACTTGATTACTTTTATATATACAACTTTTTATATACAAGTTTGATCATCTAGTCCATGTGTATTTATTGTGTTTTCATTGATTTCTGACTCAATATTCTACTATATTCGTATTGTATACAAGTAATGCAATATAGACTAATGTACTTCTTTCATAAAAGTTGCGTGCTTTCTTTATTGTTGTACGTGCATAGTTTTGGTTATCTTTATAATTTTAAATGAGTTTAATTGCAAGCTTCCAACGGTTACATCTAGTTTGGAGGTTATTTTATGTTTAGGTTTTATCATACAGTATACATAGATGATCATTAGTTTCTTTGAATCAGTTAGTGAATGTGTGCACCATTTTATATTGCAACTTTAACACACAAACATGTATGTGAGCACAAACACACACACACACACATGTAATTTAATTTAGTTACTAGTCACTAGAAAACAAATAACCACCTTTCTGATGAGATTGAAGATAGGGATGGCACAAGCACATGGAATAAAGTATATTTAGATCCTGTCCAAGTTCCCGTCGGACCCGTTACAAACGCTCGTATGAAGAAATTCAAAGAAGCAATTAATGGGCTGATTCAAGTAACTTGGGATCAATCAAATTCATGGAGGCCTATTAAAGGAATCTCACAAGATATTCAGACAAATAAATGCATGATTTAAGCTCTTGAATTTTTTGAATATTTAATTCCATAAATTAGAAAGTTGGCGTGTAAATATGGCGAGAAGATATGCTATCATCTTTTTTGGATACTTTCCTATTTTTTAAAGAGACAACAAATCAAAGATATGCTATTATCATTTTTGGATACTTTCTTCTTTTTTAAAAGAGAAAGCAAATCCGCTATTTCTATTTTATTTATTCATTTAAGTTATGTAAGATTCTTTCCTTTTTGTTTAGATTAAGATTCTGATTTAATTAGGATTCTTTTCTTTTTATTTAGATTTGGATTATGATTTAATTAGGATTCTTTCCTCAATTATTTTAGATTCAAATTCAGATTTGATTCGGGATTAGTATTTGTTTCCAATTTTGGATTAGGGTAATTATGGCCGAAAAACACTATATATATTGTGCCCAAATTCAATAATGAAGTTTTGAAGTTTTCAAGCAATTGTGAGAGTGTAATTCTCTTGGGTTTTTAAATGAACTCTTTGAACTTATTGGATTTTCTATGGCGTTCAATCCTTGGCTTATCAATTAGCCCTTCCATAACTGATTGTGGCGCTTTCACATACCAAGGTTCGTGCTTCCTTAAACAACGGGTCACTGTTCTATACAATTCCGGGTTAGAATTGATCTTGGAGACTATTTTGATTAGGTTCACGTTAGTTTTTAGCGTGGTTCGTATCATTTAGTATCATAGCTAGTTTTTAATCAGGTTTTGCTTATCCTTTACTTTATATTTCGTTTCTTGTTAATTCGTGTCTTGTTTTATTCTGATTCATAAAAAAAAATCATGAACAATGCCGAATGAACAGTATTTTTTTTAGGGCTTCCTTTTTTATCAATTGTGCATCCTTGTGGTTTATTTCCTTAAATCCATAAATCTTACCTATTCCTTTCCCTAAATTCATTTAAATTTCAGTTATTTATTGTTAAAAAAATAACTAGTTTTTCCCATTCTGTATTGAATCCCTAGTTTGTGTTATTCCCAAAAAAAAAAAAAAAATTTGCTCGAAATTTTAGTATTTTGTGCTTAAAAAAAAACTTGATCATACATCGTTTTATTCTCGCCTTTAAAACCCAAATCTCCTTGGCATAATATTTGTGAATTGCTATTGGAATCTTGATATTGTTTGATTAGTTTTATAAAAACTAAGAGAGAATTACTACGAGTGGAAAAAGGCAAGAGAGTGTGAGCGTATTAGAGGATAGAAGCCAATAAATTTGAGTGAAACATGAGTGAAATTAAATAATCATTCTCTTGAGTGAAACAAGTAAGGGAGTGAGGTAAGGTCCTATTTTTTTTATATATTATTTCTAACCTCATTTTGTGCAGCTTTTACCATGTCTCATAATCAAGAATGAAATTCTAATGAGGAGGTCCAACAATCAACCATTAAAAATTTACATATTCAAGTATTAATGGGAGAGATAAGATGGATGATGAGGGTTGAATTAGAGCACATACATAAGCGTTTAGATCGAGTAGAAAAAATACGTGTGGGGCAGCCACAACCTATTCCCCAAGCACGTAGGAGGGAGAGAATTCCAGCTTCAGAAGAGATTGATGATTATTATAAGAATGAGTATGGTGAAGGTGAGGATTCAGTAGATGATTATAGGAGAGTTAGGCATCGAGATGATAGTGTGAGTGGCATAAAGATGAAGATCCCATCTTTTCAAGGTAAATCTGATCCAGAAGTATACCTTGAATGGGAGAAGAAGATAGAGTTTGTATTTGACTGCCACAACTATTCCGAGACAAAGAAGGTAAATCGGCTGTGATTGAATTTTTTTATTACGTTATTACTTGGTGAGATCAGCTTGTTATAAATAGAAGATGGAATAGGGAGTATCCTGTTGTGACATGGGATGAAATGAAAACGTTGTTGAGAAGGCGCTTTATACCTAGCCACTACTATCGAGACTTGTACCAAAAACTACAACGTCTTACCCCAGGGTAGTAGAAGCATGGAGGATTACCACAAAGAAATGGAGGTTGTCATTATTAGAGCAAATGTAGAGGAGGATAGAGAAGCTACTATGGCACGATTCTTGAATGGACTTAACCGGAAGATTGCAAATATGGTTGAGTTGTAACATTATGTGGAGATTGAGGAGATGGTCCACAAGGCCATCAAGATTGACTAGCAACTCAAGAGGAGAGGTAACACCCGTACAACCCCAGGCTCGAGTTCCACTCCATGGAAGCCAAGCTATATGAATCAAGGTGAGAGGCCACAAACATCTACTGCACCTAAACTAAGATCCGAGCCTTCCGAGCTCAATTCCCAAGGTAACACCGTAGAAATCATGACAATAAGTGTTTCAAATGTCAAGGCAAGGGACATATAGCAAGTGAATAAGAGAGTTATGGTGATGTGAGATGATGGTGAGATTGTCACTAATGATGAAGAGGAAGATAATGAGATGCCACCATTAAAGGATGTTGAAGATAAAGAGTATGTAGCCCTTGGAGAGTTAACTTTAGTAGCTAGGAGAGCTTTGAGTTTGCAATTGAAAGAAGATAAAGTAGTGCAATGAGAAAATATTTCTCATACTAGGTGCTATGTTCAAGACAAAGTCTGTAGTATGATTATTGATGAAGGAAGTTATACCAATGTTGCAATGCTATCATGATAGAAAAGTTAGGGCTCTTGACACTTAAGCATCCATGGCCATACAAACTACAATGGAAAAACGATAGTGGTGAGGTGAGAATGGACAAGCAAGTACTAGTGTCTTTTAGGATCGGCAAGTATGAAGACAAAGTGCTATGTGACGTGGTACCAATACAAGCTGGACACTTATTACTTGGGGATCCTTGGCAATTCGACAGAAGTGTGAAGCATGATGGCTACACCAAAAAGTAATCATTTGAGTTTAATCAATGCAAAATCTTTATGAAGACCAAGTGAGCTTACAAAGAGAAAGTGATAAAAAGAAAAAGAGTAAGATGAAGCTAAACCTATAACCACCCTTAGATCTGGAAAGACTTTGGATAATAATGTGAAAATGCCAGAAAACTTAGGAGAAAGTCACCTAAGTCAAAATGAAAAGTCATCACCAAGTGAGCCTAAAGAAAGTGAAATTCAATCTAAACCTTATGTTCCTAAAGCTCCGTGCCCACAAAGACTTAATCCAATAAAGAAGGTGCTCATTATAATGATACATTAGAGATGTTTAAGCAAGTTTGCATAAACATTCCTTTACTTGATGCTATAAAGCAAGTACTTTCTTATGCTAAATTTCTAAAAGATCTTTGTACGGTAGAAAGAAGAAATAATGTTCCACAAAAAGCATTCTTGGCTAATCATTTAAGCTTCATTCTCCAATATAAAATTCCTATCAAATATAAAGACCCTGGTTCTCCTACAATTTCTTGTGTCATTGGAAACCATCTGTTTGATTAAGGTTTAATTGATTTAAGGGCTAGTGTCAACTTGTTACCATAATCTATATATGTACAATTAGGTGTAGGAGAATTGAAACCCACCCCAGTGAAACTACAATTAGCTGATAGATCTGTCGAAATTCCTAGAAGCATCATAGAGGATGTCTTGATCAAGGTTGATAAATTCTATTTTCCAGTAGAGTTTATAGTCCTTGATACTGAACATGTAACCAACTCGAGTGATCAAATTCCAGTAATTTTGGGTAGGCCTTTCTTAGCTACAGCTGATGCACTAATCAATTGTCGTAATGGTGTAATGAAACTTTCATTAGGAAATATGATCGTCGAACTTCATGTGCTTAATGCTAGTCAATGTAATGTTAATTTGATTGAAAGTGTGGTCAGTAACTCATTTTTACAATTTTCTAGTGATGACCCTTTAGAAAAGTGTTTAACCCATTTTGGCATGGACATAAATGAAGATCATATTATTAGTGAGGTAAATTCTTTATTAGACTCTACTCTACTAATGGATACTGATAAATGGAAAGCCAAAATATCATATGAGTCCATACCTGTTCCATCTGTGGAAAAGCCAACAAAATTAGAATTAAAGCCATTGCCTGAGTCATTGAAGTATGAATTTTTAGGAACTTCTGAAACTTTGCCTGTCATTATATCATCTGAATTAAACAATGAACATGAAGGTAAACTTATAGCTATTCTTAAAAAACATAAATAAGCAATAGGATGATCAATTGTAGACATCAAAGATATTAGTTAAATTCGTATGTATGCATAGAATTCATTTAGAGGAAAATGCCAAACCCACACATGAAGCACAAAGACGACTAAATCCTAACATAAAAGAAGTTGTTAGAGCTGAAATTATAAATCTTAGATGTAGGTGTCATCTATCAAATTTTTGATAGCTATTGGGTTAGTCCTATTCAAGTTGTACCTAAAAAATATGGTATAACGGTAAAAATGATGATAATGAGTTAGTTTCTACTCGAATGCAAACTGGGTAGCGTGTTTATATTGACTACCGAAAATTGAACTCTATAACTAGAAAAGATCATTTTCCCCTCCCTTTTATAGATCAAATGTTAGAAAGGTTATCCGGACATGCATTTTATTGTTTTCTTGATGGTTATTCCAGTTATAACCAAATTCCAATTGCTCGTGAAGATCAAGAGAAAACCATTCTTACATGTCCTTTTGGCGCATTTGCCAATCGTCGCATGCCTTTTAGGTTATGCAATGCACCTGCTACTTTTCAGCGATGCATGATGAGTATTTTTTCTGACATGGTATAACGTTTTCTTGAGATATTTATGGATGATTTTTCAGTCTTTGGGTCTAATTTTTACGAGTGTTTGCACCATTTAACCTTAGTCCTAGAGAGATGTAAAGAGAAGAACCTTGTGTTTAATTGAAAAAAAAAATGTCATTTTATGGTTAATAAAGGAATAATTCTTGGTCATGTAATCTCAGAAAATGGTATTGAAGTAGATAAGGCAAAAGTTGATTTTATTTCTAGTCTTCCACCTCCACGAATAGTAAAAGAGATTAGATTATTCCTAAGTCATGCTGGTTTTTATCGTAGGTTTATTAAAAACTTTAGTAAAATTGCAAAACCTTTGAGTAACGTACTTGCCAAAGATTCATCTTTTGTATTTGATGAAGAGTGCTTAAAAGCTTTTGAAAAACTTAAGAACCTTTTGACCTCAGCACCTATCATTCGACCACTTAATTGGAATATTCCTTTTGTTCTTTTTTTTTTGTGGGTATTATCTCTGTAAACCCTCACGAGACTATAAATTGACCTCAAACCCATTGCCAAGGTATGGGTCAAATTTTTGAAGTCACGACTTATGCCTACCACACACACTACTACTATGTCTCAAGGCGCCTGTTGTTCTTGTATGCCATCATTAAAGGCATGAAAATTGATGTGGGTAGAATAATTGAAAGAGAAATCAGGGAATGTTCCATAAGGAAACAAAAGGCTGCTGCTATGTTATTCCCATATCTCATTACTGGAATTTGCGAGCTTTCTGGTGTGGAAATTACCTAAAGTGATGAGAGAACTAGAAATGAAGGGGCATTAACTGCCAAGACAATGAAACGCATTGCTGGTGAGCTCATTGCTATAACACCCTCAGAACCACAATCTGTTGCTGCCACAAAGCCACTAACTGAGATTAAGCAATTGTTGCAAGCCCTGATAAAAGGCACAAAAGGAGTAGAATAAAAAATTCTGGGTATACCTAATGCACCTTGAAAGCCAAAAGCATCAATTTGCTTTATTCTTAAAGAGCAAGTATGCAGACTTCTCCGACTCCTTACTGCATCATTTCAATTTCTAAGAGATAGAGCAGCCTGCACTAGCCTATCAGCAAGCCCAACCAAAAGCAGCTGCCCCAGCAACCTAAGTAACAGCAGAACATGACAAGGCCACATCAGATACCAGTGCAACAGAAGAAAGTAGCAAAGATGATGCAGAAGACTAGAAAGATGAATTAGAGAAAGATGATGAGGAAGAAAAAGAAAGTGATGAGGAAGAACAAATAGACGAAGAAGAGGAAAAAGTTGAGGAACTTATTCTAGTACCCTCTAAACCTAAAGGGAAGCATATTATTGGGGCAGATGAGGATTTAGAAAAAGAAGAAAATGATGTTGATGCTGAGATTGAAGGGGGAATAAGCAGGAGCACTGCAATAGAAGCACAAAGGCAGACTCTGCGAAAAATGATTACTGACATTACTGCTGAAAAAACTACTGCAGCAACCTCTCTCACTCTATAACCAGAAGCCGTTTCCACCAAATCATCATAAAAAACACCAAAGGTATCTAGCAAGCAGAAAAAGGCATAATCCTCTAGAGGGGCAGAGACATCGCATGCCTCAAAAGACCCAGTGCCTAAACGAACTAAGACAAAACCGCCCATAGATGCTAGATCCCCTCAAACAAGTCCTCAACAGAAGAAGAAACAGCTGCTGCAGCACTTAATTCCCCTAGGACATAACTAACTTTGCTCAAAAGAAATAACTTTGCTCTACCAGTATAACAGCATCAGAACCAACAACAGGGGAGTATCCCCCATCAGCCAATTTGCAAATATCTTAACTTTTTCTTTTTATTTTCTGCTCTTTACTTTGTTGTATTGCATTTATTTTGAATTTGCTCTCCGTTTATGTCTTGTGTTTCATTGTTTTGTTTTATGTTATGTGCTTGTGAGGACACAACACCTCTCAAGTTTGGTGGGTTGTGTCATTATGTAATGGCATGTCATCATGAATAAAGGTGATTGTGTGAGTATGTCAATGTGTAGCTCTGCTTCTCTAGAAGCTATACTTTTGATTAGAAACCCGATGAGGATAAAATTGTGTGATGAAGCAAGAAAAGAATCATGTTCTAGTAGTAACAGTGATGGATGAAGGGAATATTCTGTCTTGACACATATAGCGTTGATTGAGTTAGTGAGTCTGTTGTAGCAGTATCATGCCGAGTAATATCAAAAAGTTTTCAAAGTTTGAGTGACTCAAGTTTTGGGGGGGGGGGGTGAGGGGGAATAAGGAAATTTTTTAGTGCAACTGTGTTAGAAATAGAATAAATTTTTGCTCTAATCGCTTTGTTGCCAAGTAACCAAGGTTGAGTATGTACCCCATATACAGATTTGTGTAGAAAGGCAGCATAGATTATGAGCATTACTTAGCAACATTTCTGAAAAAGATCCTCTGTCTTGGAACCTAGGTAGCCAGGCCTGTGCATTAGCCTCATGTTTAGTCTTGAGTAAAAAAGGTCTAAGGGTATGATTATGTTGTATCATCTTAGATGCCATTGCTGCTACACCTCTGATGTGTACAGGGAATAAGTAATTAGGTGTCAGCAGTACCCCTGTTGGGCATTCACAAGAAATATATGTACACTGAAGGGTAGACTTTTAATGTAAAAAAAAATAGTTTTTTGCTGTAGCACAATTGTGGAGTTTCATAACTGCTTTTCTTCCATGAGATGTAATTGTTCTTATTGTTTTCTTTATTGGTTGAATACTGTTACAGCAATTTCGAACTTGGTCAGAGCGGCACACACACATATTGGATAGAATTGATCCTAACTCTAGGTAACATGATGTGATCCAGAGTGCTCAGACAATTAAAGATCTGTTGCTTGTTCCAGAAGGGCCAATTACGAGAGCACGAGCTAAGAAGATCGAGGAAGCAATGCAAGGATTTATTCAAGCTACTTTGGATGACTTCAATTCAAATTCAATTTGCAAGAGTCCAATATTCAAGATGAGCTTGAATGAGGAGGAACCAGCCTTGGTACACTTGATTCGAGCTAACGAGGTGGCGAGCATCGGAGAGGATGATTTTTGAAATACAATAAGAACCAAAAGAGCAATTATAAATTTGTAGATACATTCTTTACGTCGAGAGCTTAGAAACGGTATATTGTAGGTCAAAATCCGACATCATATGACCAAGTTATGGCCCGTTTAAAATAAGTGGCTTTGCAGGCCAAGACCCTACGGGTCCAGGTTTTTAATTTTAGGATGTTCTTTTATTTTTAAGTTAAATTAGGGTTAGCCACCTTATATAAACACTTCTTTATGTTATTTTGAAGGGACTTTTGACATTATTGAGTTTAATATCATTGAGAAGATTTTCTCAACTTGTTCTTGAAAGAACTTTCGACTTATCAAAGGATTTGCTAACCTTTGTGGCGTCTTATCTAGCAATCCGGGTCCTTGAGACTTAGCTTTTCAAGAGTTTGGATCTTTTATCTGAATTCTGATCATATTAGCTTTCTTGGGTTCTTGTCAATCTAGTTGTGGTTTTTTCTAGCTTGATCTAGAAGGGTTCTCATCAGTTGGTATCAGAGCTTAGGCACTAAGGTCAGATTCATCTATCTTTATTATTTTTTTTCATTCTTGTTTGAGATTTTTCATTCTTATTCTAGCCAAAAAAAAAAAACTGTGAAGAGTGCCGTATGAATAGTATCGTATGAACAGTGCCGCGTGAACAGTATCACATAAATAGTATTTTTAAGGTTTTCTTATATCAATTGCGCATCCTTGTGGTTTCTTTCCTTAAATCCACAAATTTTACCTCTTCCCCTAAATTCATTCAAATTTCAATTATTTAGGGATTACAAAAAAAATCAGCAAAATAAAATTGAAAAAAAGAAAAAAAATCATAATAATAATAATCATATTTGGTAATTTCCTTTGTTTTCTTGGTTTTGTTATTCTTGTTTCCTATATTCTTGTTCGTTTGTTTCCTTTTTCCTTTTTCCTGTTTCTTGGATAGTGATTGTTAGAGGGATTATACTTTGGTACTTTCCCTTGATTGAGTTATTAGTTCCTAAAGAACTTGACTGAGAAAATATAAGAGTGGTAAAAGGCAAGAGTGTGTGAGCACAGCTTCGGGTAAAAGCCTATTTGAGTGTAAACACGAGTGGAGTGACATCGCGAGTGTAAACACATGAGGCTTGTGAGGTTCATTGTTGTTTTTCTATTTTACTAACATCTCTTTGTAGATTCAAATAACTAATATGGATGATAAAAGTGAGGCGCAACCTTCTACGGTAGACCTTACTTTCATTTTGAAGGCAATGCACCAGGCATTTGAAAAGATGAATGTGAGGTTTGATGAGATGGGAAGCCAGTTGAGGCAACATGAAGCTGCCATTGAGAGTATTCAGAAGGTGCAAGCTAGTAGAAAGCAAAACAAGGCTAGACATGTTGAAGCAAGACATGATGGGGAAAATAATAGGCATAAATATGAGCCTATGGATGAGTATGAGGCAGAGAATGAATTTTGGGAAAATAATGGTGATGATCGAGCATCCGAAGTAGAAAGGGATAGAGTGAGATATAGAAGAGGTAGACAAGAGAGGGGGTATAGGAGAAATGAGGAGGATAGAGATTTAAGCAAAATCAAAGTGACTATTCCTTCGTTTCAAGGAAAGAGTAATCCAGAGGCTTACTTGGAGTGGGAAAAGAAGGTTGAGTTGATCTTTGATTGTCATAATTATTCAGAGGAGAAAAAGGTAAAGCTAGTAGTTATTGAATTCATTAACTATGCTATTATTTGGTGGGATCAATTGGTGAATAATAGGATGAGGAATTGTGAAAGGCCTATAGCTACGTAGGAAGAGTTAAGAGCGCTTATGAGGAAGCGGTTCATTCCTAATCATTACTATAGGGATCTTTATCTTAAGCTACAAAGCCTTACCCAAGGATGGAAGAGTGTAGAGGATTACCATAAAGAGATGGAGATTGCTATGATTAGGGCTAATGTAGAGAAAGATAGGGAAGCCACAATGGTACGATTTTTGATTGGATTGAATAAAGATATTGCCAATGTAGTGGAGCTACAGCATTATGTGGAGTTGGAGGATATGGTCCACATGGCTATGAAAGTGGAGAGGCAATTAAAGAGGAAGGGTACAGTAAGGTATACTTCGGCTTCTTCAAATCCATGGAAACCGAAGTGAAGTAATAATGAGAGACGACATAAAGGTATCAAAACTGAACCACCTAATGCAAAAGAAGATTTCAATATCAAAAATAATTCTAAGGCTGAATCTCGACCACAGAAGAATCGGGACATCAAGTGCTTTAAGTTTTTGGGTTCTGGACACATTGCTTCTCAGTGCCCAAATAAGAGAGTTATGTTGATGCAAGATAGTGGGGAATTAGTGAGAGTGAGAGTGATAGTGGTGAGATGCCTGAGTTGATTGATGTTAGTGATAATGATGAAGTAGAATACCCTGCGAAAGGTAAATCCCTAGTTGTTAGGCGTGCTTTGGGTACACAAATGAGTGTTGATGACATGGACCAGCAGAGAGAGAACATCTTCCATGCTAGATACATTGTGAATAATAAGGTATGTAGTATGATAATAGATGGTGGGAGTTGCACCAATGTAGCTAGTACTACCCTTGTAGAGAAGTTAGGGTTACTCTTGCTAACGCATCCCAGGCCTTACAGATTGCAGTGGTTAAATGATTGTGGTGAGGTCAAAGTTAATAAGCAAGTATTAGTAACATTTACTATTGGAAAGTATAATGATGAGGTACTTTGTGACGTAGTTCCTATGCATGCTGGGCATTTATTATTGGGGAGGCTACGGTAGTATGATAGGAAAGTGACACATGATGGGTTTAGGAATAGATATAGCTTTGTCAAAAATGGGAGAACCGTGACGCTTGTTCCTTTAACACCAAAAGAGGTCTACGAGGACCAAATAAAGATGAGGGAAAAGAAAAGACAAAATAAAAAGAGTGAGGTCGAGAGTTATGAGAAGAAAAAGAAAGAGAGTGAGGCTAAAAGTGAGAGAAAAGAAAAGAGTGAGAAAGAGGGAAGAGTGAAAAAGAACTTCTTTGCAGGAGTGGGTGAGATTAGGAAAGCATATAAAGCAAGCCATTTCATGGTTTTGCTCATGTTCAAAGAAAGATATCTAACCTTTGATGACATTAATCCTTCTCTTTCTAGTGTTGGTACTTCTTTGTTACAGGAGTTTGAAGATGTGTTTCCCGAGGAAAAGCTTATTGCCTTACCACCCATTAGAGGCATTGAGCATCAAATAGATTTCGTACCAGGAGCTGTCGTACCCAATAGGCCAGCCTATATAAGTAATCCCGATGAGACCAAAGAGCTTCAAAGGCAAGTTATAGAGCTGATAAGCAAGGGGTACGTGAGAGAGAGCATGAGCCCATGTGCAGTGCTAGTGCTACTAGTACCAAAGAAGGATGGGAATTGGAGAATGTGTGTTGATTGCCGAGCCATCAATAATATTACAGTAAAGTATCGCCATCCCATTACTAGGTTAGATGATATGCTGGATGAAATGCATGGAGCTTGTTTATTTTCTAAAATTGATTTAAAAAGTGGCTATCACCAAATTCGCATGAGAGAAGGTGATGAATGGAAAACTACCTTTAAGACTAAATATGGATTGTATGGATGGTTAGTTATGCCTTTTGGTCTTACTAATGCACCTAGTACTTTTATGAGATTAATGAATCATGTGTTGCGTGCATTTATAGGTCAGTTTGTTGTTGTTTATTTTGATAATATTCTAACGTACAACAAGACTTTAGAAGAGCATATTGCGCATTTGCGATGTGTGTTAGATGTTTTGAAGAAAGAAAAGTTGTATGCTAATTTTAAGAAATGTTCTTTTTGCATAGAGAAATTTGTTTTTCTTGGTTTTGTTGTTGGTGTAAATGGTATAGGGATGGATCAAAAAAAGGTTAAGGCTATTAGGGAGTGGCCAACACCTAAGAGCATCACTGAGGTAAGGAGTTTTCATAGTTTAGCTAGTTTTTATCGGCAATTTGTTAAGGATTTTAGCACTAGTGCTGCACCTCGTACTGATGTTGTTAAAAAGAATGTTACATTTACTTGGAGTGTTGAACAAGATAAAGCATTCATTGATCTTAAAGAAAGGTTATGTTCCACACCTATTCTAGCATTACCTAATTTTAACCATACTTTTGAGATTGAGTGTGATGCCTCAGGAATAGGTATTGGAGCTATTTTGATGCAGGATCAAAGGCCCATTGCTTATTTTAGTGAGAAGTTGATTGAAGCAGCCTTGAGGTACCCTACCTATAATAAAGAGCTCTACGCGCTTGTGAGGGCCTTGGAAACTTGGCAACATTACTTATGGCCTAAGTAGTTTGTGATACACATAGGTTATGAATCCTTAAAGCATCTAAAGAGTCAACGTAAGTTGAATCGAAGGCATGCTACTTGGATGGAGTACATTGAGACATTTCCCTATGTCATTCGGTATAAACAAGGTAAAGAGAACATAGTTGCCGATGCATTATCTCGGAGGTATGTGTTTCTTAATTCTTTGAGTGCCAAAATACTTGGATTTGAGTATGTTAAGGAGTTATATGCCAATGATTCTGATTTTATTGATATGTTTGCTATATGTGACGAAGGATCATTCGGTAAATTTTATAAGCATGATGGTTATTTATTTAGGGAAAACATGCTTTGTGTGCCTAATAGTTCTATACGTGAGTTGCTAATGAGAGAGGCATATAGTGGTGGCTTGATGGGTCATTTTGGGGTTAAGAAAACTTTAGAGACATTACATGAGCATTTTTATTGGCCTAAGATGAAAAAGGATGTCATTCGCATATGTAATAGATGCATTACATGTAGAAAGGCCAAGTCAAAGGTTTTACCACATGGTTTGTATATGCCTTTACTAGTTCCTAGAAAGCCTTGGGTAGATATTTCTATGAATTATATTTTAGAGCTACCTAGGACTCGAAAGGGAAGAGATTCCATTTTCGTGATCGTAGATAGATTTAGCAAGATGGTACTTTTCATTCCATGTCATAAGTCAGATGATGCCACAATATAGCTGATTTGTTCTTCAAGGAGGTAGTGCGACTTCATGATATTCCTAGGAGTATTGTTTCGGATAGAGATGCTAAGTTCCTTAGTCACTTTTGGAAGGTATTATAAGGTAAGTTAGGTACTAAACTTTTGTTTTCTACTACTTGTCACCCTTAGACTGATGGTTAAACTGAAGTGGTCAATAGAACTTTATCTCAGCTTTTGCGCACTATCATTAATAAGAATTTGAAATCTTGGGAAGACTGTTTGCCATTTATAGAGTTTGCATATAATAGGAGCATTCATTCTTCTACTTCCTATTCTTCATTTGAGATTGTTTATGGTTTTAATCCGTTGACTCCAATGGATTTGATTCCTTTGCCCGTTGATGCGAGAGCTAGCTTGGATGGTGAAAAGAAAGCAGAGTTGGTAAAGTCCATTCATGAGAAAGCGCGGCTTCACATTGAGAAGAAGAATGAGCAGTACACTACTTAAGCTAATAAGGGTAGGAAACGTGTGATTTTTTAACCAGGCGATTGGGTTTGGGTTCACATGCGGAAGGAGAGGTTTCTAGCCCAGAGGAAATCTAAGTTGCACCCTCGAGGAGATAGTCCATTTCAGATTCTTGAGTGTATTAATGACAACGCTTTTAAAGTGGATCTTCCAGGTGAGTATAACGTATCCACTACATTTAATGTTTCTGATCTTTCTCCCTTTGATGCAGGTTCAGATTCAAGGACGAATCCTTTTGAAGAAAGGGGGAATGATGTGATCTAGAGTGCTCAGAGCATTAAAGATCCGTTGCTTGTTCCAGAAGGGCTAATTATGAGCACACGAGCTAAAAAGATCAAGGAAGCAATGCAAGGATTTATTCAAGCTACTTTAGATGACTTCAATTCAAATTTAATTTGCAAGAGTTCAATATTCAAGATGAGCTTGAATGAGGAGGAACCAGCCTTGGTACACTTGATTCGAGCTAACGAGGTGGTGAGCATTGGAGAGGATGATTTTTGAAGTATAATAAAGGCCAGAAGAGCAATTATAAATTTGTAGATACATTCTTTACGTCGAGAGTTTCGAAACAGTATATTGTGGGTCAAAATCCGATATCATATGACCAAGTCATGGCCCGTTTAAAATAAGTGGCTTTACAGGCAAAGGCTCTGCGGGTCCATGTTTTTAATTTTAGGGTTTTCTTTTATTTTTAAGTTAAATTAGGGTTAGCCACCTTATATAAACACTTTTTTATGTTATTTTGAAGGGACTTTTGACATTATTGAGTTTAATATCATTGAGAGGATTTTCTCAACTTGTTCTTGAAAGAACTTTCGACTTATCAAAGGATTTGCTAACCTTTGTGGTGTCTTATCTAGCAATCCGAGTCCTTGAGACTTAGCTTTTCAAGGGTTTGGATCTTTTATCTGAATTCTGATCATATTGGCTTTCTTGGGTTCTTGTCAATCTAATTGTGGGTTTTTCTAGCTTGATCTAGAAGGGTTCTCATCATAACATTGTGTGTTTAATAGTGGTATCTTATCTGAGGGTTAATGAGTTAAAGCAGACTAGCTAGCAGGGCTGAGTTGTTGTTTGCAAGATTGTGTGTTTGCATTACTTGAGGACAAGTAATTGTTTAAGTTTGAGGGTGTGATAACTCTATGAAATAAGAGTTATCATGGTACTTTTAGGCTTAAATTATGACTACTTAGAGAATAATATTTATTTTTTATGGCAATTTTTATTTATGTTTTGCATGAGTATTTAATTAAAGTTAGTTACATTAAATTAAAGTATTTTAGCTCATTATTTGTTCTCATTCATGGCTTTTTGGCATAGGGAAGTAAATTGTTCAAATTTAGATATGGATGCTGTAATAATAAGTGTAGAAAAGGAATAGTAAGAACTGAGGAACAGATTAAATAATTCATATTTTAGTAGTAAAGATGTCGCAGAGTTGCTACACCAAGTGAGTAGCACGCAAATATGAGGCTGATTTAAGACAAGCGTGGGATAAGTAGGGCTGACGTGGCAAGTGAATTCCTTAGTGTGTGAGGCAAGCATAAAACAGATCTATTACGATTCCTAACCTTGCGAGGGGTAACCTTAAGTCACACACTATATAAAAAAGAAGATTACGCAAGAAAGAGGGAGAGCCGTTGCTAACACATAAAAGTTCTTTGTGCATTAAGGAAATCAAGAAAGAGAGAAAAACTGAGTGGTTGCAGCACAAGTGTTCAAAGATCAAGGAGCATAGATCGCAACCTATCAAGTGTGACAATTTCAGATTTAAATCTTGTTCTTTAATTTCATCTCTTTCTTATTTTATTTCTTTCAAGGATGTTTTCAATGGCTGAACCGACTGTTGTTTTTATTTCTTTATAAATTATGAACTAAACTTTAATGTAGTTGGGTACTTAATGATAAATTAACTTATATTATTGTTGCTCTGTATTTGCCGCAGCATTTTATTTTAATTGTGCTTAATTTAATTCCTTATTTCGGCTGACTACCCATTTAGTGGATACAAGCTAGGTTAGATCCTCAAAAACGACTACTTAGTGGAACAAATCAAAACAATACTTGATTTTAAATTAGGTTTTCTTAATTGATTTAATGTCAATTTGAATATGGTTATGCTTGATCTAGAATAAGTGAATAACTAGACATATGAATTCACCTTATAGGGCTAATAGATTCCTGGACGTGTAATGTTATATCTATATATAGCTTAAAAATTGGTCACTGTTAAGAAGCATATAAATACAAGATATCCAACAGGCGACATCCACTACAAGAAATTTGACTTTTTAAGATGATCTTTTCTATGACTTTTGTAGATTTTGTCATAAAATAATACTTATTATGACAATTTTTTAAAATCGTAGCCAATAATCTCGTCATGGCTCATGTAATATTTTGTAACTAATAACACTTGTTTTAGGACCCATTAACTAGTCACCTAATTAAATGTTTTGTGACAAACATAAAATTAGTCGCAAAAGGACATGCATTTGTTAGCATAAGAAACTCCCTCCAAAATTGATCATTTTTGTGACGAAATATCATCTTTTATGACAAAAAATATGGTAGTGAAATATAGTTATAGGTGACATAATTATTTCGTAATTGAAAGATGGATTTAAAATTGATCAAACAGTTTGAGACAAAAAAATATTAGTCTCTAAAGCTAATATGGTTTTGATTAGTTTTAAGACTATTTTTTTGTCACAGATAATTACCTACTATAACAAAACTAAAAATAGTAGTCTAAAATTTTGTCTTGAGTAATATTATATTTCATGACTATTTTTTTTTCATAGGCACATTATTTAGTATCTGATTAATTTTTTTCTTCTGCCGAACTTTACATCACTAACAAAAAACAAGAATAATAATCGATATTTTTTTTAGGGACAAGTTATTGTTTAGCTTCATACAAATTTTGTTTAACAATGTTAGATTAATATAAAAATTAAAATAATTAACTTAGATTAATAAATAATGATTATAGACTATTTTTTTAAATCAATAATAACAACCTTATAACAGCTTCTTTTTTGTTTTTAGAAGAACCTTATAATGGCTACTCAAATTGGATTTATAAAAAAATATTATATTGGATAAATATTAAAAAAAAAACTAAAACTTGAATAAAACCTGAATCTTCTCCCTCCGTGGCCACTTCACGTTTTATTCTTCAACTAATGTTTGTTGTATTAAAAAACCACCCATCGTTATTAAAATTTTTCCTCTTCCAATTCTGAGTGTGTGTGAATGATAATTTTTTTTTTCCGCTTGTCTAATTAAGATTTTGAAAATGAAATATTATTGTTATTTCCGGATTTTTTAACAAACAGCCCAATTTACCGATCTTGTCTTTTCTTTCTTTTACTCACGGTAATTTTTCAACTTTTCCTTGCATTTTTTGATTGAGTAAAAGTTTTGATATTTGCATCAGATTTGTCTTGTTTCTCCTGCTATGTTTTGAGAAATTTACAAAAATAGCCAAAATACTTTAGCCTCTTTTACAACTAACCACCCAAACTTTTTTTTATCATAATTAGCCACAAAAATTTTTTTTGTCCCAAAATACCCTCAGCGATCAACTCCCACACCCGAAAATTCCCTCTGCAATCGACGGCGGACGAAACCCTAGGTAAGGTAACTTGATTTTTTCCATGATTTGAACGAATTTGATTGGGATTTTAGATTCTTATAGGCTGTTAGAGGGATTACTGAAACGAAACTTAGCAAAAATGATGAGTTACAACTAGTGCATATTATGTGTTTGATGAAATTTCGTATAGAAAATTTATGCTAGGCATGGTGTGTTTGTATGTGTTGGGAATGGTGTTTTGGTGCGAGATGGTAGTGCGCACAGCCCGCGGTGCTAGGCTGTCGCACGCACAGGTCGCGCTCGCTAGGCTATCGCACCACAGCGCGCCCGGTGCTATGCTGTCGCACGCAAGGAGCGCGCGCTCTAGGCTGTGCGTACGACAGCCTGCTGTGCGTGCGACAGCCTCTTTGAGCGCGCGCTCTAGGCTGTCGCACGCACAGCGCCCGTGCTCAAAGATGCGACAGGCAGCCTGTCGCACCATCTTTGGTGCGACATGCTGCCTGTCGCATCTTTGAGGCAGTGAGCTGCACCACTTATTACGAGTGCGACAGGCACCGAGTCGCACCATCTTTGGTAGGACACGGTTCCTGTCGTACTCAAAGGCAGTATTGATGCATACTTCCTCTTAGTGCGACAGGCACCCTATCACACTAAGATGGTGCGACACGGTTCCTGTCGCACTCGCAGGTAGTGGTGCTGCTCACTGCCTTTGAGTGCGACAGGCACCCTGTTGCAAGTGCGACACGGTTCCTGTCGCACTCGCAAGTAGTTATGCTGCTCGCTGCCTTTGAGTGTGACAGAGTGCCTGTCGCACTCAAAGGCAGTAGAGATGCACATTTCCTCTAAGTGCGACAGGCACCCTGTCGCACTCAATGCAGTATTTGTAGCTACTGTCTTTGTGTACGACAGGGTACCTATCGCACCATCATGTGTGCGACAGATACCTGTCGCACACAAAGACAGTCCCATCCCAAGTTTTCTGTCCCTATATTTTTTCTGTGTTCTTGTTAAATTTATTAGGCTATTACATTTAATTCTTTAACATAACAATTTAATTATATGATTTGTATCAGATACATGGCAAAATTGAAAATAGCGGGAGATAATCCACCGAGATCGAGGATTAAACCGGGCATGATGAAGGTACCTTATGGCGATCACTTCCCTAGGCGCATCACGAGTATGTGCAAAGTAGAAACAGTTATGAAAGCCATCAGGGAAAAATTAACAAAACGGCAGTTGAAAATGTTTAAGGAAGACGTTTTTAGGCATTTCATAGAGTTGCAAAGCTTTCCGTTCAGTGGTGTTCTTATGCATAATATGTTGCTTAGGCAAGTGGCTCATGGACAAAGTAAAGAAAAAGATCAACTGTGGTTTCAAGTTGGTGAGCATTTAATACGGTTATCAGTTGGAGAGTGGTGTCTAGTAACGGGACTTTCATATGGTCGAGATGCTGTACCCAAACACCAAAAAACCCCTAATAGGTTACTTAATCAGTATTTTGATGGTTTGTTTCGCAAGTTGAATCTTGGGCAATTTGAGTCAAGATTTGTGGACTTGGACTTCGAGGCTATGGAAGACATTGATGCGATAAAGATCGCGCTGTTTTATTTTGCAGACCGTGTAATATATGCAAGAAAAGAACATTATCAAATCAATTTCTCATTGCTTGACCAAGTAGATGACATAGATCACTTCCGAAGTCGTCCGTGGAGTTGTATGTCGTGGGAAATAATATACGACAGTCTTGACAATGCATTGAACGGTAAAAGTGAGAAATTTAAGAAGACTCGCCAGGAAAATCCGAAGCATAAGATTGAAAAGTACAATATTTATGGCTTTACGTCCGCTGTTCAGGTGTGTTGAATAATATTTTATGATAATGAATAATACATAATGATTGGTTTTATGATATTGTAACTTTCGTTCGTGTAGGCCTGGATTTTTGAGTCGATTAACGGGCTGCCGTCAGAGTGGGTCGGCAAAACGAAAAAGAAGATTCCCCGAATCGTTAAGTGGAAGCCCATCGCCTCTTCTAAAATAAACTTTGGTGAAGTTTATTAGTTTTTCAATGACAATTCTCGTCTTGTAAGTAATATATATAATCTATTTCTCAGATTTCAGAAAAAGAAAAATCTATTTCTAAAGCAATTTCAAAACCTTCATCTTTTAAAGAAATTATTGCTGGTGAAAGCTCTTTTTCTTCACAAATTGTGGTTTCCCAACAGAAGCTTTCACAAAAGTCGTATTGGATTAATAAAACCTATCAACAAAACATTTTAACCATTGAAGATGGGTTTTATCACTCTGATCCTTTTCAAACTCTTTCAAAGTTTTTCCCAAAGGGTTGGTTTTTTAAACCATGGGATTTAACAAAACCCCAATCCTTTTATCAAGACATCCTTGAATTTACTGAATCAGTAAAATTCAAGCATTTCTTTCTTTCTGAAGCCCATTCTGAGCCAGCCTATTCTACAACCACAATTCTTAAAGTCCTTAGTCCAAAACAATGGAATGACCAACTCCATAAACCTAAAGCTTTTCTCGCCAATTTCCAAAACCGTTTAAACCATTGCTTGTCTTTTTCCTATTGGGACTACCAGCAGGCCTGGTTTAATACACTTTCAGAGTTCTTATTGACGTAGAAAGCGGCACAAGACTAAGGAGACCTTGATTTCACAATTAAACCTTTTGACTCTAAATCTTTGATCTCATTTCTACAATATTGTTCTAGATCCATATTCATTTGAATAGGTCTAGCTTTTGTAGGAATCTGTCTTTCATCAAAAGAAGATTCATATTACACCTACCCCCCTTGGCTCTGATACCAAGACAACCAGAAATCATGGAGTATGTGTGATTCTTTGAATTATAAATTTATAAATCTAGTAAATTTTAAGCAAACCTAAGCAACACAGGGCTTTACAAAATTAAACATGCATTATGGTGGGCTTTTCTATACATACACGTACCAAACGGATCCCGAAATGGTGCTCGAGTGTGGAGGAGGAGAAGAGAAGTTACAACCGAGGGGAGATCAGGTCTCTGTGCCTCAGAGGATTTGTAACCATTTTTATGGCAGATCTGATATGAATTATCAGTCTGCGATCATACCACTTCTAAATCTAAAAGCATTCACCCTTAGATCTATGCTTTGTAATTTAAATACAGAAACTTTATAATATATATATATATATATATATATATATATATATATATATATATATATATATATATATAGAAGTGGTATATATATAATCATGTTTAGAACATGCATTTAGACAATCTTTAAATAAATTTCATAAAATGAATTACATGCAAACTTTAAATGAATTACATAATCATGTTTTAAGGAAATTACATGGAAAATGAAGCTTACATATAATTCTTTCTTGGTTCCAGTAGCTTTAGAACAAAGTCTCTTTCTATAAAACACTACCCCCCTTGGCTCAGATACCAGCAATACCTAGGATCTGAGAGTGTGTGTGTTTTAAGGAAAAAAATAAATAACTTGACAAAATAAAACAAAATTAATAATAGGATATTTTATAAATCTAGTAGATGGTGTTGTTCTACCAGACGATGCTGTAGTCAGCCTTTGGAACCAGATCACGCTTAGAAATGATCAATATCCCGCGCGTCTTGGTTTCCAACCAAATACTAAAAATATAAAATAGGAAGTTTTAATATAACCTTTATTCTTTAAAACTGTTTTCCAACCCTAAGCAACACAAGGCTCATAGATAGTACTATATCTGGATCCCAGAACTAGCACTCCGATCGGATTTTAATTACAATAGACTAGATTCAATACTACTGAGTAAGGAATCATCAAAGGAGATGAATCTCCCATCTCTGAGGACTGCTAGAATGGAAGTATTTAATCCTTCTTTAGTCAAGGGTTTAATGCCGACTTGAATTAGGCTAATGTGAACATAATTAAAATTCTTTTCTTTTAACTTCTTTAGAGAATGTTCTGAAAATAAATGAATTGTTTCAAATGGCTTGGAAAGAGTTATATCACGTTCTTCAGTCTTTATAACAAAATCAGACTTTAGAAAATCAAGCTTTTTAGTTTTATAAATCATATCTTTAGAAATTTTTGGTAAATCCCAATTATCAATTGCTTTATTAAAGTCTTCAATTATAAATTCTTCCGAACTCACAATATTCTTTGAATCACTAGTTCTCCCGGAGGAAGAGCTAGAGAAAGAAGGTGCTCTACAGAAAAAAGAATCCATGAAAAGAAAACGATGAAATGGTTTAATTTAAAAGTATGGCTACAATCCAAGGCTAAGAATAGGTTTTACCGCCCTTCAACCTAAACGGGACTTACTACCCAAAACTACCAAGGCACACGAAGTAACACTCACCACACAAATAAACTTTAACCAAAACACGTGTCCTAAAACACAATGTCTCTTTCTAATGGGGTAATGGGGTAAAGACAAATTATTATCCTCTGCCATGCCAATTAAATCCTGGATTGACATGGTTGAAGAACATGAAGCTCAGCCTAAAGCCACAACCTCGGAGTTACAGGTAAAAGAGTGCATAGATTCCATTTCTAGCTCCCCATAACTTTTATTAGCTTTACAAAGTTTTTCTCAAAATCAAGAACTTGTTAAAGGAGTTGAAAAGATTGTCTCTAAAGATACTCCAAAAACCCCTTTTAAAATTATTGTATCTAGTGAAAGCTCTGGTTCTCAAATTGTTGTTTCACAGCCAAAGCCTTCACAAAAGACTTCGGATTGGTACAATAAAACCCATCATCAAAATGTTTCGACTACGATGGTATAACTTTTAAAATAAAAGGCAAAAAGCTAAAATTCCCTTTCATTGAAAGACCTAAAACGCGAAATCTAAACATTATAAATGCCTGTTCTGTTTACCAGAATCAAATCAATGTTTTATTAAAGAAAAAACAACATGATTTATTCTATCTACAAAAAGATTTAAGTGCACAAAGAATTGAAAACCAACTGCAAACTAGTTTTGTAAAAAAGAAAATTTCTGATTTTAAAGATTTGAATGTTGCGTATTGAACGCTGATGTCATGGCTTCGTAGGAAATTTTAAAAATCAAGTTATTTATTTTTTTCCTTAAAACACACACACTCTCAGATCCTAGGTATTGCTGGTATCAAAGCCAAGGGGGGTAGTGTTTTATAGAAAGAGACTTTGCCATGGAATTGTCTAAATGCATGCTCTGCGGTAACAGCTTGTGCTGATCTACTGCCATAAAACCTGTTACGATCCTCTGAGGCATAGAGACCAGATCTCTCCCCTCAGTTGTAATTTCTCTTCTCCCTCCATCCGATCAGAGTGCTAGTTCTGGGATACAGATCTAGTACTATCTATGAGCCTTGTGTTGCTTAGGGTTGGAAAACAGTTTTAAAGAATAAAGGTTTTATTAAAACTTCCTATTTTATATTTTTAGTATTTGGTTGGAAACCAAGACGTGCGGGATATTGATCATTTCTAAGCGTGATCTGGTTCCAAAGGCTGACTACAGCATCGTCTGGTAGAACAACACCATCTACTAGATTTATAAAATATCCTATTATTAATTTTGTTTTATTTTGTCAAGTTATTTTTTTTTTCCTTAAAACACACACACTCTCAGATCCTAGGTATTGCTGGTTTCAGAGCCAAGGGGGGTAGTGTTTTATAGAAAGAGACTTTGTTCTAAATCTACTGGAACCAAGAAAGAATTATATGTAAGCTTCATTTTCCATGCAATTTCCTTAAAACATGATTATGTAATTCATTTAAAGTTTGCATGTAATTCATTTTATGAAATTTATTTAAAGATTGTCTAAATGCATGCTCTGCGGTAACACCTTGTGCTGATCTACTGCCATAAAACCTGTTACGATCCTCTGAGGCATAGAGACCAGATCTCTCCCCTCAGTTGTAATTTCTCTTCTCCCTCCATCCGATCAGAGTGCTAGTTCTGGGATCCAGATCTAGTACTATCTATGAGCCTTGTGTTGCTTAGGGTTGGAAAACAGTTTTAAAGAAAAAAAAAGGTAATTTTCATTCCTGTAAATTTCATTATTGTACATTGTAATCTTCCTTGTAATAATTTTATCATTTTATTTTGGCATTTGTAATTTTTGGACACCTGTCTTCCTTCACTCACTATTCTCCTCACGAGAAAAAAGCTGTGAAGATAAGGATTCAAATTTTCAATTTTCCTGGCCCACGCCCATGTGATAAAGCAGTTAAAGCAGATGATGCTGTCTCCACCAGCATCCACTTCCGTGACATGTGATAACGCAGAAGATACTGTCCCCTACTTTAGACTTTTGCCATGTGATCGCTCGAAAACAGGTGAAGCTACAGCGAAAGGTGGTGAAGGGCAGTCTTTAAGAGAGGAGAAGCCTTGGAGAAAGGGGGCGGACTACACTTCTCTAGAGAAAACCAGAGACTTGAAAAATCAATTTTCCTGTCTCTCAGCTTCTCTAACCTTCTTCTCATCTCCTCTTTTCTCTTCAGTTGTAAAATTTTCTTTTCTTCTAAAGCTACTGGAACCAAGAAAGAATTATTTGTAAGCTTCATTTTCCATGTAATTTCCTTAAAACATGATTATGTAATTCATTTAAAGTTTGCATGTAATTCATTTTATGAAACTTATTTAAAGATTGTCTAAATGCATGCTCTGCGGTAACAGCTTGTGCTGATATTCTGCCGTAAAACTTGTTACGATCCTCTGAGGCATAGAGACCAGATCTCTCCCTTTAATTGTAATTTCTCTTCTCCCTCCATCCGATCAAAGTGCTAGTTCTGGGATCCAGATCTAGTACTATCTATGAGCCTTGTGTTGCTTAGGGTTGGAAAACAGTTTTAAAGAATAAAGGTTTTATTAAAACTTCCTATTTTATATTTTTAGTATTTGGTTGGAAACCAAGATGTGCGGGATATTGATCATTTCTAAGCGTGATCTGGTTCCAAAGGCTGACTACAGCATCGTCTGGTAGAACAACACCATCTACTAGATTTATAAAATATCCTATTATTAATTTTGTTTTATTTTGTCAAGTTATTTATTTTTTTCCTTAAAACACACACACTCTCAGATCCTAGGTATTGCTGGTATCAAAGCCAAGGGGGGTAGTGTTTTATAGAAAGAGACTTTGTTCTAAATCTACTAGAACCAAGAAAGAATTATATGTAAGCTTCATTTTCCATGTAATTTCCTTAAAACATGATTATGTAATTCATTTAAAGTTTGCATGTAATTCATTTTATGAAATTTATTTAAAGATTGTCTAAATGCATGCTCTGCGGTAACAGCTTATGCTGATCTACTGCCATAAAACCTGTTACGATCCTCTGAGGCATAGAGACCAGATCTCTCCCCTCAGTTGTAATTTCTCTTCTCCCTCCATCCGATCAGAGTGCTAGTTCTGGGATCCAGATCTAGTACTATCTATGAGCCTTGTGTTGCTTAGGGTTGGAAAACAGTTTTAAAGAAAAAAAAAGTAATTTTCATTCCTGTAAATTTCATTATTGTACATTGTAATCTTCCTTGTAATAATTTTATCATTTTATTTTGGCATTTGTAATTTTTGGACACCTGTCTTCCTTCACTCACTATTCTCCTCACGAGAAAAAAGCTGTGAAGATAAGGATTCAAATTTTCAATTTTCCTGGCCCACGCCCATGTGATAAAGCAGTTAAAGCAGATGATGCTGTCTCCACCAGCATCCACTTCCGTGACATGTGATAACGCAGAAGATACTGTCCCCTACTTTAGACTTTTGCCATGTGATCGCTCGAAAACAGGTGAAGCTACAGCGAAACGTGGTGAAGGGCAGTCTTTAAGAGAGGAGAAGCCTTGGAGAAAGGGGGCGGACTACACTTCTCTAGAGAAAACCATAGACTTGAAAAATCAATTTTCCTGTCTCTCAGCTTCTCCAACCTTCTTCTCATCTCCTCTTTTCTCTTCAGTTGTAAAATTTTCTTTTCTTCTAAAGCTACTGGAACCAAGAAAGAATTATTTGTAAGCTTCATTTTCCATGTAATTTCCTTAAAACATGATTATGTAATTCATTTAAAGTTTGCATGTAATTCATTTTATGAAACTTATTTAAAGATTGTCTAAATGCATGCTCATGCAGTAATGTGACTTGTCGATATTCTCGTAGTAAAACCTGTTACGATCCTCTGAGGCATAGAGACCAGATCTCTCCCCTCAGTTGTAATTTCTCTTCTCCCTCCATCCAATCAGAGTGCTAGTTCTGGGATCCAGATCTAGTACTATCTATGAGCCTTGTGTTGTTTAGGGTTGGAAAACAGTTTTAAAGAATAAAGGCTTTATTAAAACTTCCTATTTTATATTTTTAGTATTTGGTTGGAAACCAAGACGTGCGGGATATTGATCATTTCTAAGCGTGATCTGGTTCTAAAGGCTGACTACAGCATCGTTTGGTAGAACAACACCATCTACTAGATTTATAAAATATCCTATTATTAATTTTGTTTTATTTTGTCAAGTTTTTTTTTTTCCTTAAAACACACACACTCTCAGATCCTAGGTATTGCTGGTTTCAGAGCCAAGGGGGGTAGTGTTTTATAGAAAGAGACTTTGTTCTAAATCTACTGGAACCAATAAAGAATTATATGTAAGCTTCATTTTCCATGCAATTTCCTTAAAACATGATTATGTAATTCATTTAAAGTTTGCATGTAATTCATTTTATGAAATTTATTTAAAGATTGTCTAAATGCATGCTCTGCGGTAACACCTTGTGCTGATCTACTGCCATAAAACCTGTTACGATCCTCTGAGGCATAGAGACCAGATCTCTCCCCTCAGTTGTAATTTCTCTTCTCCCTCCATCCGATCAGAGTGCTAGTTCTGGGATCCAGATCTAGTACTATCTATGAGCCTTGTGTTGTTTAGGGTTGGAAAAACAGCTTTAAAAAAAAAAGGTAATTTTCATTCCTGTAAATTTCATTATTGTACATTGTAATCTTCCTTGTAATAATTTTATCATTTTATTTTGGCATTTGTAATTTTTGGACACCTGTCTTCCTTCACTCACTATTCTCCTCACGAGAAAAAAGCTGTGAAGATAAGGATTCAAATTTTCAATTTTCCTGGCCCACGCCCATGTGATAAAGCAGTTAAAGCAGATGATGCTGTCTCCACCAGCATCCACTTCCGTGACATGTGATAACGCAGAAGATACTGTCCCCTACTTTAGACTTTTGCCATGTGATCGCTCGAAAACAGGTGAAGCTACAGCGAAAGGTGGTGAAGGGCAGTCTTTAAGAGAGGAGAAGCCTTTGAGAAAGGGGGCGGACTACACTTCTAGAGAAAACCAGAGACTTGAAAAATCAATTTTCCTGTCTCTCACCTTCTAACCTTCTTCTCATCTCCTCTTTTCTCTTCGATTGTAAAATTTTCTTTTCTTCTAAAGCCTTTGGAACCAAGAAAGAATTATTTGTAAGCTTCATTTTCCATGTAATTTCCTTAAAACATGATTATGTAATTCATTTAAAGTTTGCATGTAATTCATTTTATGAAACTTATTTAAAGATTGTCTAAATGCATGCTCTGTGTAACGACTTGTCTTTGATATTCTCGCCGTAAAACTTGTTACGATCCTCTCGAGGCATAGAGACCAGATCTCTCCCTTTAATTGTAATTTCTCTTCTCCTCCATCCGATCAAAGTGCTAGTTCGGGATCAGATCTAGTACTATCTATGAGCCTTGTGTTGCTTAGGGTTGGAAAACAGTTTTAAAGAATAAAGGTTTTATTAAAACTTCCTATTTTATATTTTTAGTATTTGGTTGGAAACCAAGATGTGCGGGATATTGATCATTTCTAAGCGTGATCTGGTTCCAAAGGCTGACTACAGCATCGTAGAACAACACCATCTACTAGATTTATAAAATATCCTATTATTAATTTTGTTTTATTTTGTCAAGTTATTTATTTTTTTCCTTAAAACACACACACTCTCAGATCCTAGGTATTGCTGGTATCAAAGCCAAGGGGGGTAGTGTTTTATAGAAAGAGACTTTGTTCTAAATCTACTAGAACCAAGAAAGAATTATATGTAAGCTTCATTTTCCATGTAATTTCCTTAAAACATGATTATGTAATTCATTTAAAGTTTGCATGTAATTCATTTTATGAAATTTATTTAAAGATTGTCTAAATGCATGCTCTGCGGTAACAGCTTATGCTGATCTACTGCCATAAAACCTGTTACGATCCTCTGAGGCATAGAGACCAGATCTCTCCCCTCAGTTGTAATTTCTCTTCTCCCTCCATCCGATCAGAGTGCTAGTTCTGGGATCCAGATCTAGTACTATCTATGAGCCTTGTGTTGCTTAGGGTTGGAAAATAGTTTTAAAGGAAAAAAAAAAGTAATTTTCATTCTTGTAAATTTCATTATTGTACATTGTAATCTTCCTTGTAATAATTTTATCATTTTATTTTGGCATTTGTAATTTTTGGACACCTGTCTTCCTTCACTCACTATTCTCCTCACGAGAAAAAAGCTGTGAAGATAAGGGTTCAAATTTTCAATTTTCCTGGCCCACGTCCATGTGATAAAGCAGTTAAAGCAGAAGATGCTGCCTCCACCAGCATCCACTTCCGTGACATGTGATAACGCAGATGATACTGTCCCCTACTTTAGACTTTTGCCATGTGATCACTCGAAAACAGGTGAAGCTACAGCGAAAGGTGGTGAAGGGCAGTCTTTAAGAGGGGAGAAGCCTTGGAGAAAGGGGGCGGACTACACTTCTCTAGAGAAAACCAGAGACTTGAAAAATCAATTTTCCTGTCTCTCAGCTTCTCTAACCTTCTTCTCATCTCCTTTTTTCTCTTCAGTTGTAAAATTTTCTTTTGTTCTAAAGCTACTGGAACCAAGAAAGAATTATATGTAAGCTTCATTTTCCATGTAATTTCCTTAAAACATGATTATGTAATTCATTTAAAGTTTGCATGTAATTCATTTTATGAAACTTATTTAAAGATTGTCTAAATGCATGCTCTGCGGTAACAGCTTGTGCTGACATACTGCCATAAAACTTGTTACGATCCTCTGAGGCATAGAGACCAGATCTCTCCCTTAAATTGTAATTTCTCTTCTCCCTCCATCCGATCAAAGTGCTAGTTCTGGGATCCAGATCTAGTACTATCTATGAGCCTTGTGTTGCTTAGGGTTGGAAAACAGTTTTAAAGAATAAAGGTTTTATTAAAACTTCCTATTTTATATTTTTAGTATTTGGTTGGAAACCAAGACGCGCGGGATATTGATCATTTCTAAGCGTGATCTGGTTCCAAAGGCTGACTACAGCATCGTCTGGTAGAACAACACCATCTACTAGATTTATAAAATATCCTATTATTAATTTTGTTTTATTTTGTCAAGTTATTTTTTTTTTCCTTAAAACACACACACTCTCAGATCCTAGGTATTGCTGGTATCAGAGCCAATTAACGCATCAACCTGTAAAGGCTCACTATCTCCTGTCATAAAAGACTCAGAATTAGAAGGCTCAACAAGTAAAGAAGCAACTTTAGAAAATGTTTCATCATCAAGACCAAGTTCGTGAAGTTTTTTGTTCGCTTTGCAAAATTTTACAGTATGGCCTTTTTTCCCACACTTAACACATGTGGCTTCCTTGTAATTAAAAGGAGTTTTAGAGAAAACTTTGGATTTTTTCTTTTTAGAGAAATGTGATTTCTTATTAGGCCATCATCTGTTTTGGAGAAATTCTCTGGTTAGAAAATCAGGAATAGAATTTGTATCTCCTTTAATGAATTCAATATCAAAATCAAAAACACTTAAAATAGCCTGCCAGCGTGCAAAAATCTGTTTAGATGCAAGGTTTTGAACATCTTTTTCTAAAACATGTTTCGCAGCTTTACAACCGATTCTAAGTAAAAAATTTTGATTTAATAAATCACTTTGAAATTTAGAAATACATAATACAATAGAAAGAATTTCTTTTTTAATTGTAGAGTAATTCTTCTGGCATTCATTCCAGTGAGCAGAAACATACTGTACAATTTGTTCTTTATTATTGTCTTTTTGCTTTAAAATACCACCATAGCCTATGTCAGATGCATTAGTTTCAACGACTTTAGGTAAGGTAGGGTTTGCAAGAAACAAACAAGGAATTTCTTTAACAAGATTTTTTATTTGTTTAACAACCTTTGTATGCTCATCAGTCCAAGGAACAGGATTTTTCTTTAAACGATCATGTAATGGTTTTGAAATTTTGTTAACATTTGGACAGAAATCAAGGACATAATTTAAACTTCCAAGAAACCTTTGCAATTGAGTTTTATCAAGAATTTTATCTGGGAATTTATCGGCAAAAGCAAGAGATCTTTCGATTGGAGTTATTGTTCCTTTGGAAATATAATGACCAAGGAACCTGACTTTAGTTTGAAATAAGGAAATTTTAGAACTAGAAACAGCTAAGCCAGCTTTTCTGGTTGCTGAATAAAAAGTTTTTAAATGTTCGAAATGTTGATCAATTGTTTGAGAAAAAATCAACACATCATCAATATTATAAACAATACAAAATTCAGAAAAAGGATTATAAATATCATTCATTATCCTTTGGAATTCCGAAGGTGCATTTTTTAATCCGAATGGCATAACTGTCCATTCGTACTGGCCGAAAGGTACAGTAAAAGCAGTTTTGTATCGGTCTTTAGGGTCAATTTGAATCTACAAAAATCCTGATTTCATGTCAAATTTCGAAAAGATAAAAGCAGAGTGTAATTTTTGAAGTAAATCTTTTTTATTAGGTATAGGATACCTAATCCATTTTAATGCTTTATTTAAAGGTTTGTAATTCATTACAAGTCTTGGAGTGCCTCTTTCAATTTCAGAGTTTTTATTTACATAGAAAGCAGCACATGACCAGGGGGATCTTGATTTTACAATTAAACCTTTAATTTCCAAATCTTTTATTTCATTTCTACAATGCTGTTCTAAATCCATATTCATTTGGATAGGACGAGCTTTTGTGGGAATTTGTCTTTCATCAAAAGAATTTTCATATGGAAAATCTACCATGTGTTGTTTTCTGTTCCAGAAAGCAGATGGTAAATCAGCACATATTTCTGTTTCTATCAAATCTTTAGAATCAGAAATTTTCTTTTTTAAAAAACTAGTTTGCAGTTGGTTTTCAATTCTTTGTGCTCTTAAATCTTTTTGTAGATAGAATAAATCATGTTGTTTTTTCTTTAATAAAACATTGATTTGATTCTGGTAAACAGAACAGGCTTTTACAATGTTTAGATTTCGCGTTTTAGGTCTTTCAATGAAAGGGAATTTTAGCTTTTTGCCTTTTATTTTAAAAGTTATACCATCGTAGTCGACAGTATATGGGGTAATGAGGTTTATGAAAGGAGTTCCAAGTATGACAGCATGGTGTATGTCATTTGTTAAAAGAAAGGAAGTTCTAAATTCAAAACCATCATTTGGGATTGAAGCATCAACTATAGAAGTGATCTTTAATTTTGAATTGTTTGCTGCAGAAAGTCTTTCACGGGTTTCTTCAAGAAATCTTTTGGGGATAATATCTTCCTTTATGCAATTCAAATCGGCGCCAGTATCAAATAGGGCAACGGTGTCGATCTCAAAATCTTTTGAAAGGATTAATGTAATCTTTATTAAATATTTCCTTGTTGTAATTTGCTTTAAGACAAAAAGAAAATCATTGGGGAATGATTCAATGTTGTCTATATTTTGAGTTTCATGCTCATTTTCATCATTTTCAGATTCTGATTCTTTATCAGAATTACTTTCCAATTGTTTTTGTAATAGAAGTTGGATAGTATCAGAGTCATTTTTCTGTTTTTCTTTTAATTCTTTTATTTCAAACTTAATTTCTTTAATTTCCTTTTGAAGGTCTTGAATACTGGGTGCATTTTCTTTATTTTTCTTCTTTTTATTAAGGATTTCAGTAAGATCATATGCATTCTTTTTTAAAATAGGGGCTTTAGAGGATTCTGCTTTATCATTTTGATCAAGAGTTTTTAAAAGTTTATCAAGGTATTCTTTTTGTAGAGCAGGATTTGAAATATGTTTAACTAATTCAAGAAAAGTTTCCTGTTCTTTTGTTAAAACATTGATTTTCTTTAACAAGGAGTCTGTGTCAGAATCAGTACCACTTGTACTAGAGGTATCAGAGTCAATTAACTCATCAACCTGTAAAGGCTCACTATCTCCTGTCATAGAAGACTCAGAATCAGAAGACTCAACAAGTAAAGAAGCAACTTTAGAAAAGGTTTCATCATCAAGACCAAGTTCGTGAAGTTTTTTGTTCACTTTGCAAAATTTTGCAGTATGGCCTTTTTTCCCACACTTAAAACATGTGGCTTCCTTGTAATTAAAAGGAGTTTTAGAGAAAACATTCGATTTTTTCTTTTTAGAGAAATGTGATTTCTTATAAGGCTTTGAAGGTTTTTTATAAGAAGATTCTCCAAAATCTTTAGAAGGTTGTCTATACTTATGGCTTTTAGAATTGTAATGTTTTTTGTAAGGTTTTGAGGAACACTTACCATTACAATCTTTAGAAGTAGAGGTTTTAAAAGGGTCATAATTGAATTGTTTACAGAAACTTCCTAACTCTTGCTTAGACTTTCTAAGTTCCCATTTTAGGCGTTTCTGTAATTTCAAATCTTGACAAATCTTTAAGCCTTCCTTATTAACGAAACTGACAAGTTCACCATAAGTGAGTTCGTCATAAGGAATGCGATTATCATAAAGAGCTTTAATAGAATTCCTAACCTTTTCTCCTAGGAGTGTTGGTAAACCAGCAAGGAATTTTCTTTCCAAGTAATGTGGTTTGCATCATTTCGTAAGAAAAGTCTAGTGAAGAAAGTGGTTTTATAACTTTGGAATTCACTAAGTTTCCTACATCTCAAATTATGTAGTAACTCAGCGTTTTTATCCCTAAGGTGAGAAGGGTCACCTATGAAGTGAAGAGATATGGTGAGTATGAGTGTAGCAACAGCATCCTGTATGGGGCTGTTTAACTCATCTAAAATGGGTGCACCATTCTCGTCAATTTGCATAGCATTTAAAATATCTAATTGTTGCTGTTTGGTGAAAAGATGATCCCACCATCCTTTAAGTTGACCTGTAAAACCTGCAATAAGGATTTCTGCAATGGCTTTGTCAGAAGTTCCAGATTGGGTTTTATAGGCATTAGCTACCATGGTCATTTGTTGCAACAATCCTAGGATGTTGTATTCAGACATGCCATCAATATTCCACTCATAAACAGAGGAAGCATTAAATCGTGACTGGTTTAATGCACTAGGTCTATTTTCTATGGCTAGATCTGGTGGAGAATTTATAGTGGGAAGGGCTAATTCCCAATGACTTTTGTTAGCTTTAGGAGTAGACTTATCTTTAAAAGCTTTTATGTCCGAAGAGGCTATAGAAGTTTGATCATCTTGATCTAGAACCCCAATAGTCCTAGATTGGGCACTATCAGGAGCAATTTGGACTTTACTAGATGAAGAAGAAGCTTCTATTCTATCTAGTTGTTCTCTAATGGCTTTAGCAAAATCTGACTTTAACTCATGAACAAGCTTTTGACTAGTTTTCGAGACCTGGAAAGGCTCAAAAATAGGCTTTTTAAGCTTTTTATCTTCAGCAGACTTTGTTAGTTTTGAAGAAGAAGAAATAAGAGAAACAGTTATAGTTGACTGTTGGATTTGATTTTCTATCCTGGTCAACTGTTTTCCTATTGTATTTAGATTAGCATTACAGAAATTGTTCTTGCTATCTAAATCTTTTTCTAAATCATTGGCTTTATGATTTTTATAAGGTGATGCTTTAATTTGTATAGGAGGTGAACCATGGTCAATGGTCAGACTCCTAAGAGGTGGATGTTCTGATTCAATGGTTATATCACTATCTGATAGACTCCATTCAGTGACCTTTTTCCTCATTGTGATAGGATTTGAAGTTTTAAAAGGATAAGAGATGTTGTTTTGAGAAGCATACATTTCAAACCAATCAAAAAACATTATGTGTGCTTTATGCAAATTTACAAATTTATAATAAAGTTCTTAAATTTCTCTTCTTTGGTTTAGAAAGGTTTTGAAAAACCAAAGTCTTTTTTCTTTATTATTTTCAGAATAAAAATCTTTATGAAGAAGTGTTTTGTCTAGTACAAAATCTTTTTCTAAAGCACTAACTACATTTTCGGTGACAGCAGAAAATGTAGGGGAAGTTGGAGGAGAGGGTTCCTTCTCTTCCTGTTTTTGTTCATGTTGACTGCTAGTGTAAATCGGATAAGGAACACTAGTGGTATAGTCAACAGTATGTATAGACAAACTAGGTATATCCGATGTGGAGAACCTAGGCTGACTTTGAAAAGGAAGATTTATAACAGAAGGAATTTTTGAAAATTTTCTTTCAAGTGAAGGAATGCTATAATTTGAATCTTTATCGGAGAATCTAGAAGATGTAGATCTCCTAAAGGATAATTTGACTTTACCCTCGGAATACTGAGTCACATTTTGCAACTCTGTATTAGGCTCAAGTTGTTTAGGAATCACTGGTTCAGTGGCTCCTTCAAGAATCCATTCCTCAGGAAGATTGACATCTTTCCATTAGATAGGTTTTGGATTGACAGTGTTTGCTTTGGACAAATCAGTCTGCAAAAGAAGAGTCTCATCTCTTTTTACTGGAATTTATGTTGCGTATTGAACGCTGATGTCATGGCTTTGTAGGAAATTTTAAAAATTAATGCAACTGGGACAAATCCTTCAATCAGTGATAATTATGGGCTTTAATTTGAAGAATCATGCTTTTTAAAATATCCGAACATAACTGTCTCCTTAAAAGATAAAAATATTTTAAAAAGCATGATTCTTCAAATTAAAGCCCATAATTATCACATGATTGAAGGATCTGTCCCAGTTGCATTAATTTTTAAAATTTCCTACAAAGCCATGACATCAGCGTTCAATACGCAACATAAATTCCAATCAAAAGGAGATGAGACTCTTCTCTTGCAGACTGACTTGTCCAAAGCAAACACTGTCATTCCAAAACCTATCCAATGGAAAGATGTCAATCTTCCTGAGGAATGGATTCTTGAAGGAGCCACTGAACCAGTGATTCCTAAACAACTTGAGCCTAATACAGAGTTGCAAAATGTGACTCAGTATTCCGAGGGTAAAGTCAAATTATCCTTTAGGAGATCTACATCTTCTAGATTCTCCGATAAAGATTCAAATTATAGCATTCCTTCACTTGAAAGAAAATTTTCAAAAATTCCTTCTGTTATAAATCTTCCTTTTCAAAGTCAGCCTAAGTTCTCCACATCGGATATACCTAGTTCGTCTATACATACTGTTGACTATACCACTAGTGTTCCTCATCCGATTTACACTAGCAGTCAACATGAACAAAAACAGGAAGAGAAGGAACCCTCTCCTCCAACTTCCCCTACATTTTCTGCTTTCACCGAAAATGTAGTTAGTGCTTTAGAAAAAGATTTTGTACTAGACAAAACACTTCTTCATAAAGATTTTTATTCTGAAAATAATAAAGAAAAAAGACTTTGGTTTTTCAAAACCTTTCTAAACCAAGGAAGAGAAATTCAAGAACTTTATTATAAATTTGTAAATTTGCATAAAGCACACATAATGTTTTTTGATTGGTTTGAAATGTATGCTTCTCAAAACAACATCTCTTATCCTTTTAAAACTTCAAATCCTATCACAATGAGGAAAAAGGTCACTGAATAGAGTCTATCGGATAGTGATAGAACCATTGAATCAGAACATCGACCTCTTAGGAGTCTGACCATTGACCATGGTTTACCTCCTATACAAATTAAAGCATCACCTTATAATATCAGATAGTGATAGAACCATTGAATCAGAACATCCACCTCTTAGGAGTCTGACCATTGACCATGGTTCACCTCCTATACAAATTAAAGCATCACCTTATAAAAATCATAAAGCCAATGATTTAGAAAAAGATTTAGATAGCATTATTCAACAGAACAATTTCTGTAATGCTAATCTAAATACAATAGGAAAACAGTTGACCAGGATAGAAAATCAAATCCAACAGTCAACTATAACTGTTTCTCCTATTTCTTCTTCTTCAAAACTAACAAAGTCTGATGAAGATAAAAAGCTTAAAAAGCCTACTTTTGAGCCTTTCGAGGTCTCGAAAACTAGTCAAAAGCTTGTTCATGAGTCAAAGTCAGATTTTGCTAAAGCCATTAGAGAACAACTAGATAGAATAGAAGCTTCTTCTTCGTCTAGTAAAGTCCAAATTGCTCCTGATAGTGCCCAATCTAGGACTATTGGGGTTCTAGATCAAGATGATCAAACTTCTATAGCCTCTTCGGACATAGAAGCTTTTAAAGATGAGTCCACTCCTAAAGCTAACAAAATTCATTGGGAATTAGCCCTTCCCACTATAAATTCTCCACCAGATCTAGCCATAGAAAATAGACTTAGTGCATTAAACTAGTCACTATTTAATGCTTCCTCTGTTTATGAGTGGAATATTGATGGCATGTCTGAATACAACATCCTAGGATTGTTGCAACAAATGACCATGGCAGCTAATGCCTATAAAACCCAATCTGGAACTTCTGACAAAGCCATTGCAGAAATCTTTATTACAGGTTTTACAGGTCAACTTAAAGGATGGTGGGATCATCTTCTCACCAAACTGCAACAATTAGATATTTTAAATGCTATTCGAATTGACGAGAATGGTGCACCCATTTTAGATGAGTTAAACAGCCCCATACAGGATGCTGTTGCTACACTCATACTCACCATATCTCTTCACTTCATAGGTGACCCTTCTCACCTTAGGGATAAAAATGCTGAGTTGCTACATAATTTGAGATATAAGAAACTTAGTGAATTCCATAGTTATAAAACCACTTTCTTCACTATATTCATTTGGATAGGACGAGCTTTTGTGGGAATTTGTCTTTCATCAAAAGAATTTTCATATGGCAAATCTACCATGTGTTGTTTTCTGTTCCAGAAAGCAGTCTTTCTATAAAACACTACCCCCCTTGGCTCTGATACCAGCAATGCCTATATGGCAAATCTACCATGTGTTGTTTTCTGTTCCAGAAAGCAGATGGTAAATCAGCACATATTTTTGTTTCTATCAAATCTTTAAGTTTTGATAAATCCCATGGTTTGAAAAACCAGCCTTTCGGGAAAATCTTTGTAATAGGTTGAAATGGATCAGTATGATAAAATCCATCTTCCATAGTTAAATATATTTTACAGGTCAAACGTTCCCTTCACATTACTAAATACTGGATGATTAGACCAACAACCGTTTTTTATTCTTTATGCAGGGGAACGTTTTACAAACTTTCCAGCCAAACTCAAAGGAGAAAGACAAAAAAATATTGGAAGACTGTGGAGAAATACGTGCCATATATCCCTAGTTGGGTCCGTAATGTGAGTATTGTTATCTCAGTATCATAACACTATGGTGATTGTAAAATACATTTCCTCGAGATTTTTGGCTCATTAGTTTAATTTTACTTGGTACAGCATCAACCTTCAATCAACGAGATGCCCATTACAAGGGAATTAGCGGTGCATCACGACACCGCGAGCCCTACATAAGAGAAGCAGACTTCAGTTGAAGATGAGCCTGCTGCAGATGACAATCATAAACAAGCACCCTATTCCGATGATGTGGAGGATTCAGAGGTTACTTGTAATTTAATTTATTATTCTGAGCTCTTTACGTTTAAATCATTCTTATATTTACGACTCATTTTATATTTTATATTTTTTAGTAATAGTCGAGGACAAAGTATCATTACGATTATATCATTCGACGGATGAATAGAATTGATCGGTCCATTTCTAAACTGAAGTCGGATTTTGAGGCAGAGTGCAAAGAACAAAAAGATTTTAGACAAGCGGTCATGGGATTTATCTCAGCGTATACCGATGGTTCGTCGAAACTCTCGTACAATGATGATCCAGTGGACGCTCGTACCCAGTGAGCAAATTATACTTTAAGAGTTATGTTGAATTAGATTTAAGTTAATATTTGTTTAATATGTTCATCTTATCGTATTTTCAGGCACCGAATGACTGTGGAGTGTACGCTGATGTTGGCAATCAGAATGTGCACACTCCTATGTCATTGTATAGTTTCATTGGGGACGGCAGTGGAGAGAGCGTGAAAATCCTCACAGAGGCGCCTCCGGGCATAAGTAAGTTTGGATGTCCATACATACCGTCGTACATCTTCAACAGTCCTTACTTGATTCCTCCATCCAAGCGAGTACGAAGCGTAAAGCCATCTCCCGCCCTCGAAAGAATGGACCGTGAGATTGATGACAGTACGAGTGTGGACATAAATCTACTTAGAGGACTGCAAGATCCACGTCTACATGATGAGTTTGATCAATGGTTTGATGGTAAAATTACAGTGGACCTCTCAGTCCGACATTCGCACTCATTCTTTCAAGTACTTTTGGGCCACTCTTCAATGGGATGGCTAGAGGACGAGGTAATTATTGTATAGTGTTATATTTTGAAGTGTTGTTACTATTCTGTATAGTTTGCATATTTTAATCAACATGTTTCTGTTCATTACAGCATATTCATGAGTATTTTCGCTTGATCAGCAAAAAGCAACAGCAGTTTTTGAATGCGTTATCTCAGCGTGTCACTCATACGGACACTTTTTTTTGGGTAATTACTTTAACAAATATAATAGATGACCTAGTTTCTTATCTCTTAATCATTCGACGGCTTATTGATTTCATATTTTTCATGTAATATATGTATAGGTGTTCTTGCCGCAGCTATGGAATAGCGGTGATTGTGACATCGATTCATTCCAATATAGCAACAACTTCAATAGCTATATTGACGGGCGTCATGACACATTGTCAAAATCTTTCACGGATGTCGATATGGTAAGTAAATTTTTTATATTTTTAACACGTAATAAGTTTACGATTTCATTCTATAACAACGAGACTAAAGTCACGATAATTTTTATATGCAGGTATTCATCCCTGTGAACATGGGCGGTGATCATTGGATATTAGCCCGAGTGGACTTTCGTACTAAGAAGATTTGGTTTTATGACTCATTGCTAGAATTTCGCGATGATAAAACATACAAGGAGCAATTTAAGCCATTTGAAGTCATATTCCCTTGATGGCTAGAAGATGTTGGATTCTACAACATCCGACAAGATCTGCGGAGCGCCGACCCCTGGAAGCTAGTGGCAGTTAAGGGTGTGCCACAACAAGAGCCTGGTAGTGGTGACTGCGGTGTTTTTTTGTTGATGTTTACGATGTATTTAATGTTCGGACTCAAATTTGATTTCAATAGTAGCCATGGCGAGTACTTTAGGATGAAGATTGCCGTTGACATATTTAATGATGATATTGGCTTGTAAGCCATTGTAATCATTACAATTTTTTGTTATTATATTACATGCTGGTTACATGCTGATAAGTTGAGTTATAAAAATAATTCTGGACTTATAAAAATAATTTTATGAGTTCCAAATGGAGTAAATACTATTTTATATATAATTGTGAAATACCTCAATTATAAGAGTTTCAAAAGCATAATTGCTCAGAACGATACAACTAATTCTGACTCGATGCAATGGGATTCTTACATCGCTTGCGGTTATGGCCCGGTTGGTTGCACCGCCCACATTTCACAGTCCTCCGGTTTATATCTTCTCCGATCGAAGGTATTCTGAGCTCTTTGCGTCGACCTGGTTGAGGTGCTTGTACTGGTGGGTAAACGTTCATCTCTTGAATTTTTTCTGGAACATTCCAATCCGCTACGTCGTCAACCGGCTCCACTGGTTATTCATAAGCCCTCACCAGTGATTCCTTGGTGTAAAATTCTGAACAAGGCTTATGTAATCAACTCGGATGGCGAGGCAAGCAGCAATTGCATGCGCACAGACAAGTTGATCAAGTTGGAATACTCTACAGAAGCAATTCTTGTTACGTATATCAACTAACCCCTCTTTAATACTACCACCGAAGACTTGGAATCGAGTCCCAGTCACAGGCTTAACGGTCATTCTTTCAGCCTTATTTCTCCTCTCAGTGACTATTTCGTCTGCCCACGTTGTAAGCCGAGTATTCATCGATTCAGCCACGATTTTTCTATCAAAAAACCATTGCTGCAATGTTTTTCTAAAGTGATCAACAAGATAAGTAATAGGAAATTTTCGCGGTTCCCTCATCAAAGAATTCACGCTCTCCGCGATGTTGGTGGTAAGAATACTGTACCTCCTACCATCGAACTCTGACCTTGCCCAATTACACATACCCACATTATTCTCTAAGTAATCGGCCGCTTTTGAGTGGAGCATCCACAACCCCTCAAGTTGTTTTTTAAATTCTGCGTGTCCATACTCTTTCGCAGCGTTTATAAAGGCAGGCTCAAATTGTTCCCAAAGAGCTTGGGACATCCGAAATTTTGACTTTATGTTACCCTTTATATGGTAAAAGCAAACACCATGGCCTGCATTGTGAAATACTTTCATAACGGCTCTCTTGATGGAAGTGCATCGGTTAGAGATAAATACTAACTCTGGTCTATCGCCAATCACTCCATGTAACTTCGCCATAAACCATTCCCAAGCATCATTGTTTTCCGAATCCAACACCCCAATGGCTAACGAATACAGTTGATTGTTTCCATCTAAGCATGTTGCCACAAACATGCTTCCATGATATAGCCCCTTTAGATGAGCTCCATCTACAGCAATCACTGGCCTGATGCATTGTAAAAAACCCTTGATGGAAGATCCAAGGGCAACAAAGTAGTATAAGAAATTAGCATTTCCATCCCGTTCCAAGTGAGTAACTGTGCCTTCATTTCTCAAAGTTAAAACATGGGAGTATTTGGGAAGTAAGTTGTATGACTCTGCTGGGGTCCCTCGAACTATATCAAGACCAACTTCTTTGGCTCGATATGCCTGCTGGTATGATAATTGGACACCGTATTCCTGCTGCATGTCTGCTCGTATGTCATTCGCAGTGTATATCCGTCTTTCTTGAATTAATTTATCTGCGATAATATGACCAACAACCCGGCTCCTTACTTGACGACTACCACCAGGCAACATCTCATTAGAACATGTGTGTACATCATCGACTTTCCTCACTACCCAAGGAACATTCCGCTCATTCGAAGCTCTCGTTGCTCGAATACGCCATTTATATGATTCTAAAGAACAATGGGCCTCGAAACGCATAGTCGTTGATCGTGCAATCTTGAAATCAAACTTATCCCGCAAGGCAACTTTGCGAAGTTCCAGTATTAACTTATTCTTCTCAGCGAATAACTTACCTATACCAATATAATCAGAATTTCCACTTGTAACGAAGTCTGGAGCAACCAAGTTTGAAGGCAAAACTGGAGCAATACTTGTAAGGGGATCGACTGCTGTCGTACTCGTCGAACAGACCATTGGAGGAATAGGTTGCCTGTCTCTATTATTACTAGGAATATCGTGTCGACCCTCATCCTCATCATTAATAGGAACATCGAAATTACCGACACCCCCATCAAATACTAGACCATCGAAGTGAGTGTCCCTCGTACTATTATACAGTTCCACACAAACATTATCCGCTTCTGTGTTCCTTATGTCATCAATAGGATCATCATTGTTGTGGAATTCGTTGTTGTGGAATGGAGAGTAACGTTGTTGTATTGACGTCGTCACTGGTAATACCTCTCCTCCAACGTCTGCTAATGTAATGCCATGATCATAAATGGTGTCATTGTTGTTGCGAATTGGCGAGTAATGTTGCTACAACGGCACCATTTGTGGTAACCCATCTTCTTCAATGTCAAGGACAGAGTCATTTGCTCTAAAGGAAGTTTCAGTTTCTGTAGGTGGTACAACATCTTCGGATAGAACTCGAGGAGGTGTTGTAATAAATATAGGGATGCACCCATAGTTTACCTCAGAGGCCAAACGTAACACAACCTTGACCATTTCATCATTAAATATGTCCATAGGCAGTGAACATGCACGATAAGTTGTGTTACTGGACCTTAAAGTTGTCTTCATAGAGATAATATATTCATCACAATTAATCTCCAAAATCTCATACACTTGCAAGAAACTGATCAAATGTACAATCTTTATGAATCATAAAAGTTGAATTCTTCGCATTCATATACTCTACACGACCATCCTCCAACGTCTCCCACCAGCCATCGTAACACATTTGAAGCACAACTGTATCCATGAAGCCTGAAATATATTAAAAACACAAAAAAATGATTACATGCTACAAAACCTGGTAATGTGAACAACCGCAGTTCGTGTGACATACAACTTTATGTGTACATGTAAATACAGTTAAATTTTTTATTTTCTTTCAAGGCATAATGGTGTAAATAATTTTGGAAATAATTCATCTCATCGCAAGCTTCGAAACGGTATATTATACGCCTAAAACGGCCGCATATACCCTAAGTTAAGACCTCCTCAAGTTACCCAACACATTTTATTCAAGTGAGACAGGCAATAGTATGTGCGAGTAGTAGTGGGATAGGTGCCTGTCGCACATAAATACAGTGCTACTTATGTGCGACAGGCACCTGTCCCACTAGTGCATGTTGCACTTAAATACAACCACAATTTTTTTTTACGGTATGTATAATAGAGAAAGCAATTCTAGGTTTTGATTCATCTCATCACAAGCTTCGAAACGGTATATTATACGTCTAAAACGGACGCACGTATCATAAGTTATGACCTCCGCAATTTACCCGATAAACTTTGAATAAGTGGGACAGGCAGTGGGACAGGCAGACACTGTGTTTATGTGCGACAGGCACCTGTCCCACTGCCTGTCGCACTAAGCTCTACCTGTCCCACTTATCATGGGTTTCGTTTTTTGCTCGGGTGTTCAGTTTTTCAATGATTTCTCAACTTAAGCTAAGTATTTTAACAAGTCACATTGTTTTTATAATGGAAAATAACAATATTTGCAACAAAATACACATAAATTTTGAACTTAAACCCTAAACTTAATGCCTTAAAAGATTATATTATACTATAAAAACAAACACTAACCTCCTCAAGCTCTATAATTGATTATTATATCTTCAGTTGTGTAAAACTTGTTGATGAGATTCGTTGATTTGTTGAGAGTGATGAATGTTTGATCATTTGTTAGTGTTAAAGGTGTAGAGAGTGTTTTGAGTATTAATTCCTCCTGGATTTTGCAAGAATGGCATGTGTTTGTAAATTTGATGAACTACTGAGGATACTTTGGTCCAAAATTCAGATGTTTAGCTAATTATGATAAAAAAAAGTTTGGGTGGTTAGTTGTGAAAGAGGCTAAAGTTTTTTGGCTATTTTTATAAATTTCCCCCTATGTTTTTCCTTTTTTCCTTGCTCAGAAATACGTTGTTTGTTTGTTGTTTGATACGTTCAATTTAGGGAGGCAACATCGAAACTCTCCTTCAACCGCCGCGCGGGCCATTAGAATCATGCCCTTTGCCGCCGCCCAGAAGCACGCCACCCTCACCAGTGCCACTCAACAAAATTTATCTCTCATCTCTCCCTCTACTTCAAAATTGTGAGTATCATTTATGAACGCAGCCAATTTAGTTTTGATTAGTTTAATTGTGATTGGATCATTTGAAATTCATATATATATATATATATATATATGTTGGTGAAATTAAGAATTGAAATCGTTCGATCTATTGTTTGAATATTTTTATGCTTACAAAGTGTTTGGTTAAATTCCTAAGAGAATCTAGTAAAAGAAAAACATAAAATATATGCAAATAAATGAAGGAATTTGGAAGCAAAGTTTAGTAGGTTTTGAGAAACTTTTGCAAAATTAGAATATTAACATTAGATTTTTTTTTCCCTAATATTCCTTCATAAGAACTTCAGAAAATTGGGATCTTTCTATTATTGTTCACTTCAACTTGGTATGTCATTAATAATCTTTCTTTATTTTTTAAAGAAAATTGTAGCTAGTATTAATATAATAAAAAGAGTTAATAAGTTATTCAAGTCCAACCGATATAATTATAAGGTAGAGTTATAGAATATTTAAGCTACAAAATTTTAACTATAAAATATTTGGTAGCTTTGATATGTTGGTTCGAAGGATGGTGTTGAAGCTTGGGTTGCTAAAGTTTGCTCAAAATGTTGTTGGATTTGCTAGGAAGCGTGCATGAAATGATTAAATAAAGGTCAACATGCCTTGGTTTTTTTTTTTTATGTGGTTGTTGTATGTTAATCAAAATTAATGTATTTATCTTCTTTTGTACTGGGATAACCAGAAACCATGGAGAGTCTCCTGGATTATTTTGTTTCAGAAGATGTATTTGGAGTGAGCAAAAAGGTTCAAGCAGTCTCCATACAAAATCTAAATGTGTAGGCTATCTTTTTTTTTTTAACTTAATCTTTTATTTCTTTCAACTTTATATTTATTGTATTGTAAATGTTGATTCATTGACTGCTTAATAATTTAATTTAGTTCAAGTTTGACACCAACTATTTAATAGATTAACTTAAGAGTTTTGGATGCAAAATTTGTGCAAGTAAATCTAGGTTGATTATGTGCTTGTAATCTTTTGATTATATTGTTAATTTGAAGTAATAATGAAAGCAAGTATGTACTTGTAATCTCCTGGTCTTTCATTTAGATTTTTTTTTTTTTACATATTTTTATTGGATGAAAGAATTACATATATGTTTCATTAAGAAATTAATTTAATTAACGTTGCATTATTACCTACATATTTTTATTTATAGCTATTTGCCATGCTGTTTACTATTCTTTTATGCATTGGTAATAAGACTTTCTTTTGTAAGATTATTCTTCTACACCAACAAGTGTTTTCTCAAGTTTTTTTATTATTAATATTATTTTTTTAATCATGTCAGGCCAAATGATAGATGAAAGAAAATGATGTACCAATAATAAATGATCAAACTGTGAAATATTTTTGGGAAAAATCTTTAATTTTATAAAGATTGAAAATGACAGGTACCTTCAACGTGATCATTTACTACAACATTGTTTCAGTAAAACAAGGATCAAAAACTAAATTCAAGGAGCAAGATAGCAAATTTGAGGAAGTTGAAGCATTCATGAAACAACCTTTGTTTACTTAATTCTCCTTTTCTGTAATGTTACTTTTATTTTTCTTCTACAATGTAATCTTATTTTTAGACTATTGATTTTTTTCACTTTTTAGATTTTAGATTTCTTTGTGATGAATTATATTTATGTTAATAATATTTTTCACTTTAAAATTCTTTTGTCATTAAATTTTGAATTCTATGACTACACATTGTTATTAAAATTTATGTGAGACTATGTAAATTGTCCTTAAAACAAATTTGAGACTAAATTAATTATCAATTGTATTTGTAAAAATTGTCACAAATGACAACTACTTGAAACGATTATGTAACGTCGCAATATGTGAACTTCAACAATAGAAAAATAGCGTTGCTAATTATATCTTCGAACCTCTAAAATGACGATTTCTAATAATTATTGAGACTATATTTGCATACTCTTGAGACAAATATTAAATTAACTATAAATCACCTATTGAGACAAATATTATAGTCACTATAAATCGCCTATTAAGACAAATGTTATAGTCACTATAAATTACCTATTGTGACAAATATGAAGTGTCATTGATTGCATTTTCAAATCTCTAATTTGACTATTTTGAACACCATTTGTGACAATCTTAACTAAATTTTGAGACAATCATTTTTGTCACAAAAACATATTTTTAACATGACGAAAATAATTTTAGTCGTTAGAACCTTTTAAGATGGCCTTTCTATAACCAAAATGTGACGATTTATTTTTTGTCATAGAAAATATAAGGTGATTGATTTATTATCTTTAGTGACTAAATTTTTTGTAGTAAAATGTTATTTTTCTTGTAGTGAGCGGAGGATGTATTAGGATTCTGCCCAATGATGTAATCGATTCTGTAATAACTGAACTAGAATGTGTTAAATAAGTTAATAGTTATTAAGTGAGTTTAGATCCCAACTACACAATAGTCATTGATTAATCCCTTGTGTTTGACATCTATTTATTTTAGTACTTCTTAGTTTGTTAGTTATTTAGTTTTATTTAAATTTAAATTTATTATTTTTAATTTATTTTTATTAAAACATTTAATATTGCACCGAATAAGTTTGCTGTAGCAAGATTGATAACTTCAATCCCTATGGAGAAAATCTCAATACTTATTACTTTATTACTTATTGTGTGCACTTGCGCCCTTACAACTCATTGCATAAAATTACCAACATGGAGTGGAAACTCTGGAAGCTTACTGATAAAGACAATGAAGATAATAAGCAGCATGAGATTGATCTCCCCAGTTCAGAAAGCTCGAGTGCGCTTAGGAGACCTTCCTGACATTGAGCCTAAAGAAACTGCTGCTCAAGAGCTGGAAGATCAGTTAAAGGCTAAAAGAACGCTATGGAAAAAGAACATAGGACCTCTTGATGTTTCAAGAGAGGAAGATTGCAGGACCAGGTCAGATCGGTATGTTAAGGCCGAAACACCAGGAAGCTGTACTAGCAATGCCTCAGGATACTACAACATTTTAGCAAAGTTTAAGGCATTGACCAGAGAAACCCATTGTGATAAATGGTTAGAGAGGCTTCTCTAAGGCCTTCAATACATGTGCAATTCTGCTGACGACATTCATGCAGATCAGAATGGGAAAGGTGGTTGTAATGGGGTTGACCATGAAAGCAAGGATAAGTTAGCGGGAACTGAAAATGGATATTGAGAAAAGGGTCAGAAGATTTCAATTTACATTTTTTTTTAAATTTTTTTAAAAAAAATTATCTATCCAATTTTTTGATTTATTTTTCTTTGACCTAAATACTTTTAATTTTTAGCTATCCCATTGTTTGATTTATTGTTCTTTGACCTAATTGATGTGAACGGAAAATGGGTCTCATATGGATGCTGATTCAAAGGGTTTTAATATGCTGCCTTTAACAGAATGGGAAGTCTTTTATCTGGCCATACAGTGCCATTGCAGCTGTTACAGCTCGTGAGAAGGCTTCACATGGTGCTCTTTCTTTGGATTTTCAGAAGTATAACCAAAAACTGTGGCAGCTTTTATTTAATCTCAAGGTTAAAAGGGTATCTTTTAGCTTGTTTACACAATTCAGTACATGCACACATGTGCAGAGATCCAAACTTATTTGCATGCTTGAATTAATACAATCTATTATTACATTCCTGCCTGCCAATGGACACATGTAAACCTTTTCTCAGTGGTCAGCTACAAGGCAGAGGGTTATGCAACCACCTGTTTTCTTAATTAAAGATGATTGACTATATTTTAATAACATTTTTTTTTCCAATAATGACTATACAATGAAGATAGGTTTTAGTAATTGTGAATGTCTTTCAGATTTGCCTACTACATGCTGTGAATGTCATCATATGGATGTTTAAGATACTGCTTTAATTGTTTAATTTTTATTTTTTGTATTCTTGCTTATCTTTATGTTGATTGTTACAGCCCTCTTGAATCTTCTATTTACCTATTTTATTTTCTTTGATTTGTTATTTTAAGTTGTATGTAATGCAGCTTTACTTTTTTTTTCTTTATTATTGATAGAAATTTTCTTTTTAAGACCCTATAAATCAATTGAAACCTCAGATTCATACTAGAACCACGATGATTCAATAAAACCTTCAAACTACGTCCAAAAATTCCATGAGTAAGAACCCTTGGATCGTCATTTATTCAAGTTTGTGCTTTGAGTAAAATAAAAGCAGAAATAGGCAATTTGAAAGAAGAAAAATCTTGCAAGAGTACTGCATTGCTAGCCCTGTGTCTTCTAAATGGGGAGTTGGAACCTTCAAAGATTCTGAACATGTCACCTAATGAGTTAAAGGTACTATATTATCCTAATGGGTAATTTATTTTTATTTTTATTTGTTATTGTTTCTGGATTTATGATTAAAAGTTTTATCTACTAAATGGAGAGTTGGAACCTTCTAAGATACTCATCACCTTGTGAGTGAAATGGTACTATTTTGTAATAGTTGGTAGCTGTGGGTTTGTTTTTTTCTCCCTGCATTTGTGAGTAAGTGCTTTTTCTTGATCTAGTTAGGCAACTATAACTGATAATGATTTTGTTTATTGGTCTTCATTATGCTTGTATTTTGATTGAGTAATTGTTTTTTCAGCAAGGAGGAAATATCTAACAGATATTTGTTGTTGGCTCTTTATAAATATGCATATTTCCCTTTTTTTTCTTTATTTGGAACTTTTGAAATTGCGATATTGCATATCATGTTAACCATTTCAATTGTATGTGATGCATAAAATATTAAAATATCTGCTCAATCTTTTATGTTTGCACTACTGAAAAATTGTTTGACTATGTATAGAATCCTTTAAGCCATTTTTCTGGCCATCCATGAGTTTAATTGAAACTGGTTTTGTGTTTTTTTTTTTAATTTTTATTTTCATATGTTAATAGGTGTAAGCCCTTGTTTGTGCAGTTCTAAACTGGATTTCTTTTGCGGGTTCTAACCCTTATCTTTAGTTCAATGTGATCTGCTGACAAGCCACTAGGATCACTAGAGCGGACATTTGGTATATGTTTTGTGTGGTTTTGTATGAGTGAGAACGGGGATATATCTCATCTGATTATCTTACTTCAAGGAGGTCTAACAGCAGAGAAGACAACAAAGAAAGAGCCTGATGAGTCGGAGCAAATGCAGTTTACAGTCTTTTACCTCATATTGGTTCAAATTTAGGAGTTCAGTTCAATGTATTTTGGTTGTGATATGTGCTCATATTTAGCTTGTTGCTTGTAAAACAGATGACAAATGCTAGGTGCTCAAGGTGCAATGAGTGTAAAGTGGGCCTCAGGGATATCATCTAAGCAGGACACGGAGATCGATATCAGGTTTTTGCATTTTATAACTTACCTGCTGATAGTAATTCCTTTCTTCGCTGTATGAACAATATTTGATCAAGGTGCTATCGTTCAGATTCTTTTGATAGACGGTGCTGTCATTCAGATAACATGTGCCAGCTTCAGAAAAGTGATTTTGATAATCTATTTCTAAGCCTCGACTTTTATATGTGTTTTCATGATTTAAATCTGTATGATTTTGTGTTACATAACAGTATCATAATCAAACAGGATAAGCGAAATCAAATTGTCATGAGTTTAGCAGTTGTCTAAAGTGTCTCTGCTTATATTTTACTTAATTCTTCTCCTTCTTAATTTGAATTTGTTTTTGGTCTGGTTTTAGTTGGAATGTATTGCCTGTGGTCATTGATGGTATGCTTCCAGAGAGGAAGCATCTTCCCTAACAATTGATGGACCAGGTTCTGCAGCAAAAAGCATAGGCATCCTCAAGCTAGCATGTTTTTCTCAGAGTTATAATAACTAATCACCTTGTGCATATTTCAAATACACATGTCGCGAATTTGTTGATGATATAGGAGGATTGGAGCAATCGTCGTCGTCACTAATAAGGTTGATTGCCTTATCCAGAATGTGATGACTTAGTTAAATGTTTAACTTAGCAATAGAGTAATTTTTTATGTCGCGAGTGACTGAGTGGTGTAATAAATGGGACAAATTTGATCAGCACATGGCATGTTCATTTTGCTTGATTATGTATCTGCAATGTGTGTTATATGGTATTGTGAAAGTAAAGCGACTATTGTTGCATCTATATAAGAGGTCCATATAAGTTGTATGAAAACATTACCAAATGAATAAAGGGAAATTTATGAAAATGGCCATATAACTCGGTCCGCTTACAAAACCAACATTCTATTGATCTTCTTTTTTTTTTTTTTTTAATCTATCAATTCCAACCTTTTTGGATTATTTTACCCTTCTTTCTAATATTTATCCCAACTAAAGAAACACTTGTATCCCCAACTTAAAAACCACTTATAACACTAGTTTCTCACCCAATTTCGTTTTAGATAAAAAATAATAATAATAATAATAAATAAATAAAAGGAAAATGTTTCAGAAATTGTGAGTTTATCTTCTCCCGCAATTGACTTTTTGTCACCTTGCGACTTGCCCCTGAACATTTATCATTTATTTCGTTTTAGGGTTTATGATTTGTTTTATTTTACATTTTCATGGCAGCCAACTGGAATCGTTAGTTTAATGGGTAGGATTTATATGATTTCATTATGTATTGTGACGTGAAATTTGATTTTCTAGCGTGGACTTACTAGATTAGTGTGTACAGTGGATTTAAATATTATGGGTGTGTGCAACTTAAAACACTTAGGGTGCGTTTGTTACACTGTATTGTATTATATTATATTGCATTATTTTTATGCAGGCATATTTTATTATGCTGTCATTGTATTATGTTCTAATGCATTAAGGCTATATTATAATAATACTGTCAATATTTGGTGCTACACTGTACTTTATTATTTTTTAATTATACTATGTATGGTTCTGCACTATACTGTATTATTTTTTTTGTGATTAATCTAAGTTATATATTTAGAAAATAATATTTATTAGTACTTAGAAAAATATTAAATATAGAAGTCTTAAATTTTAGAAATTTAACATCATTTTTTTAGTACAAATTTTTAAAATATCATAATTCTTCATAAAGATCGAAGCTTATGGCCCTAAATTTTCAGCAGCATAATATTAATTTTTTAATATTTTCCATATATATAACTTGTGAAATAAAGATTGAAGCAAATAATTTAATCAAACAATCTCTAGATATATCATAACATAAATAAATAGTTAAAACCTACAAGACTAGTTCAAAAGTCATCTTAGAATGATGGATTAAAAGTTTATACATACCACAAGATAATCACAAAATAATAAAGTAATACAATAGTTGTAACATATTCACTAACAAAATGAATTGTGCTAAATAATCCAAGTAAGAGTTCGGTAGTATATGTAATAATAGTTTATATCATTATTTATATCACTATTAATTTTAATTTAATATTATTCAAAAATTTTCATATTTAAATATTTATTATTAGTTTTATTAAATTATTTAAAAATAAATAATTTTTATATATTAATTACTGTACTATAATTAAATAATGTAATATTATATTATATTTTTATATATTATTTAAGTGTTTATCATTAGTTATATTAAATTGTTAAATAATAATCAATTTTTATATATTAATTACTATAATATAATTAAATAATGTAATATTTTGTTATATTTTATATATTATTTAAGTATTTATTATTAGTTATATCAACTTATTAAACATTAATCAATTTTATATATTAATTATTATAATGTAAAAATAAACGAAAATAAAAAATAGTATTATATTAAATTAAAAGGTTATATTTATTTATTATTATTATAAAGTTAAAACCCTAATGCATTATTTATCTTTTTATTATTTTTTTCTTTTATTTTCTTCAAATTAGTATTATTTATCTTCATAATTTTTTTAATTTTTATAAATATTTTCATATAAAAACATCATAAACTACAAAAAAATTTATTAACATATACTAATTATGAAAATTTAAAGGATTATATTCAATTGAACACAAGTTATGTTATGATAATATATTATTTTATTTATATCTTTGAAATGTTTATTATTTGTTTCAAATTTATAATTTATAAGGGTAAAAATATAAAAATACTAGTTTTTAGATTTTTTTAAGTTAAAAAAACAAACAACTTAATATTTATTTTTAGCGATTTGAAAAAAAAATATATATATATATATATATATATATATATATATATATATATATATATATATCATTCATATTTAGACATTTAACTCTATTTAGAATTCAAATTAATTTAAATTTATTCAAATTTCAGACCAAAAAAAAAAAAAAAAAACAAATGCCACTATAATCTCTTTTGATAATTTATTCAATTTCATGGCTTACTTTCAAGTCTTGTCTTTCGGCTTTTCTACGAGCCCTTGTTTTCAGTCTTAATTCACGTTTCAAGAGAAAGGGGCTTTTAAGATTTATTTTAAATACTACTATTAGGCCTTTTATTAGTTTAAGTTTTTGAATCAAACGGTTTCTCTAACAAAATAACAATATAAGGATGGATAAAGGTCAGAGCTGGGTTGGGTTGACATTTAAACCCACCCAACCAGCATAAAGTGTGGGTTGAGAAAATCTCAACCTAATTGACCTGTTGTAAATTCTAACATAACCAAACCTAACTTGGGTAAGTGCGGATTAGATCTGTTTGGATTAGGCCAGTTGGACTTATCTACCTTAATGGATTTAAAAAAAAAAAAAAATTTCTTATCCAAATTAAAAACATTAGTCCTAATCTAATAAGTAATAATATAATCCTATTTCTTTTCATCCCCATTAAGTGAAAAAAAAAAAAGGCATAAAACCACATAGAATTGGAGGTCACGTTCATGTTTTCTAAATCTTATTCAGATCTTATTATTATTATTTTTATCCAGATGCATCAATTGCTATGTTTATTCGAATAAAATTCATCAAATTATTTAGCTACAATACGAATAGAAAGGGGAAATGACAGCGGAACTACAAAAGAAAATGAAAAATAGGCAGCAAATCATACTAAAAAATCAAAGAAAGAAAATTAATTTCTTTTTCATAATTTAATATTTATATTCAAAATTGTTTATAATAGTCCGGGTTGGCGGGTTGCTCAAAATTAACCCAGTTGTTGGAAGAATTTTACTAATCCAACCCAAATTATGAGGGGTTGCACGGATTATGCGAGTTGTGCAGATTTTTGCCACCTCTAATAAATACGAGGCTAAGGAGATAAAATGTTGAAAGGGGTAAGTCAAAAAAATATTTTAAAGGCTAAAATTATAAATATACAACATATCAAATAAAAAAAGGAAAAAAAAATATCAATAACAGTTCAAGTTAATGACAAAGCGTAATGATTAGAAGGTGGATTGATAACTTGTAGAGGAGAATGTTTTGAAATTTGTGAAATGCTGTTCAAATTATTACTTGTGTATTTATGGTGCATTTATTTTTTGGGAATTGAATTTTGGAATAGAATTCATTACCTGTGGTTTACCTATAAAATTAAGGGTGGGAATGAAAATAGAGTGGTTGAGACCCACATGAAAATAAGAATTAAGAATAAGAGTCTAATTCTTAAGGTGGGGTTAGAATCAGACAACCATTCTTTGATACTAAAACTATCCTTACCTAAATTTCATTATTTCTATTTTTTCCTTCCTGTAAATATTTAAAAAATAAAAAAAAATTAGATCGATCCCGTCACTATGCACAGATTGATCTTACCACTACTGCTGCTTGCCAGTATTGTCATTGTACTCCCGCCAATCATCGCTGCTTTTGCTCGCTACTACTCTAATACTTGCTGTGGTTGCTGCTCGTTGCCATCATTGCTCGCTGCCGGTCATCGCTATTTGACTCTGCTGGCTGCTTGTCATTATTATTATTGTTGTTATTGCTGTTGTATTATTATTATTATTAACAATAATTTTTTGAATAATAATAATATGCTATGAAATAATTTTAATTAAGTGGATATTCATCAAAACAACTTTTCATCTCTCCACCAAACAACTCTTCATCCTTTATAACTTTCACTATCTCATAAGAAGTTAAGACTAATGATGTATCTGTTTACTAATTACTTCATTTGTATGGTTATGAGACTATAAAAGGAGGACTCATCTCCTTATTTCTATACACTTGAGGTTGAATAAAATTCTTCTATAGACAATTGTGTCTTTTATTTGCTTTCTATCTTTCTCTTGCTATATTGTTGTGCTCCTAATTGATAAATAATTTAACACGTTATCAGCACGAGTCTCTAGCCAAAAAGTTAGTATGGTAAATTTCTCTCTTTTGATCTTAATCATAAAGGTATGAATTGAACTATCTAAACTTTGTCTACAATCATATTTATATGTTTTCTATAATTTAGGTGAAGAAATCTATGAATTCGTTCCTTGATTAATCATTATATATATTTTATGGGATTGCTATTGTTTGACACTTCTTGTTATAATATTCAATTGCTATTATATATTTTGTATTCTTTGAATTAAAAAAATTCACCTTGAAGTGTGAATGTATCCCTGAAGGATTACACTATATATGTGATAAAAATTTTCTTTCAGTATATGTTCCTGAAGAACTATTCCAAAATTGTGATATTATTCAGCATCTTATCTATGACGGACTAGAAAGTTTTAAAAATTATAATTTTCCTTCAAATTTTGTGTAATTTTCCTTCATCATATATCATCTCCCTGAAGCAGGAAAAAATTTAAATATTTTTTGACAAATGATGAATTTGTTCCTTGACCAAATCTTGAAGGAAAAATAACATGATATATGGAAAAGTTCAAGGATTGAACTATCATAGTGAGTTATTTTATTTCCTTAAAAGAATGAAAATTGAATATCCAAATGGTTAATTTGTTATTTTGAAACAATTTAAAGGAAATATGCGACCATCAAAAGATTGAACAAAAGCTCATATATGATTTTATTGTTTTTATATGTATATCAAGAGAAAATCATCAAGAATTTATATAAAGAGAACATGTGATATGTATAAATATTTTATAACTGATTTATACTCCTGTAGTAGCAAATTGAGATTATCAATATCTATATTAAAGCCATTTTTTCTCTTTATAGAGAAAAGAATATTAAGTTTTTGATATAAATAATCGGTCTCATCTTACTAGTGATATATTTTCATTTTTTGGAGCAAATGTTTATTCGATAATTGTGGGATTATTGTTAGACATGCCATGACTAACATTATCGACGTTACAATGATCATTATTTAAGTATTGATGATTGCAATATATAAATTGCACCACCCAAAGTGGAACAAATTCAAAATTGAAATAATATGTGATGAATTAAAAGTTCAATATGTCCAGAGTTTCTTAGATAGTTTGAAATAATGAAGTTGCAATGGTAAATTTGTAAATGAGACTAATGATTATGCATCGAATTATGAAAATTCACAAGAATTTTAATCAAATAAATAGAAGATTCTATTGATTATTGATTTTTTTAAAATCAAATGAAGATGAATTTATTGGGACAATTTCTTATTTGTTATGATTCACCATTATTTATGCTTAAATATTTTGTGACATATTTTATGAAAAAGTCATCACATCATGAGGGGAATGAAAGCTATATGTGATGGATGATTTGATTTTATGGTAATAGTATGCATCACTTTACCTCATTTTAATATTTATGTAAATTTGCTTGAACTTGAAGTTCAAAAGGATTATTGTACAATGTGCATTGTTGATCAATTATTGGATGAAATTTTTGATATGTGAAAGTGAAAAATCACAAACAGAATATGATTGTGGGTTAATATATATAATGTCCTTGAAGGGTGAAATACTGATACAAAATAAATATACAAATACCTGAAGCATGTGTATAATAGATCAAATGGTACATATAATTTAAATCCCAAGAAAATGATAAAATCTTTGAAAATGATTTGGTGTTCTTGAAAAAGCCATGTTTGTATAAATAGCAAACACATTTGACATATAATCAAATTATTGAATATATTGCCCTTGGAGAGGCATAATGTACCAATTAGAAAATGAATCTCAAGTATCCTTGAAGAGGTGAATGGTGAGAAATAAAGAGATTCAAATTACCCTATAAAAGACACGCTTACAAATTAAGAAAGAGATATCTTCAGCCTTTGCAGAGGTATATTTATTAGAAGCTTCGAAAAATCTTAATTGGGCATATATATTGAAAATAAGAAATATTTAATTAATGTTGGTACTTTGTGCAAGAGAAAAAATTGAAATTGACATAAGAATTTTGTTAATAAAATTTTCAGGATCTTGAATTAAAAAATGTGAATATCATCAAATTATATGATTGGCCAAAACTGTAAAATATTAGGATTTGTTGTCCATATGTTAGAGGACGTAAAATTGATTACTAAAATTTGAAGAATTTTAGACTTGTAGTCCATCCACCTGAAGTCATAAAATTTATTAATGAAATGTGAATATAAACTATATTGTGTCAAAATTAAAATAGAAGAATATATGTACTTATCCTTGAAGGATAAAATATTTGAAACAAGTACATGAAGTACCAAATCAAAAAAGATTGCACCTTATATGTTCTTGCTAAAGCTATAGTCATAATTGTGTATATTATAGCAATCTAGACTTATCAAAATATAATCACTTGAGTGAAAAATTATTATAAGTGGTAAATGTCATTATCCACTTTGTTATGTGATTTTATTGAAGCTAGAAATTAAATTTGCAATATTTACAAAATGTGTTGATGATTTCATCATGAAAAGACTCTTGAAGAGTTTATAAATTTATTTATTTTAAGAATAAAATTGACGATGAAAAATCTTAAAATGAAAAAATTTCTTTCAAATTATGGATTGAAATTTATCAAATGGAATTCTAATATTATAGAAATGCTAGAAGTATTTCAAATTCAAAATTATTCTATTTAAAATTTGTTGTATATATGTCTTGGTCTCGAAGAACCATATTTTTTATTCCAACTTGTGCCTACACAGGCATTAGAAATTTGCATAATTGCAAATTAAATTATGTTCAGCATAAATTTAAAATTGTCAAAATAGTGTAAAAAGTATATCACACTCTTTCCTTGCTATGGATGCTAAAGCTTGGTTTTATTCAAGAAGATTAACAAAATTATGAAGATATATACATGATGATTTTCTTAAATCAAAATGATGATGTCTCAAATTTATTATATGTTTTCAAGCTTTCAAAGGATAATGTTGATCTTGCAGATTGTTTCACCAAAGTAGTGTTAGTTACAACAAATTATGATTGATCTTTAAAGCACCCATGTCATTTTGAGGGGGAGCATATTTATCAAGGAGAGTTATTGATATGAGGACTACATGCACTATACTCTTTTTCTTTAACTAGACTTTTGTCCCATTGGGTTTTGCCTAGTAATGTTTTAATGAGACAGTTTGCACCTCCTTAAAATACAAATAAATAGTGTGCTCTTTTTCCTTTGTTAGTCTTTTTCTCATAGGGTTTTTACTAGGAAAGATTTAATGAGGTTTATTCTTTGAAGTATGAACATCCAAGAGGGAGTGTTATGAAATAATTATAATTATGTGGATGTTCATCAAAGCAACTCTTCATCTCTCCACCAAACAACTCTTCATCTCCTATAACTCTTACTATCTCATAAGAAGTTATGACTAATGATGTATCCATTTACTAATCATTTACTTTATTTGTTTGGTTATGAGGCTATAAAAGGAGGGCTCATCTCCTTATTTGTATATACTTGAGATTGAATAAAATTCCTCTCTAGATAATTGTATCTCTTATTTGCTTTCTATTTTTCTTTCACTATATTGTTGTGCTCCTAATTGATAAATAATTTAGGGTTAATATCACTTGGGTGACTAATGTTTCGATAAGCTAGAAAAAAGTGATAGATGTTTAAAAAATAAGCAGCTGGGTGAAACTCCATTAATTTTTCCGTTAAAGTTAATAGAAAATGTTGCATTTTGATGAAATGATGCTTTTGTCCCTCTGAGTTAATTTAAATATTAAGGTTAATATTACCTGAGTAACAGATGTTTCGACAAATTATTAAAAAGTGATAGATGTTTTGACAATAGGCAGATTGGTGACAAACCGTTAACTTTTCCTTTAACTTTAATGGAAACAGTAAAATAATTATAAAATGACATTTTTACCCCTATAATTAATTATAAAATGACGTTTCTACCCATGTAATAGTTACAAAATTACATTTCTACCCCTAAAATTAGTTACAAAATGATGTTTATGCCCCTACTCATTTATTTTTATTTTTTAAATAGAAAAATATATAAAAAAAATTGCATCTAAATTTAATTAACGGATTTTTTTGTTAAATCAAACAAAATTTTTATATATTTTTTAAAAAGAAAATTTTGATTCAACAAGAAAATTCTGATTCAATAAGAAATTTTTTTGCAATATTAACAAAAAACAAAGCCAGTTAATTAGACTTAAATGAAATTTTTTATAATTTTTCCATTTAAAAAATAAAAATAATTAATTAGAGGGGTAGAAATGTCATTTTATAACTAATTGTAAGGGTAGAAATGTCATTTTGTAACAATTATAGGGGTAGAAACGTCATTTTATAATTAATTATAGGGGTAAAAATGTTATTTTATAATTATTTTATTGTTCCCGTTAAAGTTAACGGAAAAGTTAACGGTTTGTCATCAATCTGCCTATTGTCAAAGCATCTATCATTTTTTTACAATTTGTCGAAACATCTGTCACCCAGGTGATATTAACCATTTTTTAATACTTATTTTATTTCTTTCCATTTTACCCTTTTACCGTTAACTTTAACTGAACAATTAACGGCGTTTCACCCAGCTGCTTATTTTTTAAACATATATCACATTTTTACAATTTTTTGAAACTTCAGTCACCTAAGTGATATTAACCCAATAATTTAATATAATCACAATTATTATAATAAATAATAATAATGATGACAATAATTACCAATGGCATTTTAGTAACTTGAAACAATACAACCCATTTTGATTCTGATTCCAAGACAAAGTAAACATATTAATGAAAATACAGTCCATTCCAATTTTAGTTCCTACAATATAAGTTAACAACTTATGCTGATTTCCATTTCTCATTTTGATCCTAGCCCATTCTGATTACTGATTCATAAATGTACCATTAACTCTTGTATTACTAATTGAACATATTATGGACTATCTTATATTCTACTAGGATGATTAAATTAATGGAAAAAGGTAAGGACTTGTGGGTTAGTTGGTCCTAATACATTATAAGTGATTTTGAATATCATTATAAAAATTAATAAAATGCAAAATGAAATTGAACTTTTTAGTGCTGTAGTAATGGGTGTTTAAAATCAACGAAAGTTAGGGACTTTGTCAAATTCATTAACAAAGCCACTGGTATTATTAAAATTATGATTAATTACCTCTAGGTGACACATGTTTTGACAAAATTAAAAAAGGTGACACATTTTTTAAAAGTACTTGAGCTGGCGACAATCCGTTAACTTTATTGTTAACTTTAATGGGAATAGTAAATTAGTTACAAAATGACGTTTCTATCCCTACAATTAATTATCGGGAAATTATCAGTCATATACCCTTAAGTGAAACTTGTATCAAACGTGCTACATTACTTTCCACATCTATCACTCGTATATCCTAAGCTGTCAAAATATTTTTGGAGTCCACCAATATGTTACCTGCCGTTAAAATATGCTAGCTTCATAGAAGTAGTGTGGTCTTTTACTATAGGCGAAGCTGTGATAAAAAATGACATATCATCTTATTTAAGTGAAATGACAACGTTTCACCAGATGACATGTCGTTTCACGGTAATATTACCGGATGACATGTCATTTCACAACTAAAAAAAAAAGTTAAACAAGAGGAAACACGCACAACACACACAATCGGATCTCTTCTTCTCTTCACACACACAACACAAAAGCAAATGGGAAGCCGGTAGTGCACCACCACAACTACAGCACTCACAATCGAAGATGGCACAGTAGGTGTAGAGGCAGCCCCATAACTTGTATGACTAAGAATCTCTTTAAAGAAAATTACCATCTCTGATTGTGAGTGTTGTTGCTGTGGCTTCCTCTTTGCTTTTGTGTTGTGTGTGTAAAGAGAAGAAGAGATCTGGTTGTGTGTGTGTTATGCGTGTTTCCTCTTGTTTAACTTTTTTTTTTTCAGTTGTGAAACGTCATGTGCTTAGATAAAATATTGTCATTTCACTTAAATAAGACAACATGTCATTTTTTTTATCACATCTTCTTCTATAGTATAAGATCACACTACCTCTATGACATCAGGTTATTTTAACAGCAGGTAACGGATTGATGGACGCCAGAAACGTTTTAACAACTTAGCGTATATGAGTGATAGATGTGGAAAGTGTTGTAGCACGTTTGATACAAGTGTCACTTAAGGGTATATGACTGATAATTTTCCTTAATTATAAAATAACGTTTCTATCACTATAATAATTATAAAATGACATTTCTACCCCTATAATTAGTTCACAAATCAGTTTGATTTAACAAGAAGTGTTTTTGTTAAATTTGTTTGATTTAACCAAAAAAAAGCTTTATTTATTAAACTTAGATGTAACTTTTTATATATTCTTCTATTTAAAAAATTAAAAATAAGAGTAGGGACAAAAACATTATTTTGTAATTAATTATAGGGGTAGAAGTGTCATTTTGTAACTATCATAGGGTAAAAATGTCATTTAATAATTAATTATAGGGACAGAAATGTTATTTTGTAATTAATTTACTATTTTCGTTAAAGTTAACGGATGTCACCCGCTCAAGTATTTTTAAAAAATATATCACATTTTTTAAATTTCTCAAAGTGTATGTCGCCCAGGGGCAATTAAAATGATCACTCTATCCCATATGTAGAACAAACATGAAGTGAATGTAATTTTTTTGCATAAAAAAAAAAAGAAAAGAAAGGTGTAGTTTTTTCTTGTTAGACCCGCCATGATATATGCAACAACAATGAAGACAATTTGGAAATTACTTTTAAAATTAGAGAAAAAAAATTGGGTGCTTAAAACATAAATAAGTTTATTTAGTTCCTAATCTTTTTGGGATTCGAACTCGTCATTTAGTCTCCAAACTTCCTAAAATTCAAACTTAGATAGCCAGCCATAAATTGAAAATCACTTGGTCAATCAAGCCTTTGAGAGCAAGTAAGCGCCAACGTGATGGCAAAAATAAGATCCAGCCTGTATTTGCAAAAGTCCGAATCAGAAAATCTACATCTGTATTAGTAAAAAAATGCTAAAAATCAAGAATCCAGATGCAAATCCAAATCCAAATCCGTGTAATTATTTGACAATATTAGAAAAATAACTTATAAAAAACCCACATCTTCTTATCTTAGTTAATTTTCAAGCACTTCGCCTTAGGTTTACCGTATTAACAGTTGATGGACAGAATTTATATCATACTTATCACTTTAACTTATATTTATTGCTGAATTATGTTTAATAATTAATTATAATAAGTAGCTATTTTATAATAATGCATAAATAGAGAAGGATGATAAAATAACGAGAATTTAGGCTTTGGAACTCAGCTTATAGATTTTTTTTTAATTTTTAATTTTTTAATTTTTTTTTTTTTAACATTTTTAGTTGTGATGAAGTTGTAAGGACATCTACTCTTAGCAGAGAAGTCTTGGATTCAAGTGTTGGCAAAATAAACATTAATTTTGATTTTGGGAAAGGCCACTCATACTCCAAAGTTTACTTAAATGGTCACACAAATCATTTTTTTACTATTATCCCCTTAATTACAACAACTCAATAATTAACTTCAAATAAATTTCTATAATAAATATAAATTAAAATTAAAATAATGTAATATATAAAATAAAATAAAATTTATAAAATATTTTGAATATTAAAAAAGGTATTTAACATTATTAATCTGTTATGTTATTTTAAATAATAAAATCTGTTTAACATATTAATAATATTAAAATAATTACATCTAACATTCACGGTAATTTATAAAATTTGTATTATTTTATTTGCAATATCTTTTTTAACTATGTCTATATTAATATAAATCTTAAAGTCAAATTTTAGATTAATAGATTTTAATATAATAAAATCCAAGTAAGAATAGACTAATAATAACTAAATATCAAAATTAATTTTCATTATACAAATTATTTTATTAATTATACCTATTGTAATATTTTATTTGTATTATATGATATTTATTTATTATTTTTATCTTATTACTATATTTATATTTATTTAGGTTGTTATAATCAAAGGATATAATAATAGTGATTTACGAAATTAAAGGGGTTTGTATAATCATTTATAAAACTAAAGGGTGCATGCTGACTTTTAAGTAAAAACTTGAGGGAGTGTCTTTTTCTCTTTGATTTTTGAATGAGCCACGCAAAGAATCCACTTGAACACCACATATACATAAATGCATGTACTTTCCGGCCCCACTTCATTTAGTCAAAGATTAACACATTACTTGATGACATCATCTTCCACGTCAATAAGACTTGGGCCCACAACATCACCATCTCAATGCCACATCATCAAATGGTCCCATCACTCCATCCATGATTCACAATATCATGCCACATCACTTTGACATCATTGATGATGTCATTACACAAAACCCAACCCACATAACTTAAATTCTCTAGCCCGTAAGCATTAACAGCTACATCAATTTTGACAATTTTGACAACTCAACATAAGTATTTTCCTTGCAATTTCCACACATGAAGCCAAATTGTTAAGCCAATTTTTAAAAACTTTTCAATTTCTTTTTTGGTGCACAAATTGATCAACCGACTAACCAATTCACAACTCTTTTCCATCTCACATCTAACTAATTCTTACCAAGATTTAACTAGATTCATCTCATCTTCATCCAAATCAAGACAAATTCATGGAAATTGCTCAAGATTAACAACTATTTTACCACAAGATCAAGTTATTGCAAACTAGCATAAAGTGCTCAATTTTTGTATTTTTCATTTTCCATCTACTATAAATAGAGGGGGACCTGTTTATTTAATTGAAATCCACCTCAACATCAAATATGAAGCATGCATCCTTCCTGACCCCACCTCATCTAGTCTACATTGCCATATCACTCGATGACACCATCTTCCAAGTCATTAAGATTTAGGGCCACATCTTCGCTAACTCAGTGCCACATCATCTGATGATTCAACCACTCCATCCACATCATCATGTCAAGTCTGTATCACATTATTGATGATATCATCACACAAAAACCTGAAATCCAACTCACACAAATTTAAATTCTCCTAGCCTCTCTTGAGCACCAATAGCAACACCATTTTAAACAGTTGAACATAGGTATTTTCCTTGCAAATCCAATTTGAAAACACACACTATCTTTTTCCAACTCACGTCCAACCAATTTTCACAAGATTTAACTAGATTAATCTCATCTTCATCCAAATCAAGCCTAATTGATGGAAATTGCTCAATATTGACAACTGTTTTACAACAAGATTAAGATGTTGTAAGCTAGCATCCAATGTTCAATTTTTGTAATTTTCATCCTTCATTCTCTATAAATAGACGGTAACTTGTTCATTTAATTTAAGTTTTAAAGGAACCATGTCGACGCAATCCTAATGAGAACTCTTCTGATCTAGTTAGAAAAACCCACAACTAGATTGACAAGAACCCAAGAAAGCTAATATGATCTGTAATTCGGATAAAAGATCCAAACCCTTTGAGAAAGTAAGTCTCAAAGAACCCATATTGCTAGAAAAGACGCCACAAAGGTTAGCAACTCCTTTGATAAGTCGAAAGTTCTTTCAAGAACAAGTTGAGAAAAATCCTCTCAATGATATTAAACTCAATAATGTCAAAAACCTTTTCAAAATAACATAAAAGAGTGTTTATATAGGGTGGCTAACCTTAATTTAACTTAAAAATAAGAGAAAACCCTAAACTTAAAAACTTAGACCCAGCAGGCCATGGCCTCGTAGAGCCACTCGATTTTAGAGGCCATAGCTTGGTCATATGATGTCGGATTTGGACCCACAATATATCGTTTCAAGCTCTTGATGTAAGGAATGCATTTACAACTTAAAGTTGCTTTTCTACCTTATTTCACTTCAAAAATCATCCTCTCCGATACTCACCACCTCATTAGCTCGAATCAAGTATACCAAGGTCGATTCCTCATCTTTCAAGCCCATCTTGAATATCGGGCTCTTGAAAATTGAATTTGAATTCAAGTCATCCAAAATAGCTTGAACAAGCGACATATCTTTAATTCTATAAGCACTTGGATCACATCCAATCCACATCTACGCAATACATATACAACCATGCATCCTTCTTGGCCCTACCTCATCCAACAACATTACCCACATCAATTGCTGATACCATCTTCCACTTGACCAAAATTTGAGCCCATACCTTCGCCACCTTAGCGCCACGTCATCGAGATGATTCCACAACTCCATCCATATCATGCCAAGTCAGCATGCCATTATTGATGATATCATCACACAAAAGCTTAAAATTCAACCCATACATCTCAAATTCTCCCAGCCCGTGAGCACCAACAACAACACCATTTTTGACAGCCTAACATAAGTGTTTTCCTTACAATTTTCACACATAAAGCTAAATTGAAGAGGCCAATTTGTAAAGACACTCTTTGCCTTATTTAAGGAAATTTGTTCTAATTTTCTTTGATGATACACTAGGTTTATAGCAAGTTAGAATGGAATGCATACATAAAATATTTGCGGTGTTACTTTGCAAGTTTTAGCAATGAGTAATCAATTGTTTATTAAAAGGTCAAAATGGTCATTTGGACAAAAGTAAATTAGATATTTAGGCCATTTAATATCTAATCAAGAGGTAGTGGCTGATCTGAGACAAGATAGATTGCATGTTACAATGGCCAAGAGCAACTCACTTAAGGCTCTAATAGGATTTTTAAGGATTGATAGTTACCTACGAGATGATTTATGAGGAATTATGGGCAAATTAGTCTTCTTTGACTAATTTTTGAAAAAAAAAGTTTTAATTAGAATAAAGGGGCTGAAAATGTTCAACACTTTAAAGCAAGCCATGACTATAGCACTTTGCTGCTACCAATGCTTAATTTTTCTTGACTATTTATGGTGAAGTGTGATGCGTTGGGAAGGTCGTGATTACCTTTATCATCGAGGCTTTTGAACACAAAAGAATTTGGGTTTGTTTACATATGAAAAAGAGATGTTAGTTGTGGTTTATATGGTTAAAAATGGTGATAACTCTTAGGCCGACATTTTAAGATTATTACTCATTAGTTTAGCTTAAAGTATTTTCTAGAGCAAATTCAATCACTATTGTAATATAGTAGAAATGGTTTACAAAGCTAATGGGATTTGACTTTGAAATACTTATCGAAGTTGGCATGTCAATCTGGTGACGTAGATGCATTTTTACTAACAAAAAGAGGTTTACTATCTTGACACTTTGGATTCTAGTTAATGAATGGATAGAATAACTTTAAATGTAGAATGGCAAATTGATCTCACAATTCAGCAACTAATTCGGGCAAGTAAAGACAATCTAACAAGTAATCCACAATTTACGATTAGGATTAAGAACCTACTAGAGATATAAGGGACGGTTCAGGCTTATCTCTGATTGGGTTCTTAATCCAACAGTCTTTCAAGAAGCACACATGATAGCTTTAAGTTATGATCGACTGAGAGTGAAGAAGACCATAAAACAAATAAAACAAACCTTTCAATAGAAAAATCAGCAAGGATGTATGTAGTTTTGTGAGTGCTTGTGATCTATGTCGGGAAAAAGATATAGTGGAAAATGTTACAATGTCGAGATTACCAAAAC